>NW_019167860.1:4276968-4778700 GCF_002303985.1 Durio zibethinus | reverse complement strand
TAATATAATATCATATTATGTAAAAAAAAAATAGTAATCATGCAAGTAAATATATTAATAATCATGCAAACATGCAATTAAATATATAATCATACAAGTAAATATATTAATAATTATGCAAATATATTAATAAATCACACAAATAAATATATTAATTATGCAAGCAGATATATTAGGCAAATAAATTATCATGCAAATATAATATTAGTCATGCAAAAAAAAAAAATACCATGCAATAAATATAAAATTAAGAGTAAGCAATTAAATATTATAAAAGTTATGCAAAAATCATAAAAAATTAAAGTAAACATTACCTCAATGGATCACAGGTTTTAAAGATTTTTCACCTTTCAAAAACTAATGCTTCTTACTATAAATCTTAGCATTTCTTCCAAAAACTCAAATCGGATCTTCTTGCAAAATTTTTTGCTTAATTGCTTCTTCTTTGTTAATTTAAAACTTTGCCCAAATTATATTTTTTTTCAATGACCTCTGTTTGATTTTAAAGTTAATTACTGTGAGGCCCCCATTTACTCTTAGATTCAAAGTCCTTATATAGGAATTGAATCCCTTTTGATTTGGAAGAAAGTAATTCAACCGATCTAGGATATCTCTTTAAAATTTTTTCTCTATGTAATTTTCCCCTTTTTTAATAGATTGAACCTCAAGTCTTTCCAAAATTATTCGACCATTAAAGTTAAAAATCTGAGATAAAATCCAAAAGTTGAATTGAATTTAAGATTTTCCATGCAAAATCCCACATTTTTTTCTTTTTTCTTTTTTTTTTTACCAATTGACTTTGACTCTTTGACTAAAAAAAAATTAATCCAAAAATTAAACTAAAAAATTAAAATAAAAATAAAATTTAAGGCTTAATCTTTAGTCCCAAATTCACATTTCCAATTAAAGCCCAATTGCACAATCAAAATCAAATTCAAGGCCCAATGAATTTTGAAAAATCTTTGAATAAAATGGGGTGTCTACAATGTGCATAACATGAGCTTTACACCCGAGCTCTGTTTTTTAAAATAGAATAAGGCACCTACACTTTTGTGAGATTTCATGTCTCCGTATGAACTAGCGATATACTCTCACTCAAATTGAACACTTCTTGTTTATAGCTATAATGGGTGAAGATTGGGATGCCTTGCTAGTTTGTGATGGACAATGATATGAGGAATAATTTGGGAACCTTTAGAATTAACCCAAACATATATAGTTAACCTTAGCAAGCATAACCTATAGGTAAAGCCATGTCCCACTTACCTTTTAGAATTGACCTGGAGTTTAGGATCATATTATTACATTCTATTTGTTTTGCGCTAACATGATTCCTTTTATTTCTTATATTGCATTAACTAACCAACTTCTTTCTTTGTTTTTTTTTTTTCTTTTGCATACTCATAAAACATGCATATAGACTACATAACATATCTGCCTTGAAGATATTCTAACAAAAAAGATTCCATGAAACCTACAGAATATCTAGTTTTTATCCATATTTGCCAAATGCAAGTCACCTAATGAGTTAAAGATTGAATCATAGAAGATCTAACAAAAGAAATGAGGTTGTCTACCACCTGGCTATGTTTCTACATTGTTTAAAGAAGTCAGGCTACTCTTCAAACAAAATGATATGCAAGATTTGACAGACATATGGAAAAACATGAGCTCATCAAGATAACAAGCCTTCTATCAAAAGTTTGGTCAGATTGCACACCTCTTGTTAGTGAAAGTGGAGAGTTCACTTATAAAGACAATGGTGCAGTTTTGAGACCTTTTTTTATCATTGTTTTATCTTTAATGAAGTAGATATGGTGCCAACCATAAAAAAGTATTTGATTTTGGTAGATATGTATCTCTTACATCCAAACAAAATTTATGTAAAGAAATAGAAGCCTGGGTATCGTAAAAAGTTAGCTTATATCTTAGGAGTCAACAAGGAGGTTGTAGATTCATATATCTATGAAAAAAGAGCACATAAGGGTATTCTTTGGGAGTTTCTTTATGACTTCATTACAAAACATCTAGACAATGACTAGGGATTGAATATATTTGCCTTAGTCATATATGGTATGGTGATCTTTCCTAAAGTCTTGGGCTATATTGAGATATAGATGGTATATTTATTGGAACAGATAAAAAGAAGATGCAATCCTTCACTAGCAATCTTGGAAAAAACTATTAGGTCATTGAATTGTTGTCGATGAAAGAATAAATGGTGATTTCTAGGTTGCATACTATTGTTGTACCTATGGATAAAAAGTCATTTCAAATGCAAAAAAAAAAAAATGTTATCTCTATACTCTATTTTCACAATCGAAGTCCTATTAGAGAGTTTTGTGAAAGCAAATGGCCACAAATGAAGACTAAGAAGGAATTATAGTGTTTTTTAAGGGGCTCACAAGTAGTCTAGTGCAGTGGTTAGTCTCATAGATGAGTCAAGAACTTATGTTGTATCGATGTGGAAATGAAACTAGGGTCACACTCTTTGGATTATAGGGATTAATAAGTTATGCACCTCTTATGGTACGAAGGCAATATAAAGTTGAGCAGTTTGTCCTTCTGATGCACATGCTGAATCAACTAGATTGCCTATATGGTGAGCCTAAAACCTTTCAAAAGATAGCATAATCAAAGCATCGAAGAAGTCTAAAAGGGTTAGTCTTAGATCCTTTACTGAGAAAGTCACTCCAAGATATATGAAATAGAGAGTAAAAATGGGTAAAAAAATAGTGTTCAAAAATTCTTACCAATCATTGGAACAGCATGTGAAAGAAATACCCTCAGAATTGGAGCTTACAAAAAAAAATTCAAAGCGTTAAAAAGCAAACTGAGGCTAAAAATTCAAAAGCTCTAAAAAGAAAAAGAAAAATGAAAGAAGAAGCAAAGAAGCAAACGGCTAAAATGGAAAAAATCATTAAGAAATGAGACACAATCATTAATGACTTGTTAGTGTTGTATCAAAAGTGTAAAAAAATGGCTAATAAGGTAGAAAGGCTAAAGGCCTAAAAGATGACTAGGAAATATGACACTACCCTCAATAAGCTGATGAAATCACATCGAAAACGTAAAAGATTACGTATCCAAGCAGAGGCCAAAGAGATAAACAACACCTATTTAGGTTGTGAAAATGAAAGATTAAAGAGGGAATGTTTTCAAATGGAAGATGAATGTGCTAAAATTCAAAAATAGAATGAAGCACTCAAAAAGTATATTCATGTTTTGAAATGGACATTAAATGAGTAAGAGAGTCACATCGTCACACTCACAAGAGAGCATAGGGAGTTATCATATAAAGTCTGGTGTGACAAAATGGAAAACTTGGGACGGTAAAGGTATATAGAACATGTGTGACCTAGATAAGCAAGGCAATGATCAAGGCATGGGCTATGGTTGAAAAAACTAAAGCTCTCAAGGAAATAATCAACCTAACAAAAAAACATGGACAACATTTGCTAAACTTCATTGAAGAAGCCAAAGACCAATATGAACAAGTTAAACATTTTTTCAAATTAAGAATAATAGATTCTATGTAAATATACTTTTCCGGAATAAATGCAAGTTTATTTTTGTTAGAAATTCTTTGAAGGGTAAATATTATCTCTTATGCATTGCATTTATAATTAGTTTTTTTTTTCACATTAAGTTATAAATAAGTCTATTAATTAACAATTGTGGTACTCAAGGTTCAAGGATAGCTCCATCGTCTAAAAATCTTATAAAATCAACTCACCACCAATACAATAAGACAATGCCAATCATCTTGAAAAAATAAAGAAGGCTCAAGAAAAACTTGAAAGTGAGTTAGCAAGATTTTGAAGCCTTGAATAAACTAAACAAAAAGAAGACAGTTGAAGAAGAATACAACCTGTAAAACCAATCTTCTCATTATGTTGTCTATCCACTTTATCCTTTTGGCTATGGTCCATATCAAGCCCGATCCACATAGGGCATCTCATTGTAGCAGTTTACACTTCCTACAGGGTGTACTTATCTTAGGATGCTATTTACATCAAATCAGAGGCATTATCAAAGTTTTGTGAACACTATCTTTATTGAAAGAACAGTAAAGCCAGTTCAAATCTCCAATTTAGACGATTCCAAAAAAAAAGAAAAATTGAAGATAAAAATGGACAAGTTGCTAAAGGACTCAATAGCTAACCAGAAGATGAACATGCTCAAGGAAAGGTTGAGAGTAGTGGAGGAAATTAGTTTTTATGGTTCCATGAATGTTGATGGGCTCTGCTTAGTCTCAAACATTGTTATTCCTCTAAAATTTAAAGTTTTAGAGTTTGAGATGTACGATGGTACAAAGTGTCCGATAATTTATGTTACCATATACTGTCAAAAAATGATTGCCTATACTAGTGATGAAAAGCTATTGATGTATGTATTCCAAGATAGCCTTATAGTTCTACGACAAGATGGTATGTCTAGCTTGATCGATCCCACATTCATTCTTGGAGAAAGCTAGGTTGTGATTTCATTAGTAAATACCACTATATAATAGATCCAGCTTTTGATCACCTTTTCTTGTAAAATATGAAGAAGAAAGTGATCAAGATATTGAAAGAGTACACCCAAAGGTGGAGGGATGTAGCTTCTCAAGTTCAGTCACCTTTGATCGAGAAAGAGACTACAATGCTATTAGTAAGCACTTTAAAATCTCTTCATTATGAAAGGATGATAGGGAATGCAATAATAAATTTTGCCAACATGGTGATCTTAGACGAAATCATTGAGAATGTCATTAAAATGGTAAGTGAGAGGAGGAGATCTTCCACTAAAAAGGAACAAAAAAAAAAAAAAACTGAAGTCAGGTTGTGAGCTTTGAAAAATAGTAATTTAGAAACTACCAACCTTATCCACCATTACCCTACCCCACCTATTACCCTACTATAAATAACACCACATCTTACCCATACTAGCCAATTCCACAACCATTCTACGCACCCATATATCAACTAACTTTTAGGCCATAAACTTACATGTATAGTCCTAACTGTAAGACCCCTAATCCGTTCTACTAACCCAATAGGTATTTCGTGAAAGCCATAAAATAACTGAGAGAAACCCATATTTGACCCAATCCCCATGACTTAGATAAAGCTATTTCGAGAGCTCTATAATAATCACCTAATTGCTCCTATTCGTCTAGAATCACTTGAGCCTTTAATTTCAAGTGATATGATCTTACAGTTCATTATGATTACCACTATAGAAATGATAATCATTTTACTGAGAATTGAACTATCTTACAGTAAAAGTACAATGACTAATTAAAGATAGGGTGATCAACTTTGATATAACTAGAGTAACAACACCTAATGTTAGTGGCAATCCATTATCCAACCATAATGTCAATACCCTAAATGAAAGCTATGAGCATTATGTAAAAAAAAAAGTGAAAAAAGTCAAGATTTCTCTCAGTCAACTATTCAATGCCTTATATGAAGTTGACATGATACAATTGGTGGATCCATGTACTTATCATGAAAGATACATGCCAAATAAGATATGTAAATACCATAGTAAAGCTCTTGGTCACTCCACTAAAATCTGTGAATAGTTTCATCGAAAGGTATAAAAACTCATGGATTCTTATTAGATTGAACTTTATGAATAAGAAGAAACTTCAAGAAATGTTGAAGTGTCTATGACTGACAAACCATCAAATTTGGTTTTAAAATCAATAACGATCTACTATAGGGAAAAATTAAATCGATCATAAATAAGCTCCTTCCTAAAGCTAATAACTTTAAAGTCCCTACTCTATTTTCATACAAATATAAGAAGCTATGCCATGAAGATATGGTTGTGATGTGGTGGTCTAAGGGCAAAAAAACAAAAAAATTATGCCCAAGACTGATGCTACCAACATAATTGGCATGAGTGGCACAACCAAAAGTGAAAAATGTTGTAGTTCAAAGATGTTGGAGAAAACGAGAAAGAAAAAAACAAAGGTAGGATAAGAATAAAATGAACTAGAGGTAGCTCTGAAAAGAATGTTTAAAAAAGCCATTTATCAGAGAAAAAAAGCTTATGAATTCTTGAAGCTGATGAAACATTGGTGAATACTCTATATTGAACAACTAAATATAAGATGGCAGCTTGGATTATCATTACTATTACTATTATTGAATTTTAATTGCACCAGAATGCCTTTAAAGTGTTGAACCAAGTGTATACGACCTATAATGTGTTAGTGGAATATATGAATCATTTATCTAAAAATTTGATGGTGACACACTATATAGCTTTTAGTGATGATGAAATTCCTTTGAAAGAAAAAGGAAGCACCAAAGCTTTGTATATAACTGTCAAGTACAAGATCCATATCATAGCCAAAGTCTTAATTAATAATGGCTTTGCTATTAAAGTCATGCTTATGTCAACTTTGGCAAGGCTACCTATTGAGTTGTCACATATGAAGGGTAGTTATATAGTCATACGAGCTTTTGATGGGACTAGACAAAAGGTCTTAAGAGATATTGAAATGCCATTACAGATTGGGCTATGTACTTTTAATATTAAATTTTAAGTGATAGATATTTCTTGTCTTATAGCTACTTATTGAGAAGACCATAGATCCATATGGTAGGTGTTGCCCCTCTACTCTACACCAAAAAGTTAAATTTAATGTGAAAGAGCAATTGACCATAGTGTCTGGAGAAAAAGATATGCTAGTGACCCAACCCATAAAAGTCTTATATGTAGAGGCTACTGAAAAGGCATTAGAAGTCTCTTATCGATTTATTAAGCTTATCAACTTCATTAGTGAAAGATCTAAGATAAATCAACCTCGTTTCATGAATATAATGGTGAATCAGACCATCAACAAATGTTGGTACCTTAGAATGGGGTTGGGCAATAATTTGTAAGGAATAAGAGAGCCTTTGACTATAGTTGACAATAATGAGAGGCTAGGCTTGGGTTATGAAGTAGAGGGTTGGAAAATGAGAATGAGGCAAGCAAACAAAAGAGAAAAAAGGATGGTGAGGCTCAAAGGGTATGAATCAAAAACTATGCTGATGGTTATCCCACACCTGTATGATACCTTTAGGACAGGAAGATTTATGTATCCAAATTTATATGAAGATTTTAAAAATGAGCCAAGGTTGAGCATGAATGACGCATTTGTTGAATTATCCATCTATGCAATTAGTGATGAAATAGGGCATGAACGTGAAGTATGGGTCTGCCCTTGTCTACTAGGCTATGATTTAAATAATTAAAGCATCAACAAAATACCTGTTATCCTTGAGACTATTTTAATTTAATTGTACATCTCAATTGCTTATGCCAAAAGGCATTGGGATGATCTTTATGTACGGGTAATTTATTTTTTATTATTTCAATAAAAAAATAGAAGAGATGCATTTTCATCCATTTCTTTCATTTTTCATTTTCATTAAAACTAACACATCTTGTCAACATTTTTATTTTATTCAATTTTAGGTCCTTAAATGAACATGAGGATAATCATGATAACAATCAAGGGTTTAATTTTTAAAATTTAATTAATGTTGATGAACTTGATAACAAAGATGATTATAAGGAATATGCTTTGGCTTCGGACCTATTGAGATTAATTGAGTAAAAAAATAAACCAATTGAGCCTCATCAGGAGATGACTAAATTGGTAAATTTAGGCAATAAGAAGAATAAGAAAGAAATTAAGATAGGCACATCACTTTCATTGGTAGACAAGCAAAGGTTGGAAAATTTACTCCAAGAATTTATAGATGTATTTACTTGATTTTATCAAGATATACTCGAGCTTAGTATAGAAATAATGGAATATAGATTGCCCTTGAAGCCAGAATGTAAATCAGTTTAACAAAAACTAAAGTGAATGAAGCTTGAGATGTTGCTAAAGATTAAAAAAAGATAAAAAAAATAGTTTGACGTAAGTTTTTTTACAAGTGGTCAAGTATCCACAATGGATAACCAATATAGTACTTGTCCTTAAAAAAGATGAAAAGGTACAGATTTGTGTGGATTATCATGACTTGAATAGGGCAAGCCTAAAGAATAACTTTTCTTTGCCTCATATTGACACACTAGTGGACAATACAGCCATGCATTCTATGTTTTCTTTTATGGATGGTTTTTTAAGGTATAAGCAGATAAAAAATGGCTTAAGATTACATGGAAAAAAATCACTTTCATAACCACTTAGGGTACTTTCTGTTACAAAGTTATACCTTTTGGTTTTAAGAATGTTGTCACAACTTATCAAAGAGCCATGTGATGTTCTTTCATAACATGATGCATAAAGAGATTGAAGTGTTCTTAGATGATATGATTACGAAATCTTGTAAAGGAAAAGATTATGTCACCAACCTCAAAAGATTGTTGACAGGTTGAAAAAACTCTAACTTAAGCTAAATTTGACCAAATGTACATTTGAGGCTAAGTAAAAGAAATTGCTAGGTTTCGTGATCAGTGAAAGAGGGATTGAAATTGACTTCAACAAGATACGGGCTATTCAAATTTGTCACCCCTAAGCACATTGAACAAAGTTTATGGTTTTTTGGGTAGATTAAACTATATTTCTTAGTTCATTTATCAGCTTATGTACAAGTGTAATCCCATTTTTAAACTTTTTTGTAAGAATAACCTTGGTGAATGGAACCAGGAATGTTAAGATGCTTTTGATACAATTAAATAGTATTTGTCAAATCATTTAGTGTTAGTGCCTTCAATTCTAAGGAGACCTTTAATATTATATTTGACAGTGTGCAAAAAGTCGTTGGGATGTGTTTTAGGGTAACAAGATAAATCTAGCAAAAAAGAGTGAGCTATCTACTATCTAAGTAAAAAGTTCATAAAATATGAGTCTAAGTATTCCTCTTTAGAGAAGATGTATTATGCATTAGCTTCAATGTCTAAAAGACTTGAACAGTATTTGCTTTATCACACCACTTGACTTATAGCAAAATTGGATCCGATCAAGTATATCTTTGAAAAGCTTTCGTTGTTTGAAAGAATTTCTAGATGGCAAGTGTTACACTCAAAATACAACATCATATATGTGAGCCAGAAGGTAATCAAAGGAAGTGTTATAGCTGAGTTCCTCACAGATCGTGTTATTGAAAACTATAAGGCAATGATGTAGGATTTCCCTAATGAAAATTTAATGGCTATGTCTCAACTAGATAAGGAGGAGCATGATAAGAAGTCTTAGAGAATGTACTTTGATAAAGCTACTAATACCTTGAGGCATGGGATTATGATAATTTTTACCTTTCTTGAAGAACGTTATTATCCTATAATAGCAAGGTTAAATTTTAATTACACTAACAACTTTGTTGATTATGATGCCTGTGTCTTGGGTTTACTAGTTGCTATAAACAGAAAAGTTAAAGTATTAAAAGTATTTGAAGATTCAGCTTTAGTCATATATCAATTGAAAAGAGAATAGAAAACAAGAGATTTGAAACTCATCACATATCATAAGTATATCTTAGAGCTAATCAAGTAGTTTAAAGATATCCAGTTTGAGCATTTACCTTGTGAAAAGAATTAGATTATTGATGCTTTGGCTACTATGGCCACAATGATTCGAATTGATGATAATATCGATATTTAGCCCATCAAATTAGAGGTTAAGGATGTACCATCTCATTATTCTAATGTGGAAAAAGAAAATAATGGGAAGCCATGGTATTATGATATCTTGCAATACATTAAGAATCAATAATACTCAGACCAAGCAACTAAAAATGATAAAAGAGTCATCAAGAAATTAGCTATGGGTTTTTTTTCTAAATGGTGATTTTTTGTATAAGAAGAGTCGAATCAAGTGCTATTGAGATGCATAAATGTGACTGAGGTAAAAAAGATTATTAAAGAGGTGCATGATGAAATATATAAGGCACATGTAAATGAATATATAATGGCCAGACAGATTATAAGAGCTAGGTATTATTAGTTGACAATAAAGAGTGATTGTATTGAATATGCTCAAAATTGCCATAAATGCTAGATCTATGCTGATAAGATTCATGCTCTACTAACTACTTTACATGTTTTGGCACCACCTTGGCCATTCTTAATGTGAGGCATGGATGTTAGTGGTCTTATTACCCCAAAGGCCTCAAATAGACATAGAGTCATTTTTGTAATGATAGATTATTTCACGAAATGAGTGGAAGTAACCTTATACGAAAGTGTGACATGATCCATAGTTTATAAATTCATAAAGAGAGAGATCATTTATAGATATAGATTTTTAAAAAGAATTATTTCAGATATTCTAAGAATCTGAATAGTAAGATATGATGAAAATATATGCCTAGTTTAAGATCAAACATCATAATTCGGTGTCATATCATCTGAAAATGAATGAAGTAGTTGAAGCAACAAGCAAGAATATAAAAAAGATTTTTGAAAAGATGATTGAAACCTATAAAGACTAGCATGGGGAATTACCATTTGCTCTACATGCTTTTTGGACATTAGTATGTACCTCTGCTAGAGCAACCCCATTTTTTTTAGTTTATAGGATGGAAACTGTATTGTCGGTGAAAGTAGAAATCATATCCTTAAAAATCCTTAGGAAAGTCAGATTGGAAGAGGCTGAATGAATTCGAAAATGCTATGAGTAGTTGAATTTCATTTAAGAGAAAAGATTGACAACATTGTACCATGATTGGCTTTATCAAAGAAGGATGATGAAAGCTCATGATAAAAAGATCCAACCTTATAGTTTTAAAAAAAAAAGAGTTAGTTTTGAAAAAAATTCTTTCGAACTAGCACAATAATAAAGGAAAGTGGACTTCAAATTAGAAAAAGTCATATGTTATGAAAAGAGCTTTTTCGGGTGAAGCATTAATAATAACAAAGATGGATGAAAATGATCTATCCAATCTTATAAATTCTAATATTGTGAAAAAATACTATGCTTAAAAAAGGGATAAAAAAAGAAAGAAAAAAGAAAAAAAGAAAAAAAATAAGTGAAAAAAAAGGATGACTCAAATCGAAAACCCAAAAAAGGTGATTTGAGTCAAAAGGAACTTCATCTAAGTTGAAAACCTAAAAAGGTGACTTAGATGAGGAAGATACAACATCAAATATGGGAATTCACCAACATGAAGTCTAGCACGTTGCAATGAACTCTGAGTTTTTAAGTGTATCAAGTTGTTGAGTTTTTAAAAAATTCAAGATTTGTTATCATAATTATTTGATTATTTATTTTGGATGTTGTTATCATCTTTGTAACTTTTCCCCTTCTATATTGTTCAATGGCTAAAACTGTTCTATTATTCTTTTCAAAAAAGAGACATTTCATTCATTCATTATGTATCTTTTTTAATGCCTATGCCCCATTCCCAATCCATATTTTGGCTTTTCTCTTAAATACCTTACAATGAAAAAAATGTATGATTGCATGTTACTTCTTAGAATTGAAATAATGCTTAATAAATGAATAATGGCATGAAAGATTTCTACATTATCTTGGAAATGTTGAAAGTGATAAAGGCAAAGATGAATTGTTCAAGACCTGGTAAGGACATCGAATTTGGAAATATAAAGTATTGAATAAGGGAAATGATTGAGAACCGAGATGATTTTGCTTTATTGCCTAAGAATTGAAGAGCTTGAAACCCAAAAAGAAAGAGGCTTGAGAACCTGTGTAGGATAATTGAAAAGATATTAATTGACATTTGCATCACATTCATTGCATTTTAGGATATTGTCTAGTACATGAATCTAGGAAATATGAATCATACAGTTCCCCGATAGAGAAGATAAATATAAAGGCTTTCCAGTGAAGGAATTTTCAAGTTCAGTTTCGTGAAGAATCCTCGTAAGGCAAGATCCTAATCCTTTTGGAAGAAAGATAATTTTAGAAAATCAATTATGTCAAGAAGATTTTTAAACTTTTGAAGTTGTGGAGCTGTTTTTCAAAATGAGTATTTTTTATTAAAAATGATATAAGACTTTCGAACATAATCTTTTAATTTCTCGATATGTAATCTATAAAACTTTTAAGCATGCATTATTGAAAACTTTTGAGTATTTATTGTTTAATTTGTGCTGCTTTAATTAAGGCGGAGCCTTTATTTTCAAGTATGTGCCTCAATTATGGAAGCCTTAATTAAAGTCATTGTAGCCTCAGTTATGGAAGAGCTTTAATTCTTTGAAGTCATGTGCATCTATTATGGAAGAGCCTTTATTCTTTAGTCATATGTCTTTGTTTTAGAGGAATTTATTTTTTAAAAAAATTTTTAAAAGGGGGTGAACATTTGTGACCCTGACGTAATAGGGGTTTTATGTTTTTGCGCAAATTCTATTACATAGAAAATGTGTAAAAAGAAATAATGTAGACACCCAATTTGGTTCGGACATGAACCAATTGGGCTTAAATCAATCAAGCCTAAATTTATTCAAGCCCAATTACTCATTTTACTTTTATGTTTTATATTTTTATATTTTTGTATTTTTATATTTTTTATTTATTTTATTTATTAGGTTTTATCTTTTTGTATATATCTAATGTTGATTATTCATTCATTTATTTTCATTTATTTTTTATCCTTGATTTTTATTGATTTATCTTTAGTTTTTATATTATCAGATTAAATGTTAAAAAAATAATAAAAATAATAAGGATAATAAAAAAGATACCAGATAATTTTTAAAATTAAAGAAAAGAGTTTAAAAAAATTATTTGCCTAGAATCAATTTAAAAAAAAATCAACAATAAAGCTTGGTGTTATCAGAATTGGAATTGGATTTAATTTGTAAAGGATGAAAATTTTTTTTTATGATAACACAAAAATCTTTTTGAAAATTGAATCATGGTTGATCTAAAAATCTTTTAAATTAGTCCTATAAAAGGATCAATGATCAATAGACAAGGAGGGGAATCAACAATCACAGATAAAAAAATCAGAGCAAGCAAGAACAAAAAGAACAAATGGCAACAACAATTCAAAGCACTAAAAAGTTTTCAAAGAGAAAAAACAAATAAGAGTTTCTAGCAGAATTTTGTTATCTAAATTCTTGAATTGGGAAGTTGGATTTAGCGCTTGTTGGAGAATTCTAAAAAGTTATAGGTTGGCGTTGGGATTTTTTTTGTAGTTTTTTTAGAATTTTTGGAAATTTTTCTCTAAAAATTCCAAATTTCAGTTGTCATTTTCCAAATCTATGAGACTTTCCAATGTTATTTGCCTAGAATTTTGGTGACAATTTGCATTTCTTGGCGGGACTATCTTCAACATCAAACGCCAAATCCATGATCATTTTCCAAATTTGAAGAGATTTAAAGTCGACATTCTTTATATTCTAAAAGAGATATGAGGTAAAGGTGAGAAGAGGATAAAGAGAAAATTATGGGAAATTTGAGAAAACAAAAATTTAAAGTTTTATGTTATGTATGACAACGATGCTATTTGGGGTTTAAAACAAGTCAAGATCCACCTATTTTTCCTTTCGTAGGCTTGACCTATTTCGCTTGAACCGGTAACTCGTACCAATGCTAAGCCTTACTGAACCGCTAAGTCGAATTCGAGTTGCATCCTTGTAGCCAATTTTTTAAGTTTGTAGCCGTCTCTTATAAGCCGAGCTAAGCCTTCTTCTTTGGTAATTTTATTTTATTTGTTTGTTTTATTTCATTTTATAATTGATTATTTTTATTTGTATCTTAGATTATTTATTTAAATTTAAATTAATTTTGATTTTTTTATATTCTTTATTTATTATTTTTTTTATATTTGTTTTATTTGTATAAATTTTATTTATTGATATTTTTTAAAAATGTTTTCAAAAAAAATCATATCAAACTATTGGAGGATTTTCATGGGTTTAAAATTTTTAAATTATGATTTCTATAAACCAATTGGAGAAATTCGTAATAAATTTTTGAAAAAATAAAATATTTTTTAATCTTACCAAATGATTGAAGGATTTTAATTTTTTTCTTAAATTATAAATTTTATCAAAAGATTGGACACTTAATAAATTTTTAAAAAATAATTTTTTAAATCTTACCAAATGATTGAAGGATTCAAATTTTCGTTAAATCTTATCAAATTATTGGAGGATTTAATCATTTTTTTTAAAGAAAATTTTATAAAAAAAAAGTTTTTCAACAAAATCTCATAAAACGATTGGAAAATATGCATTGGTATGAAATCCTACTAAACGATTGGATGATTTTATTGTTTGTTTTGAAAAATGTTTTCTTAAAAAATATGTTAAAGAATCTGATGACGGAACCTTTTTAGAATGGGACACGAGTTTCTAATAATACTTCTGATGCAAGAAAATTATCTTAAATTACTACCGAACGATTGAAGTGATTTTAAGAATAATTTCCAATATTAACTTTACTTGGTAAATTATAAATGCATTTTAAGATTTGGATAATATGAAATCAAATTGGTACCATCTTTCGATGGATGTTATGAGGGTGCTATAACCTTTTTTATATGTAACCGTACTCCCGGACTTAATTTTGATTTCATAGACTGAAATCTACCTTTTAAAGTACCTAAGTTATACTTGAGATTTCTCTTTAAAATAGGGATAAATTTAGTTAGGTGATCAATCGCACCTAAACAAAAAAAATTGGTGACGACTCCTAAAATCAAGTTTAACGATAAGTCTACAAATCTATATGTTATGACAAAAAAAAAAAACCCCTAAGGGGATCTTTTGCCAAAACCAAAAGACTCTTAGATAAGTTATTGAAATTTTTGCTACAATTGGAGGGAGGGAAGTGTCCCCTCCAGATGATTAAAGGGCACGCAATAAGTTACTGGTCCTATATGAATAGGCTTTATCCATGGAAATGAACAACAACCAGCCAACAATAATGCCAGCCATGTGGAGCCTCATGTCTCTTCCAGCACTTATCGTGTATGAGTGAAACTATACAAAAGAAAAGAAAATAGAAATATTTTTTTTTAATCTTTGAAAGAAATAGCTAGCTGGAGCACTTTAATTTTGTTGGGTCGAGGAAAAGATAAAAAAAATGCTAAAGACTAGGGTTGACAAAGTATTAGTTTTTTAGGGTTTAATTTTTTTTTTCTTTTAAAGTAGCTAAGTTGGAAGAAACAGGACTTGAAAATGGAATTTTTTTGCATCGTAGATAAGCATATATAGTTGAAAGAAATTAAGAATGTATTTGATACATAAAATTATAACAGGATAAGATAAAATGATATTATTAATATGATTAAATTAAATAATATCATTCTATTTTATGATTAATATGTACAAAATTATAATAGGTTAATTTATTTATTGATTAAAATTATTCTGTCTCAAAGTTTATATAATTTAAATTATTAAATAATTTTTAAGGTATAATAAAAAATATAAGATAAACCTCATGGATTTAAAAATAATTATTTTTATTTTGAGAGAATTGAATCATCTTATATCAAGAGATGATTATTTTTTTTATAATCATATTTTTTTCTTTAAATATAAATCAAATATAATATATAATGATTACATCTTATTTTTTTCCTTCATCTTATACACCAAACATTATCTAAATGAATTAAAAGCAATATAATTACTACATTTTTCTATACTATGATTAAGGGCTACTTTAAGCATTTAGATATTTTATCTCTCGAGTACTTTTCACAGCGGTTAAATCTTATGATAATTAATATAATTTTTATGCATTTGTACCTATAATAATTTCTTTCAATCAAGGGAATGTCTGGGTGCAGGGAATACCTAGATTTGAATCTACCTATATATATATATATATATATATATATATATATATATAGGTCATGTGGACCATAGTGTTAAGTCAGAACTCACAGTCTTTTTCTAGATTTGAATCACAAGGTCGTTTAGTTTAGATATATTTATAGTCTAAAAGGAGAGAGAGTTTCAAACCTTTTTTACAGCTCACAAACCCCCTTAAGGAGAGATAATAGGCCAAGCTTAAATTGGGGCAACCAAATTAATCAATTATGAATTCATTTAAATATACTCTTTCATTAACTACACATGTCAGCAATTTCTTTCTAAAACAAAACCACCCTTTAACACTGCTTTTATGATTACTAGTTTTTGTTTCAGTTAAGGAAAGGACCAGGGAGTTAGCAAATAGCAATCCCCTTTCAATATAAAACTAACAGAAAGAATACAAATGAAAGTTTTAATTTGAAACTAGGAAACAGAAAATCTTTTGCCTCCTTCACTACAACAAAACATAAATGGTAGTTTTTTACTCTAACCAAGCTGCTGCATGTTCTAAGTACGTACTACTTAATTTGAACTTTGAAGGAAAGGAAAAGCCATAACAATTACCCAATCTCATGTATCCAATATTAAAATTAAAAAAAATTTAACCGTCATTAAATGGCAAAGGACTCTACAGCTCTCTGCTTATTTTGTTGGCCGTGGGTAGGACTCTCTCCGTTCCATTTCCTAGGCCTGAAAAAGTTTTGCTTTTACAGCAACTTACTACTTATCTTTACTGCAATTAATCGTATAATCCTCCAGTAATATTTTATTTCATGTTACAAGGCTAGCCTAAAGCACGTTATTACGTTAACCTTCTCTCTTTCAAGGAATTTTTGCCGCTAGGTTTATATATATATATATATATATATATATATATATATATATACACACACTAATATCATAACGATTTTTCATCCGAAAGACTTGATCGTTAGAAGTGAAAATCAAGAAGTAGCCACAAATATTTTTTGTTGAGGTGCAATTAGCCACCAATTCTATCTTCTGGTTTATGAATTCGAGGTTGAGTTTGATAGTAAGATTACGAGTGAAAAAAGTTATAGTATCCTCACAACGTCCATCCGAAGACAGTGCCAATTAATCTTATATGATCCTAAATTAGTCTCGTTCAAATAGTCTTTTACTTATTACTTTATCATTTTTATTTTTTATTTTTATTATTTGAATATTAAAAATTTTCTAAATTATTTCAAACACTTTTGGTATAATTTAAAAAAAATTTTCACTTTAAGAATATTTAAAAAAATCACTTATTTCTTTAAAGAGACTTTTTCGTCAAATTTATTTTAATATTTTGAAAGAAATTATAATTTCCTTATGCCGACACTTATGATATGATTTTAAAAATTTGGAAGAAAAATACCACTTACGATTCCCTCTTAATTGACGAAAATTTTAATCTATTATGTAATATTTATTTATTGTTTATTTTATTATTGAGTTATAAAAAAAAATTTTGATTAAATTCCAAAACATTTGCAACACTTTTGGACTATTTTAAAAAAATACATTACCTAAGAAATTTTGATAAAGTTACCACTCGTGACTTTTATTTTTGTAAAATTTTATATACCTTGACAATTTAAATATTTTTTATTTTATTAATTTTTATTGAAAAATTTTTCAAAATCTTACCAACACTTTTAGCATAATTTTGAAAAATACTTTTTTAAGAATTACCATTTGTGATTTTATTACCTCAAGGGAAATTCGATTGATGACTACATACATTTTATGAAACATAATACATTTGGAATTAAAGGGAAATGTATGGATCACATAAATTCCAACTATATAACCAACTTTAAATTTCAGCATTTTTAACTTTTTTTTTATTTTTAAACTGTGATTTTTTTTATAAAAAAAAAACCATGTAAGCAAGATTTGACAAATTTTACCATACAACTGCGTGCATTGATTGGTAACCTAGCTAATTAGCTCGCATCACCATGCAAATTTTGGTCCTACCTACTTTCTTTTACAAACTCTATTTAATTTCTTTTATTATTTTCATAAAATTCAAAAAGAGATTATGCATTATGCATTACTTCTAAAATTCTTTTTTAAAAGGTGCCAATAGAAATTTGTTAACATTTTCCAATTACAAGAATGGTAGACTCTTTTACCTCCGTGTCATTTCTCAATCTCTAGCGAAGGATCTTGCAAATTTATAAAGTGAATTTCAATTACAATATTTTTAATATAAATAGAAAAATTATAAAAAGGTGAAATAGGATAAGAACTCAATTCCTTGTACATAAGTCTGTCGTGTCTTCTAGGCAACTTGGTTTATGTGCATGGTACCAACACCTACCAATTTAATGATCATATCAGATATTTTTCCAAATTATAGAACCGGCCCAATTAAAAAACAAAGGAAAACTTTGCTTATTGGAAACGGATGACCACATTTTCATGTTTCACAAATGATGAAGATAGCTAGCTGGTCCTGGACCATTCATACCAAGTAAGTGGTTGGTATAATTTGGGTCCCTACCAGCTAGAGCTGAAGTTTAAAAACAACTAGCATCCTTTGTTTTGCAACCAAAAATAAAAAATAAAAAAGGATTTTAAAACTACTCCTTTAAAAACCCAGAGCTGATAAGTTCAATAATACAAGTGGCAT
Organism: Durio zibethinus; assembly: GCF_002303985.1. The sequence continues at coordinate 4,760,327 of NW_019167860.1, read as the reverse complement.
CTCAATGCAAGTAATTTTTTATTATTTTCAAGATGTAATTTCATTTGTTAAAAAAAAAAAAAAAGAAACCTACTGCTTTAAAAAGCTCTATGTACCCTTTTAGAAGCTCTATGATTAAAGTAAAAGGTTCGCTAATAAATAATTAAATACATGACCAGGAAAGATTGTCGGTGTCGCATTTGTTAGGTACTTAGTTGAAATAGAAATTAAATTCAGTAATTGTTCCAACCTTAACGTCGGTTGTACTTTTAGGCAATAACAACGAAGACAGGTGTAATTCTCTTGCAAACTTCTGATAAAAGACACCACTTATAAAAGTTATAATTCGCCATTTCAGTTATGCATTTCACCACTTTTTTTCCCACACTGAACTCTAGAAATCAGTCTGGACCACCTAGATTGTAGCTTTGTAGGCTGAATCTGATCAATAAAATTAAACATTAGACCCGAAGGAGCCGCCCTTTCTAGGGTGTTTACATTATTATAATACATATATCCTTAAATTTATATTTAGAGTTGATTTTAAGAGTTATTATCAATTTTTTTATTAAAATATGATTAATCATTTAATTAAATTTATTTTTTTAATTTTAATCTTAAATTAGATATATTTAAAAAGTAAATTTATATTTATGAAACTAAAATTAGATTCATATATATAATTATGTGTGAAAAAAGTTATAATATCATCACAACATCGATCAAATGATGGTATTAGTTTAATTTCATATTAATCAAGTCTTAAAATATTTTATTATTTGCCTAATAAATTTAATATTGAAAATTATTTTTAAAATTATTCTAATCATTTGATAATAATTTAAGATAATTTTTTCATCTTAGAAGTATTTATAGAGACTCGTGTCTCACTCTAAAGATACTCCATCGTCATATTCATTAACATATTTTTTGAGAAATCATTTTATGAAATTAATTCATAAAATCCTCCAATCATTTGTTAAGATTTTATATTAATGCATATCCCCCAATCATTTTGTAAGATTTTTGTTGAAAATTTTTTTATGAAAATTTTAAAAATGAAAGTCATTAAATTCTCCAATAGTTTTGTAAGATTTAACAGAAATTTGAATCATTCAATCGTTTAGTAAGATTTTAAAATATTTTATTCATTCCAAAAAAATTTATTATGAAATTCTCTAACCGTTTGGTATAATTCATAATTCAAAAATTTTTTTAAAAAATATAATCCTCTATCTGTTTGGTAGGATAAAAAATATTTTATTTATTTCAAAAATTTTATTATGAAACTCTTTAATCATTTGGTAGAATTCATAATTCAAAATTTTTAAATCTATATAGATTCTCAAATAGTTTAGTAGAATTCATAAATTTATTTTTTAAAAATATTTTTAGAAATATCAATAAATAATATGTATATATACAAATGAAACAAATAAAAACAAATAAATAAAGAAATTAAAAAATTAAAAAATTAAAAAATTAAAAAATTAAAAAATGAAATACAAATAAAATAAATCAATTATAAATATATATATATATATATGTACCACAGAAAGAGGCTCAGTTCAGTTCAGAAGAAGTGACTACAGGTACAAAAACAAGTTGGCGCGGCTTAGGCTTCAAGCTCGGTTCGACTGAAGCTTCAGCTGTTGGAAAAGGATTTTCAAACCAAGCCATGCTACAGGTTGAAGTCGGCAATAAGCGCAGATCTTGGGCTTTTTAATCTTAAAAATTGACGCTATTTCACTACGATATAAAAGCCAAAGTTTAATTTTTTTTTTTAAATTTCTTCTTCTTTCTCTCTTTATTCTCTCATTTCTTTCTCTCCTCTTCTGTTTTTTTCTCTAGTAGAGGATGAATCCTTAAAGAACACCGTTGAATTCATCGAAAACTGAAAAAATCTCGTCAGAATCTAGGTTTGTGCTGGAAAAGTATTCATGATTTGGAAAATTCGCCCAAAAATTTAAACTATTTTTAGAATTTTAAGAAAATTCCTAGAAACAAAAATTAACAAATTTTCCTCTTAAACTAGAAAATTCCCTAGAAACTTTCTACTGCTCTTATGTATTCTTTGGTTGCTTTTTTCTTTTTTTCAATTCATCCTTACAAGGTCTTTTTATAAGTCTGGATAGAAAAAAGTTTTTTTCTTGGTTCGAATCTCCTAATATTTAGACTTTTAATCCAAATCCATCTCTCCAACATTAGACTTTTAAACTAAATCAAACTCTTCTCTTTTAATTTAATAAAAACTAAATCTTATCAACCTCAAACAAATTGAAGTGTCTACAATTACCCTTTTTTACGTGTTTTATATGAAACAGGAACTGTGCAAAGACATAGACACTCATTGTATATCTAAATAACTGACTCGATATTTTTTTTAAACTCTTTTAAACAAACACTCAGACTTCTTGAATAACATAAAAGCCCTTCTAAACATAGGCTTAACACTTTGAAAATATAAAAGGCTCATTTTAACATGGCTCTATCTATAGGTTAAGCTAATAAGGTTAACTATATGTGTTTTAAGTTAATTCTAAAGGTCCTCAAATTGTTCCTTATATCATTGTCTATCACAGACTAGTAGGCACTCAAATCTTCACCTATTATAGACTACAAAAGGAAATGGTTCAATTTAAGTGAGAGTATTTTTTTTAGTCCATACGGAGACATGAAATCTCACAAAAACATAAGTACTTTACTCTCTCTTAAAGGACGAACATCGAGTGTAAAGCTCATGCTATGCACATACACATGAATGACAATATATAACATGAAAATAAAACACAAAGGAGAAAATAAAAGCTTGTAAATTTATTAAAGTAGGCTTGGATAATATGCAATCATTTACTGGCCTGACTTTTTTTTTTCCCAATGAAGTCATCAAACTATCATAAAATATAAATCCGTAAATCTATAGCTAGACTTGACTTTAGGAGTCGCCACCAATCTTTTTTGTTAAGGTACGATTGACCACCTAATTGAATTTATTCCTTTTTAAAGAGAAATTCCAAGCTTAACTTATGTATCTTTAAAAGGTAAATTTATGTCTACAAAATCAAGACTAGATTCGAAAGCACAGTTATGTGTGAGAAAGGTTATAGCACCCTCACAATGCCCATCAAATTATGCTACCAGCTTGATTTTATATTATCCAAGCCTTAAAATATGTTTGTAATTTACCTAATAACTTTAATATTAAATATTGTTCTTAAAATTACTCCAATCATTTGGTAGTAATATAAGACAATTTTCTCACCTCAAAAGTATTCATGAAAACTCGTGTCTCACTCTAAAGAGTCTCTGTCTTCGAATTTATTAACATATTTTCTAAGAAATCATTTTTTAAAATCAATTCATAAAATCCCTCAATCGTTTCATTAAGATGTTTATATCAATGCATATCCTCTAATCATTTGGTGGAATGTTTTTGTTGAAAATGCTTTTAGGTGGAAATTTTTAAAAATAAAGGGTCATTTAAATTCGCCGAATAGTTTGATAACATTTAATAGAAATTTGATTCCTCCATCATTTAAGGTTAAGATTTAAAAATATTTTATTTATTCCAAAAAAATTTATTATGAAATTTCTCAATCGTTTGGTAGAATTCATTATTTTAAAAGTTTAAAAAATAGCATCATTTAATCGTTTGGTTAGGATTTAAAAAAGATTATGAAATTCTCAAATCATTTGGTAGAATTCATAATTCAAATTTTTTAAATCCATATAAGATCCTCCAATAGTTTGGTAGAATTCGTGAATTTATTTTTTAAAATACTTTTAGAAATATCAATCAAAAATATATATACAAATGAAACAAATAAAACCAAATAAAAAATAAAGAAATTAAAAAAAGATAAATTAAAAAATGAAATATAAATAAAATAAATCAATTATATATATACCACAAAAGGAGGCTCAGCTCAAATCAGAAGAAGAGACTATAGGCACAAAGACAAGCCGATGTCACTCAAGCTCTAAGCTCGACTCAGTTGGAGCTTCAACTGCTAAAAGCGAATCTTCATACTAGGTCGTGCTATGGGTCGAGTTAGAGTCGACAAAAAACATAGATCCTAGGCTTTTTAATCTTAAAAAACGGTGCCATTTCACTATAATATAAAAGCCAAAGTTTAATTTTTTTCAGATTTTTTTTTCTTTCTCTCTTTTTCTTCCTTTCTTTCCTTCTCTCTCTAATAGAGGATGAATCCTTAAATATCACCAGTTGAATTCGTCGAAAACTGGAAAAATCCTACCAAAATCTGGGTTTGCACCAAAAAAGTCACAAGGATCTGAGAAATCTATCGAAAAATTTAAACTGTTTCTGAAATTTCCAAAAAATTTCCAAAAATAAAAATCAACAAAATTTCCTCTTAAACCACAAAAATTCCCTAGAAATTTTTTACTGCTCTAATGTACTCTCTGGTTGCTTTTCTTTTTTTTTTATTCATCCTCACAGGGTTTTTTTATAAGCCTTTATCGAAAAAAGTTTTCTTTTTGGTTTGAATCTCCTAATCTTTAGACCCTTAATCCAAATCCATCTATCCAACATTAGACTTTTAAACTAAATCAAACTTTTCTGCTTTAATTTAACAAAAACTAAATCTTATTAACCCTAGACAAATTGGGGTATCTATATATATTAAGCAAAAATGAGAATAAACAATAGTTGAGAAAGACATATATATGTATATGTCTATGTATATATACTCAAAGATGGTGATAGGAACATAACATATACATTTGGTTGGTCTCTCTCTGGAAAGTTAAAATCATCTTCCATGAAATAGCATTTGCATTTTATGATTTGTGTTTCATTATGGTATTGATGAATTAAGCTTTGTCATCAAATGAATCGATGTCCAGACCCTTCTCATGGGATCAATAATTAGTTTACTCACTATTCTGTCTGTACATAAGTCTTTAGCAATATTATTGTTCACTTTGAGTGAGTTCATAAAAAAATTCTAGAATTCTTACAATTGGTGGTGTTAGAGCTGTAGTTTTTTTTCTTTTGTCTTTGATGATATACACCAATCCTTCTGATAACGATCAATGATGATATTTAAAAATACAATTGTTCTTGGATCTGTAATTAGAATGAATCACCATTCAAAGTTTAAAGCATATAAATTTGATTAATTAATTTAATTAGTGTGCATTTCACCATTTAATTAAGAGGCCTATATAAATAAAATACTAATTGTGTCTATTAACTATGTAACTCCCCTTTATTATATATATTCTAATTTATTGGTATGGAATTTTTTTTTATTATAATGGAGGCTCATGATTTAAAAATAAAAAGAAAAATTTGTAAGTGTTGAAAATTTGAACCCTTAAAGGTGATTGTTGAACCATCTGATCTAAGCCTTGGGTTTTTCATATGATTATTTCTGCAACTAAGTGATATGATCAAATCTATAAAATATATTAAAGTAGTCCCCAGTCCCCCAACTCCAATTTCTTGGCTATGTAAAGAATGCCATTAAAAACAATTTGAGGGTAGATTTAGGCATAAATAAACTTTGCTTTAATCTTCACCTTTTCACCGTTTCACAAATTAAGCCTTAGAAGTTTCTAGATAGAGAGAATGGAAAGAAGGTTGTTGTATCTGCTGTGGTATATCTTTGCTGTAGGAAATAGTTGTGACGGATGGTTGCTAGTGGAAGATTAATGAGGAGAAGGACAAGCAAAAGTGAGGATTTTATTATAGTTATTAATGTGAGTTTAATTTTTTATTGGTGGAATACTTTTGCTTGGATTTTCAATTTTGTGCCAATGAAAGACGAACAAAAAAGGGAAAGAAAAAAGTGATAAAGAAGAAGGGCTGGTAGCAAGCTAAGTCGTTGATAAAGGGAAAAAAAAGAAAGTTAGAAAAGGGCCTCGCTGCCAAACTTCACCCTGTGAAAGCCAAGGTTTTTTTTTTTTTACGATTTTTAATTTTTTTGTTATTTTGTTTGTTTTCTTTGTTCATATAAGTTTCTTCTTTTCTTCTCATATTTAATTTTTGGGTTCTTTTCACTTTGTTTTATGGGTGGTTCCTTTTTTGTCAACAAGTTTCCATTAGTGTTTTGATGTTTTTGTCTCTATGCATGCATGATATTCAATTAATTATGCATGAATAATGTTTTTGTGTTTGGATTTTTTTTATTCATGGTGTTTTTTTTTTCAAACTTCATAACTGAAGTCTTAATTACCACATCAAATTGGTAAACACCCTAAATTTGATAAATTTCTTATGCCTTTTTGTTTAAATTTAATTTGATTCACCAATTTTTTTTTTTGTTCTTTATCTGATTGATATTTTAGATTTGTTTGAATTTAAGTTTGAGCCTTTTTTATGTTTCTAGGTGTTAATTGAGGAAGATCAAGTTAGATAATATTATTTTAAAATAAAAATTGATTTTTTTTCACCTCTAACAAGTGTTTCATCTGCTCTTTGTTTACATTTTTATCTTTTTATTCTTGGTGAATTACGGACTTAGGAAACTAGAAGTTGTTTTTGCTATTTTAATTGCAACTATGGCTTTATCCTTGCTTGGATGTTTGGTGATACAAAACCCAATGGAAGAGAACTACTACTAGGTATTTTTTTAAAACTTAATAATCATTTTGCATAAAGTGATATTTTATTTTTTTACTATAATTTTCTTTTATTGTTGTAGGTATTTTGGTTCCTAGACTTAGCTCAAAAATGATTAGGCAAATTGTGGGGGTTGTGGATTATGTTATAATGCCTCATCACATATTCTTGCATTTTACTTTGGCACAATCAAGAAAGTTTGATAAAAAAAAAAAAAGATCAGGGTGTTTACACTACCACCGGTTAGGGTAAAGGCCCACCTATTCTTAATTTCATTTTCATTTATTACTTTGAAAGATTAAAAAAATTATGGGTTATTTTTTTTGAACAACTAAAATTGTATACAATTGTGAAATCTCATTTGTTCATGATTGTGGGTGAAAAAACACTATTATTCCATCTTATAATTATTGTTTTTTCATCCTAAACTAGGTAAGTGTTATTCCATTCTTAATAACATTGTTATCAGCTCAATTTAACTGTTGTTACTGTTCAACCATTCACTTTCTTGCATTGTAGATGGTAATAAATATAAATGTAGAATTTACAAGATTAACTTTCAATGAGAGGCTTTATGTAGCTATCTTACTTGAAAGAGAAAGGCTTTTTGAAAAACTGAAAGGCATGTTTGAAACTGAGACAACTTTAAGACAAATTGGTGAGGCTTATCAGACCACACTAGGGATTTAATAAAATTTTGTTATAACACTTTTCAATCTACATTTCTAATCCATTTGCACTTTATATGGCAGTTGAAGTTAAGAATCCGTACTTCAGATTGGATTACAATAGCTTAGGAGTATTTGCTACAATCAACCACTTGCACTTTCAGGTATCTAACTCTTAATTTAGTACTTCATGTACTTTATGCCATCATGATATCTATTAGATATAGTTATATACAATTTAAAAGAGAAGGTAATGGAAAAGTAAAGGGATAATTAGGTGTTGTAAAAAAATAAACAAGAATAAGATGGAAGTTTAAAATGCAATGAAAGGGAAGATTTGAGGCAAAAGTAAAAAAAGAAAAAGGGTTGTTGTGACAGGTATGCCAACCACAGTTTAAAAATATCAAGGGAAAAGCTTTGCTTAAATTTTCAATTACCATTGGCTATCATTACTTCCCATGTGGTTGGTATGTCACTATCTCCTTAACTGAAAATCCTTTATATATATATATATATATATATTTCTTGACCTTTGAAAACCATATAAGATTTCTCTGGGAAAGAAATAATGTTGTTATGGAAAAAGAATGGCGGGATATACAGAGTATGAGGTACCTATCTTCATAGAATGTAGTTTACTTTCCTATTTCTTGGCTTTGTCTTTGAATTAGATTGTACTGTAATGGAGTTGAAATACATTCAGGTTGTTTTAGTGAACACACCCTATTTAGTCTGGACCTAACCCATGGGCCTGGTCCAATAAGGTTGGGCTTAAACTATTGGGTCTGATTTAAGATCCAATTAGCTAGCCGCAATGGGCTTTATTTTATTTTCATTTTTTATTTTTATTATTTGTCTATTTATTAATATATATTTTTATTATTTATTTTTTATCTATAATATTTTTATATTATCTGCTTTTATTTTTTATTTACTAATTATTTTTTTGCTATCTTAATAATATTTATCTTTTATTGATTAAGTTTCGATTAAGATTTAGGATTATGATAAAAAATGAAATAAATTGGTTGTAATTTGAATTGGCAGAGTTGGGATTGGATTCAAAGATTGAATCCAAATCCCAGAAAGAGTTGGGATTGATCAAAAAATCTTCTGATCAATCCTTATAAATAGGTACTGAAAGAACAGAAGAAAACACAGAGAGAAGAAACAAAAGCTACAAAGGGTTTTGGTGCATTAGAACAACTCTAGGAATCGGTGGAAATTTTTGGAGATTTTTTTTTGAATTTTTTTCTGAAAAATTTCAAATTTCGGTTGAATTTTTCGGTGACTTTTTCAGTCAAGTTTGAATTTTTCGGCCAACTTCCCAGTTTCCAGCGACTATTTCCAGAAACGAATCAGTTATCTGATGAACTTCCGGCTAATAACCCAGATTTCGATGAAATTTTCTAAAATCTGACGAGATTCAACCGGAGTTCTTCGTGGTTTAGAGAGAGGGGAGAGGAAAAGAAAAGAAAAGAGAGAGAGGGAAGGATCAATCTGCTGAAAAAATAGAAGGGATAGCCTTTTATACCCATTAAAAATGACATCGTTTTAGCGTTACTATGCCCAAAAGATCCACACATTTTGAAGTCGGGTGACCCGACCCGAGCGCCAACCCACTTTCGACCTGCGAACAACCCGAGTCTTTGAGCCATTTCCCGAACCGAGCTGATGCCCCGAGCCATGTCTCCGAGCCATTTTTTTCTTCCTCAAGCCGAGCCGCTAAGTCGAGTCATTCTCATGTATTTATTTATTTTTATTTATTTATTTATTTATTATTATTATTAGATTAGAATTGTTTAATTTTTTTTATTTTTTTTATTTTATTTTCTCTAAGTAAAATTCAAAAAATATTTTTGAGGAAAAGTTGAAAGTATCAATTTTTCTTGAAAATAAGCTTTCTAAAAAATATTTTTGAAAAAAAGTTGAAAGTATCAATTTTACTTGAAAATAAGCTTTCTAAAAAATATTTTTGAGGAAAAGTTGAAAGTTGAAAATAAACTTTTTAAAAAATATTTTTGAAAAAAAGTTGAAAGTATCAATTTTCTTTAAAAACAAGTTTTCAAAAGTGAATTTTTTAGGAAAAGTTGAAAGTATCAATTTTCCTCGAAATTAAAAGTTTCAAAAAAAATATTTTTGGAAAAAAGTTGAAAGTATCAATTTTTCCTGTACAAAAGCAATCATTTTTTCTTTTCTTTTTATTTTCTTGAATTTTCTTTAATGTTAAATAATCTGACGATGGAGCCCTTATAAGTGAAACAGTAGTTTTCTTGCATACTCTTAAGGTGAAGGGATTTTTTCAATTTTTTGCTAAAAGTATTAGAGTCAATTGAGAATAATTTTCAATAACTAATTACTTGGTAAATTTTTAAGGCTTATTGGATAACACAAAATTAAGCTGGTACCATCTTTCGATGGATGTTGTGAGGGTGCTATAACCTTTCTCACACGTAACCGAACTCCCGAACCCCGTTCTAGTTAGTAGACTCAAACTTATTCTTTTAGGGACCTTTAAACTTAGGTGTTCCCCCGAAAGGATAGATTCCTTAGGTGGCTAATCACACCTAGATAAAAAAGATTGGTGGCGACTCCTTCAAGTCAATGTCTAGCGATAAATCCCTGGATCTAGACGTTATGACAGCTTGACGACTCCACTGGGGAACGAAAAGAGTCAGACCAACAAATAAGTTTGTGTTATCCAAAAGTCTAATAAAATTAAACCTTTTTGTATAGATTTTTTATTCATTCATGTTTATTTACTTTATTAATTATGCCATTCATATGCATATACATAACATGAGCTCAATACCCGAACTCTGTCCCTCTAGAAAAGAGTAAAGTACCTATTACTTCCGTGAGGTTTAATGCCTCTGCAGTGGCTAGCGAAATACTCCCACTCAAATTAAACTTTTTTCGCTTGTAGCCTGTAATGGGTGAGGATGGGGTGCCTTACTAGTCTATGACGGACAATGATGTAAAGAGCAATTTGAGAACCCTTAGACTTTAGCCTTAAACTACATATAAGTGAACCTTACAAGTGCCTAACCCTAAGATAGAGCCCTTTCTACCCAATGATAGATATACCCTGAAAATAAGACACAAAAAGGGTGTTTATCTAATCATTTTGATTGTCTGACTTTGTGCATCATTTTTATTATCATATGTAACATTATGCATTGGCATCACTTTCATTTCATCTATGAAACTAACTATGTTGTTTGTCTAATTTTATGCACATGTATTATTTTCATGATCATGTTTTAACATTATCATTTGCATCCATTTCATATTAGATTTCATTCATAAAAATGTACATTTCATTCGTGCATCAACGTATCATACATAAAGCATAGCATAGCATTTCTAATCATAATTATGGTGCTAAAGGTTCAAAGATAGCTCCATCTAGCAAGAACCCTGTCCATCGATACAACACAGAAAAACTCTCACAGATTTGAAAAGCTAGAAAAAGCATAGAAAAAGATTGAGAATGAGTTAAGTAAAATTATGGATGCTCTCAACAAATTAAATAAGGGAAAAAGAGTAGAAGAGAACACAAGCCAACAAGGCTCTGTATCGTAAGAAGTGACTGACCCTCTATATCTATCTGGTTTTGGTCCACCTCAAGCCAAGTCTACACAAGAAGTTCCACCATAACACTTCACATATTTTACATATCCTGAAATACCATCAACCTCTAATCCAGGGCATTACCATAGCTATGTGAATCCTGTCTTTACTGAAAAGGCAGTTGAACCAAGTCAAATCCTTAATCTGGATGAACTGAAAGGAAAAGACAAGAAAAAGATAAAAATGAAAGCTCAAGAAAATTCTAAAATTAGTATGCTAGAACAAAGGCTACGGACTGTGGAAGGAATTGGTTTCTATGGTTCAGTTGATGCTGCTGGGCTTTGCTTAGTCCCTGATGTGATCATTCCTCCTAAGTTCAAAGTACCAACATTTGAAGAATATGATGGCATAAAGTGCCCAAAAACTCATATTACCATGCATTGTCGAAAGATGACAGCCCATGCTCATGACGAAAAGCTACTAATGCATATTTTTCAAGATAATCTTATGAGTTCTACTGTTAGATGGTATATCCAGTTAGACAGAACTAGCATCCATTCCTAGAGTGACATGGCCCATGATTTTGTCAGTCAATATCGATATATCATGGATTTGGCCCTTGATTGTTTATCTTTACAAAACTTGGAGAAAAAAGCCAATAAGACTTTTAAAGAGTATGCTCATAGGTGGAGGGATATTGCTTCTCAAGTACAACCTTTTTTGACTAAGAAAGAAATTACAGTGCTGTTTGTCAGCACTTTGAAATCTTCCTATTATGAAAAGATGATAGAGAATACAACAAAAAATTTTACCGACATGGTGATCTCTGAAAAAATTATTGAAAGTGCCATACGAATGGCAAGTTGAAAGAAGGAGAAACCAAGAAGGCATCAGAAAAGAAATAAACTGAAGCTCAAGCTGTGAGTTTTGATAGACAATAATTCAGGGGTTATCAACCCTATCCACCCTAAGGTTGCTCTCCATACTATCTTGTTGTAAATAATGCCTCATCCTACCCATACCAGCTAGCTCCACAACCACCTTATTCATTTGCATACCAATCAATTTTTAGCCTTCAAGATTTTACATATAACCTTAATATTCAAACTCCTGCAAGAGCCCAAATTCACCCTACTAACCCAGCAAGTGGTTCACAAAAGCAACGAATTACTCGAGAAAAACCTGTATTTGATTCAATCTCCATGACTTATATGGAGTTATATCAAGAACTCTATAATAACCATTTGATTGCCTCCAGCCATGTGGAGCCACTTAAGCTACCCTATCCTAAGTGGTATGATCCTATAGCCCACTGCGATTACCACTATGGAATTATTGGCCATTCTACTAAAAATTACACTGCTTTAAAGCATAAGGTGCAATGATTAATCAAGGATGAAATGGTAAGTTTTGATCAAGAAAAGCAGCAACACCTAATGTTAGTGGCAATCCACTACCAAATCACAATGTTAATGCTCTGAGTGAAAATTAAGAACACATTGGTCAGAAAGGGTCTGGAGAGTCACAATGAATTGAGGGGCAAGATGTCAATAAAGATTTTTCACCTGATCGCATAGGGGGACAATTTTGGAGAATGGAGATAAAGCTGGTTGAAAGTTTTTTTTTGTCATTTCAAGATTTCTTTTAGAGTAATGTTAGGTTTCTTTTAGGCAGTAGGATTTCGTTTGCTATCATTTCAATAAAATGTCATTTAACGCATTTCGTTGCATTTTTTTTTACTCAACCATTGTTTCATGCTTTATCACATTTCATAACTTTTCATTCCCGTTCTCAAATTTCAGATGATGAATATTTAGACAATAATAACAATAATTCTAGGATTTAATTTTGAGAACTCATTCAGATTGATTTGAGGAGACTATTTGAGTAAAAAAGCCAGGTACTAGCAAATGTGAAATTAATATGTCTTAAAGATGTACAATTTTTATATAGATCTATGAGCTTATTTTTGCTCAATAGATAATGTTCAAGGAAAGCATTCACAATTGAGATGAAAAATGGTCATATTTCTTTTGCCATTCGAAAAACCATTCATTGCTACCCCTTTGAGCCTATTATATTTTTTTTCTAAAGAACCCTAACCAAGGATCACCCTCTACATTGGGGGGTAATTTTAAAAAAAAAATCACAAAAGATCTCAAAGATGGAAAGAGAAAGAAAAGCAAAAGAAAAAATAAATGTCACAAATGATTTGGGGCAAAGAAATGAGAATTTTTTTATGAAGAATGTGATAGAAAAAGGGAAAAATAGTGAAACGATATAAAGTGAGTCAAAATGCCAAGCTGTATCAAGTGATAATCCTTTGGTTTTGAACCCTTTAAACATATATATTGAGCCTATTTTATCCATTTCTTTCATTACCCCATACCATGGCCTACATTACAACCTTGAAAAGTCTATTTAGATCAAGTGTGAATGCTCGAATTGAATAATCATATATTGGGCAAAGGTGTGCTCATGATGGAATCATGTTATTGCCCTAAAGATTAATGTGTGAGAGATATCAACAATGGATGAAAGATGAAAAAGAAAAGAAAAGAAAATGGTGAAAGGTGAAAAAAGAAAAAAAAAGGTAAAATAAATTAAAAAAAAAGAAAAAAAAGATGAAATGAGGAAAAAGGAAAACTCAAGTTGAAAACCCGAAAAGGCAATTTGGGTAGACCAAATCTCTAAGTTGAAAGTTGGATGAACAGTTCAAATATATAGAGGATCAAGGCATCTAAAGATCCTCCAAAGCTTGGGTAAAGTTTGATGAACTCAAAATGATTTTGACAATCAATGGAATGAGTTTTTGAAAAAGAATCTTGAATTAATGTTCAAAACTGTCTAAATATTCATTTGTCTTAATGACATACAGCCAACTTATTTTTTTTCCCTTTTTTTTTTTTTTGCACTAAAACTCACTTCTCATTGATTGCTTTTCTTCTAATGCACTATCTGCTCTTTTGTTCTCACACCCCTAAAGTGAATCAAGGAAATGTTTGATTGTATTGTGTTTGTCAAGAATTGAAATGATAATGAATGAATGAATATGTGTTTAAAGGAGTCTTGCATTCCTTTGAAAAAAAATCCAAGATGATAAAGAAAAATGAAGAGATTGTAGAAACCTGATAATGATGATTTAAGATAACATGAGGTGTGATCAAATGATGAAAATGGTGTTCAGTTAATCAACAAATGAAGAGAATGCAAAAACTTAAAAAGGTGCTATGACTAAGTGATGAATACAAGGATAAATTGGTCGACATGACTTGCGAGTTATGATTAAATGATGAAAATAATAAGTGGACAAAGTTTGATTTGGAATGGTTAATGCTAAGACACCTATGAGTAATGACTCAGTAATGGTGGAAGAAACTTGTTCTGAAATTTGTTAGTGCTGAAAAGTCCATAAATGGTGGTCAAGTGATGATCAATTGACGAAACTTGTTCCAAATTATTGAAAAACTAAACAAAGAAGAAATACGAAATGGTGGAGTTTTAAGAGCCATATTACCATAATTATTTAGGATTTCATGACATTATTGACATCCGCATTACATGTATCATGTTGGCATCATTGTTTGAATAGTACATGCACCTAATTTGATGAATTAAACTTTGTTTAGAGATGCATGGCGCTATGAGAATCTAGGTTGTTGCATTTACATCATTAAGAAGGCATTTGCATATTTTGTCATGACATTCATTCATGCAAATTTTTTAGTCACCTGAAAAATAAATTATGAATATTTTGATGAGAATTTTTGAGAACTCAAATGAGAATCTTTGAGTTTCAAAATGAGAATCTTTGAGAAGTGAAACCTTAAAGTTCATCGAATGTGAATCTTCGAACAAATGAAAAGTTTTAAACTTTTGGATGTGAATCTCCAAAATACAAAGCTTCAACTTTTTGGATATGAATTTCTAATGTTTTAAATGAGAACCTTTGAACTTAGATACGAAACTCTAAGTTTTATTGCATGTGAGACTTTGAATTCAAATGAAAAGCTTTGAATTTCTGGATGTGAATCTCCAAAATTTAAATGAAAAGCTTTAGATTTTTGGATATGAATTCCAAGTTTGCCAAATGATAACCTTTGAAAAGCCTTGAACTTTTGGATGTGAATCTCCAAAATTCAAATAAAGATCTTTAAATGTTGGATGCGAGTCTTGCAAGTTGCAAATGCAAATCTTGAGATATTACAAATTTGAATGAAACTAAAATTTTGAGAATTAAATTTTAGTAAATTCTTACGAAGTTGAAAGATTCTTGCAAATCTGAACCTCTGAATGTTGAACTCAAATTGTGAATCCTTAAGTTCACATTACAAAATTTCTTCAATTAGGATCTATAACTCCTTTGGACAATCGTCAATGAGCCATTTATTTTTAAAGTTGTTGAGCCTCTGATTAGAAGAGCCATTTATTTTTCAAAAGTCGTTGAGCTTCTGCTTAGAGGAGCTTTATTTAATTTAAAAGTCGTTGAGCCTCTGATTAGAGGAGCCATTTATTTTTCGAAAGTCGTTGAGCATCTGTTTAGAGGAGCTTTATTTATTTTCAAAGTCGTTGAGCCTCTGATTAGAGGAGCCATTTATTTCTCAAAAGTTATCGAGCCTTTGATTAGATGAGCCATTTATTTTCAAAAGTCATAGAGCCTATGATAAGATGAGCCATTTATTTTCCAAAGTTGTTGAGCCTCTGATTAGAGGAGCCATTTGAGCTTCTAATTAGAGAAGCCATTTATTTTTCAAAATCGTTGAGCCTCTGAGGAGCCATTTATTTTCCAAAGTCGTTGAGCCTCTGATTAAAGGAGCCATTTATTTTTTCAAAATCGTTGAGCCTTTGATTAGAGGAGCCTTATTTTTTTTTCAAAAATTGTTGAGCCTCTGATTAGAGGAGCTTTGTTTATATTTCTCAAAGTCGTTAAGCATCTGCTTAGAGGAGCTTTGATCAAAATTTTAACAAAAAAAAAATAAAAACAAAAAATGTGTCACGTTGAGTATTGAATTGGTGTCTACGTCTTTACACAATTTTTACTTTGCATAAAATGTGCAAAGAGGGACAGTTGTAGACACCCTATTTAGTCCAAACCTAAACCCATTGGGCCTTGTCCAATAAAGTTTGGGCTTAAACCTATTGGGTCCGATTCAGGATCCAATTAGCTGGCCCAATAGGCTTTTAGTTTTATTTTCATTTTTATTTTTATTATTTGTCTATTTATTAATATATTTTTTTATTTTTATTTATTTATTTATTATCTATTAATATTTTTATTATTTATCTGCTTTTATTTTGTTATTATTATTATTATTATTTATCTATTTCTTTTATTTATCTAATTATTTTTTTATTATCTATTAATATATTTATCTTTTTATTTTGATTAATTTTCGGTTAAGATTATGATTCGGATTAAAAAATTGGAATGAATTTGGCTATGATTTGGAAATTTACAGAGTTGGGATTGAATTCAAAGATTGAATCCAAATCCCAAAAAGAGTTAGGATTGATCAGAAACTCTTCTGATCAATCTCTATAGATAGGTGCTGGAAGAACAGAAGAAAACACAGAGAAAAGAAACAAAAGCTAAAAAGGGTTTTGATGCGTTAGAACAGCTCCAGGAATCGGTGGAAATTTTTGGAGAATTTTTTTTGAAATTTTTTTTGAAAAATTTTCAGATTTCGATTGAATTTTCCAGCGATGTTTGAAATTTTTTAGCGACTTTTTCGGCCAAGTTCGAATTTTTCGGCCAACTTCCTAGTTTCTAGTGACTATTTTCAGAAATCGATCAGTTTTTCGATGAACTTTCGGCGAATAACCCAAATTTCGACTAAAATTTCTAGAATTCGATGAGATTCAATCGGAGTTCTTCGTGGTTTAGAGAGAGGGAAGAGGAAAAGAAGGGAAGAGAGAAAGGGGAGGATCAGTCTGCTGAAAAAACAAAAGGGATAGCCTTTTATACCCGCTGAAAATGACTCGTTTTGGCTTTATTATGCCCAGAGGATCTGCGCGTTTTGAAGTCGGGCGACCCAACCCGAGCGCCAACCCACTTTCGACCCGCATGCAACCCGCGTCTCTGAGCCATTTTTCGAGCCGAGCTGACGCCCTGAGCCGCCTCTCCGAGCCATTTTTTTTTCTCAAACCGAGCCGAGCCGAGCCGCTAAGTCGAGCCATTCTCATGTTTTATTTATTTATTTATTATTATTAATTAAATGGATGTTTGATATTTTTTTATTTTATTTTATTTTATTTATATTTATTTTCTTTAAATAAAATTCAAAATATTTTTGAAGAAAAGTTGAAAGTATCAATTTTCTTTGGAAAATAAGCTTTCTAAAAAATTTTTTGAGAAAAAGTTGAAAGTATAAATTTTCTTGAAAATAAACTTTCTAAAAAATTTTTTGAGAAAAAGTTGAAAGTATCAATTTTCCTTGAAAATAAACTTTCTAAAAATATTTTGAGAAAAAGTTGAAGTATCAATTTTCTTTGAAAATAAGCTTTTCAAAAAAAATATTTTTGGGGAAAAGTTGAAAGTATCAATTTTCCTTAAAAATAAATTTTCAAAAATGAACTTTTGAGGAAAAGTTGAAAGTATCAATTTTACTTAAAAACAAGTTTTCAAAAGTGAATTTTTGAGGAAAAGTTGAAAGAATCAATTTTCCTCGAAATTAAAAATTTTAAAAAATATTTTTGGAGAAAAGTTGAAAGTATCAATTTTTCCTGTACAAAAGCAATCATTTTTTTCTTTTTTTTTATTTTCTTGAATTTTCTTTAATGTTAAATAATCTGACGATGGAGCCTCTATAAGTAAAACAGTAATTTTCTTGCATACTCTTGAGGTGAACGGAGTTTCTCAATTTTCTGCTAAAAGTATTAGAGTCAATTGAGAATAATTTTTAATAACTAATTACTTAGTAAATTTTTAAGGCTTATTGGATAACACAAAATTAAGCTGGTACCATCTTTCGATGGGCGTTGTGAGGGTGCTTAACCTTTCTCACACGTAACTGAACTGCCGAACCCTATTCTGGTTAGTAAACCCGAACCTATTCTTTTAGGGACCCTTAAACTTAAGTGTTCCTCCAGAATGATAGATTCCTTAGGTGGTCAATCGCACCTAGATAAAAAAGATTGGTGGTGACTCCTTCAAGTCAATGTCTAACGATAGATCCCCGGATCTAAACGTTATGACATTTGGCCAATAAGAAAAGAAAAAAAAAAACTAGTATGAAACATCTAAGGTTTTAAACATTAGGAAATGAATATCAAGTGTTTGAATAATTTTTATGCTATTTGACATAACAATGCTGTTATGCTACAATCTAAGGCGAACTAAAGATATTGGCTCTATAGTATAGTTTATATAGGCAAAAAAATAGTTTCCATCTGATATATATATATATAACTTTTATTTTATTTCTGGTGCCTATCAGAAGGCTATGGAGAGAGATTTTAGTTACATGGTTAAATTATGAAGTCTTATGGGAAAAATGATTTTATTTCTATCACTTATTTTGTTACAGATGAATTTGATAGCAAATCCATATATCATGGAGTACAAGAATAGATGGGTGGAAAAGGTAGTATATTCATATTTTTGTTGATTTTCTGGATGGTTTAAACACCTAATCAAACAATCAAAAGTGTTTTATTCTTGAATAAAATATGCAAATATAATTGGCATAACAATACCATAACTTTTTCCTTTGGATCCATTCTTCTTTTTACAAGAATCTCATCTCTACATTGTGACAAATTATTGTGAGGGAGGAGATTTGTAAGTTTGATCTACATAAAAAAAAAAAAAAAAAACATCAAAGTTAACCTTAAAAGCTCTTTGGAAGTTGGCTTAAACAAATTGATAGATTCTTACTTACAGAATAAAATTTTAAGATAATTTTTCTTTCTCTCTTTGCTTTTTACAACTATTTTTTTTTTCATCTCAATTTTTTAGGCTATAAGCTAGAATTTCAAATTATAACAGATGCAGAAAGATTAAATATATAACTAGATTTTAGTACCATAATTGGCTAATTATCCTTTAGGCTTGCTAATATACCATTGTGATTACATGGCTGAGATGATAAAGAAATGTAAAGGGACATTTCTTCCAGAAAAGGTAATGGAAATGGAATATATGGAAAAAAACCAAAATCTGTGTGGGATTACACAATTTAATTTGTACTTGTGCTCATCATATCCCTTTTTCAAATTTAGATTGGATTAAAAATGTAGATTCTTCAAATGTATATTTTAATTTGATTAATTTGTAATTGGGAATGGCAGAAAAATTTTTGAAAATGTTTCTTGGACTAATTAATGTGTGTGCATCCCATGAAAACATCCAATTGAAAGTTAAGGATGAATATAACAACTACAAAGTAAGCATCACTTCTTTTTAACTTTTTTCTTTGAAATTCTTTTCTATTCTTTGATTGTTTTTATTGGCATCTGGACATACTCAGTATATATATATACACACACACACACACACTTATCAGTTGGTTTAGTTTAGTCCCATAGAAGAAGAATGTGGTTAGAGCATTCTCATGTATCACATTGCATTCATTAAGGAATAAAACTATGAAATTTGAGATTTACAATAATATAATTTGCCTTAAGTATAAATTGATCCTTTTGCTTAACTACATCAGATTCCCAAAGAACATTATAAAATTGATACTTAATAATAATATAATTACCTTAAAGTATAAATTGATACACAGTTAAAAAGTACAAATTTTGCAATTATATACTAATATTTTTAAACTATACAATTTCCATCAATCATTTGGTAAAAAGAGTGAAAAATCTCACAAGGACGAAGTACGGGTTATAATTCTAGCTTATAATAAAATAAGTCATGAGACTCCAATTTTATGCACACATCAGCAATGTAATTAAAAAACATTGAATGGTTAAATTTAGAAAAATGTCTTTGGAAACTTCATCTAGTGGATTCATTGGATCAAAATGAAAGTAAAAGTAAAACCTCAAACGCTACCTTTTTCTAACTCTTTACCTAAAAATAATCAGGTGAAACAACCTGATAATGATGATCACCCTCCCCAGTTGAGGAAAACAACAAAAAAAAGGAAAAAAAAAGTGATGTTTATTGATTATGCTTCTGAAAGTAAAGATTAAAGAGGACTTAGTAGCGATCGAAGCCTTGGTAGGTGTAAAATGGTTGAGAAGGGCCAATAAACAAAAGCAATCCTTGAAGGTTGATCAAAAAAAGATTGATCATTTATTTTTCTTCTATTAGTTTATGCTTTATAATTCCAAGCAAGATCAATTTTACCAATTACTCTTTCTCTCTTTTTGAGATTTTACCTTTCTTTATTTTTCCTTTTTAAAAAAAATCATATATTTAGGTTTCTCTCTAATAAACTTATGGACAAGAAAGTAAGATGATCAACTCTTTCCGTTTTATGATCTTACCATTCGGATCTTTGGTTTAGCTTTCTTTTAAGCTTTTTTTTATTAGTTTATGGGTTTTTTTTTTATATTTTTCATTGCATGCAGAATTAAGATTTAGGATTTACTTTGCTTTCCCTTTTGATGTCTAAGAAGGTTATCTAAGTAACCAAGTGAAGGATCTATTAATAATGTGGCAGGATGAGACAGTGGATAGTGTCAAAAAAGCCTAAAAAAAGACACCAAGACAATGATGTTGTTGATGCCAAAATTGTTGATGACGAAACTGATATTTGTAGTTCAATTTCATTATTTTTTTAGTAAATTATTTATAGCTTCACTCATTTTTTTCTCTTTTTAAAATTGTGCATTTGTTTTTTTGGAAATTCATAAACAAAGGGATATTGTTCCATTATATATGAATGGGGATGTTCGAGATTCAGATGAAGATTATGAACATCCTATTTTTAATCTTCAAGTTCTCATTTTTCCTTTATTTTTTTTCATTATCAAACTTTGAATGTTAAAATAATCTCATTTAACTAAAATTTTCACTTTAGGTATTCAGTGCCGGTGTTAAATTGACACTGTATTTTCTTATTTTTAATCAAATTATATGTCATTCTTTTTTTTTTTTTGGTACTTGAAGGATGATAAAAACTAAATTTATGTTATTTTAATATAGATCACAAGAGAAATTAAAAGTTCATCAAAGTGATTTTTACTATATTTCAAAGTATGTTGTATATTTGTCTTAAATCTAAGACTATTCAAATTAATATTTGAAATTTGTCATTAACTTTTTCAAGTTTGAAAATGTCAGATCTTAACTTTACTTTCCTTAAAAATGAACCCTTTCACACTGGTTAATGAAAAGCCTTATCTTCTGGATATGAGAGGCAAGCTGAATGACACTGCTTCTTTTAAGAACTTCAAGAATTTTATGCCCTTTTATCAATAGTTTTCTTTATTTATCATTTCAATGCAATAATGAGTAAGGATAAAATTCATCTAATATAATTTCATTTCTCTGTAGGTAGGGTGGTATTAAATTTCTAATGCCATTTGGAAGAGTAATGAGTGCAAATGAAAGCTATATTCATGGACTAGATAAGAAGGTACATTACATTTAATACATGGTTGGCTTTTTATCCAAAATCTTTTTTTACTTGCTAATCGCCCAATTGGAGTGGAAACTTGAGTTGTATTACATAGGATAAATATAGCGAATTTATTAATCACCTTGTCATATATATTATCTCTTAGTAAACTTGAATATTCAATTCAGTCTTTTATGATTAGTTAACTATTCAATTTACAATCTAAAATCTCTGATAAAATTGGTATAAACTACATTGCAGTTCATTTAGTAGCTTCATCCATAAGTATGGTATTAACTTTAAGAAAAAAATCTTTTAAACAAGTGCATTTTTGAAATTTACAATGTTGAACCTTAAGGGATGCATTTAGACAATGGTAGTCGAAAAAGGTGCAAGTGTCATCTATGCTGATACGGTTGGTTCTATTCTTTTTCGCACTCAAAGTTTTTAGGATATGACTAAAACCCTATAATTTTAAGGTCATGCTTTTAATTTACTCATGTAATTTATTGTTCAATTAGGTTGTAGATCTTAGCTTTGCTTTTGAGCTTGGAAATTATGCAGAATATAGTAGAGCTCCCAAGTAAGAAGAAGTATTGCAGTATGCCAGAGTAGTAATTAATGTAAAAACCCTTCATTCACATTGTAATGTTGTTTATAGTGTTTTGTTTGTACACTTTAAAATTGTTGAAACTTTAGGCAATTTGTCATTTGATAGTGTAACTCAAAATTGAAAATTAATGTGGTAACTTTTTAGTTATTGTGAACTTATTGTCAAACTTGCACGTTTTCGTATGATGCTACATTGTCACGGTAACTTTGGGTCTTTCTTCCAACATTGTAGGCAAATGGTGGTTGTGAGTGTATTGGGAACTATTTATATTTTTCTAATAAATAATTAAAATGTAAATCTAAATTGTTGTATTTGCTCTTAATGAATGTAGATTTTCAATGGCCTTTTTCTTAAAGTGAACAAGGTAACAATGAACATGTTTCACCTAGTTGAACCTTATGTAACTTAGGGGTATCTTTTACTTTTCTACTTCCTTGTTTCCCTTTTAATATTTTATATACTTGCAATGTCTTATTTTTCAGTAATGTATGTTTCTAGATGCCCTAATCTCATCTTAAACATAATTTATGCCTCTTGTAATTGTATTATAGTTTCACCCTTTTTAATAATCTACAGTTTAAATTAATGAAACCCATAAAGAAACATGAATAAAACTCTTTTCTTATTGTATATTTTTTAATATTTAAACTAATACATAACTGTATTTACTTACAAATGAAGCGCAAGCTTGAAATCTAGTTACTAATTATAGGTATAACTGGTTCATTGGAAGAGCTTCATCCTTTTGGAATCCTAGTTAACTATACTATTATTAGCTTATAAAGAAGGGTACGTTACTGATACCATAGGGAATAATTTTTAGAGAAGTTGATCATCTAGGGATTATGGCACAAGATGCAGCTACTTTCATGTAACTTGACTAGATAGTCCACCTTCAAGTCTTATGATCTTATCTCCTTGGTTGCCTGGACCTAATGCTTGTGGTAAGGATTTTGTGCGGTAGTGATCTTTTTCTTTATGTACCAAGAAAATGAAACTGTTGACATGATCATGAATTAAAGATATAAATCTACTTAATCATCCATTTTAGTAGGTTGACAACTTCAATCAAAACAATTTAAAAAGTTTATGTACATTCAACACAATTTGTATTCATTAAAATTTTTTTATAAAATTAAATTACAATCATAATTAAGTATTATATCTATATAAAAATTCATTAAATTAAATCAAACAAATAAACTATTGCATAATTAAAAATTTTCACATAAAATTGGATCAAAACTCATTCACGTTGGGATCTTTTAAACCAGGACCTCCATTAAACTTAATTAATTGGACTAGGACAAAATTTTGGACCTCATTTGCAAAACTCCATTAATGTGATAAAAATCCAAAGTTCAAATACTCTTCGCCTGCAACCCCGGCCCTAAGAAAATACTATAATAATAATAAGTTTTTCTCTCTTTTCTCCCAAAATCATACTTTGCATCCCACATCAAAATATGATCAATTGCAAACCCTAAATCTCAAAGTTCTCAAAGTAGGACAACTATCCCTTTAGGATAAAAAAAAAAAAGAATAAAGAAGAAAAAGACAAGAGTAGTGAAGGTGCCCAGTGATCAGATCTGGCCATGCTTAAAGCATTAAATACAGGTTCCTTTCAGCCCAGTAGAGTTTGTTATGGAGCCTGTTGGGCTGCAGCAATGGCTTCTGGGTCTTATGGCCTCACCAACACCAAAAGTGGATAGCTAATTCTTTTACTAGTCAATATAATTCATGAATCTATAACTTGTCACAAATGGTTTCCACACTAGGCCACTCTCTCTTCTTGTTCTTGATTTAGGGCTGATTTTCAAATATAAAAAATATTCAACCCGGGTTTAAGATTGCTCTTAAAAGTAATTTTTGCATTTAAAAGTTGTTTTTAATTCAATCTTAATGTTAAATAACAAAAATAATAATTTTTTCCGTTTAAAAACTTGATTTGTCAATCTAAACTAAGAAACTCTTCAAAAAAAATATTTTTACAATGAAAAAATATGTTTAAAATAAAATATTATTATATTATCTATATATTTTTTAATATTTAATTATTTTAGGATTATATTTTGATGAGGGGCCATAAAAGAACAGTCATAATTTGTGGTTCCTTCTGCCTTTCTTTGTTCCTTTAAAATTTTCTATTTGAAGGTGAAATATTCCAATAAATATTTAAGGATATTCCATTAATCGATGTTATATTTCGTTTTTGAAATGACTCACATGGATAATTCATGGGTTTGGCATATGGACCATTTCTTTCATCGATGCCTTATAGTTGTGCGCAATACGCATGCTTCAAAAGAGCAACTCTTAGTAAATATCATTGATATTATATTTTATAAAGTAGATTGCTTCATAAAAGGATAATAACATGAATGCTTTTTGAATTATAATAAAACATTTAATATGATATTTAAATTTTTAAAATTTTTAATGTAATATTTAAATTTATTAATAAATATGATAGTTACAAAATTATTTGTTTATTATTATTGAAAATTAATGATTTTAGAAATAAATATCATAATAGTTATAAGATTTATAATTCATGTATCATATTAGAAATTTTTAAAATTGAAATATGATACTAAATGTTTTATTATAATTCAGAAATTATTTGTGAGTTTAACCCTTTCATAAATTATTACTGCATTTATCCTTTTTTTCTCTCTTATTTAAAAAAAAATCATAAAAATCAGTGTATAAAAGACACTATTTAAGATTATATTAAGTAATTTATATTTTCAATGAGTTGAAATTTATTGTATAATTATTAATTACTACATTTAATAGAAAAATGTTACTACTAATTAACTTTAAAGAGCGGCTAACACTCATTGATAAACTCTTCTGAAATTTGTGTTACTTAATTGGATAATTTGTTGACCAAAGTTAGTCTCATATCACCACAAATAGCGTTGACACTTTGTATTAACTAAAAAAATCATTTAAATTTTTAATGATTCAGAGATATCATTTATTTTTTTTCAAGAAATAAAAGAATGAAATCAAGCAAGCATTCATTGGCCGAATCATGACAAGTTTCTCCTCATCTCTTCTTTTTCATACATAATTTTTTCTAATAAACTAACGATCATCAAATAATCCAATATATTTTACAAGAGAAAGAAATATACCCAATTCGATTAATAAATCAAGGGGTAAAGTGTATTTGTAATCCTAAACTTTTTATTTAAGTTCTATTTTAATTATTAATTTTTAAATTGTTTTATGATAATCTTAAATTTTTTAAAATGGTGTCAATATAACTCTTTAATCAAATTTAATATAAAAATAAAAGAATTACAACTTAAGACAATAGATTCAAAATTATTATTTTTTACCATCATCCTAAAATATATTTATTAACAAATAAATAAAACTTTTAAAATTTTTAAAAATGAAATAGAATTATCATTTTTGCCTCTAATTTTCAAAATGGCAAACAATTTAAAAAAGTCTTTAAACTAAAATTCAATAATCATATAAGTAGTTATCTTTGTTTACAATCAATTAAACCTTAAACATCTATTTTTACCGATTAGGCCCTTATCAAAGAAAATTTGGTTAACCGTTTTGGTCCAATTGAATGCTTAATTAGGTGAAAATATATGTTTAAGAGTTCAATTAAATAAAAATAGATGTTCAATAATTCAACTGATATGAAATTAAAGATTCGAGGCTTAATTAATTGCAATAAAACGTTAGGAAATTAAATGATTATTGAATTTTTGTTAACAAAAGATTTAGAGCTTAATTATTTACTATAAAATGTCAAAAAATTAAATGATTATTAAATTTTTATTTGAGTGCTTTTTTGGCCCTTTTATCTTTCAAAATTCAACTTAAAATTAGGGAAAATGGTACTTTAGTTTTCGTCTTAATAATTTAAATAATTTTATTTTTTTTCTAATAAATATATTTTAGTATGATTGCAAAAGTAATAATTTTGATCCCATTATGATTTTTTTTATTTATTTTTATTTTATCCAAATTTAATTTCCTTGTATTTATAAATTTTGATTAAATAATATAAAATTAAATCCTACTACGAATAAAGCTAGCATTAAAAAAAAGAAAAGAAACAGAGATGAAACATATCCAACTAATGTTTTAACACTTAATTAAATAGAAATTAATAGTTAATAATTTTAAAAAATATTTTTTATAAATTATTAGTAGTATAATTTGAAACTTTTTAAAATATGCCAACCTAATACAACAAACTAATTTACTATTATATTCTCTTGAGAAAATATTTTATTAGAAATCATTCATTTAAGATTTCTTAGCAAATGAGCATAATTCCCTTACTGTTTAAGTTTAAAATTATAATTAGAATGTAAATATTATTAATTAAATCCTTAAGTATATATAAGCTTTTTATATTTTTTTGAGAAAATAAATATCAACCAACGGAAAGTCAAAATTATTTAGTTATGTTTCATTTTTTTTCCTTTTTGTTAAAAATAAATATGACTTTTAAATCTTTTTAAGAATGAAATTGAATTATCATTTTTGCCCCTGGTTTTCAAAATAGCAAAAAGATAAAAAAAAAACCCCGAAACTAAAATTCAAGTCATTTAAACTCTTATAATTTTTTGTTCAATTAATTAGACTCTTAAACATTTATTTTCATCGATTAAGCCTTTGTAAGAGGAAAAATGGGCAACTGTTTTGGTGCAATGAAATGTTTAATTAAATAAAAATATATGTTTAAGAGTTCAATTTGATGAAAATAAATATTTAAGAATTTAACTTATTTGAAATAGAAGATTCAGGATTTAATTAATGGCAATAAAATATCAAGATTCTAAATAGTTATTGAATTTTTTTTAGAACTTTTTTTACTCTTATGCCTTTCAAAATTCAACTTAAAATAAAGAAAAATGGTACTTTAGTTTTTGTCTTAATAATTTTATTTTTTTATAAATATATTTTAGTATAATAGCAAAAAGTAATAATTTTGGGCCCGCCATGATTTTATATCCTTTATTTATTTTTATTTTATTTTTCCTATATTTATAAATTTTGATAAAAGAATACAAAATTAAATCATACTACGAATAAAGCTAGAATTAAAAAAAAAAAAAGAAAAAGAAATGAAGAAAGAAATGAAACATACCCAAATAATATTTTAACACTTAATTATACAAAAGTAAATAACAATTAATAATTTTAAAAAGTTCTTTTTGTAGATTATTACTAGTATAATTTGAAACTCTTGAAAATTATACCAACCTAACATAATAAACTTATTTACTACTATAATCTCTTGAAAAAATATTTTATTAAAAGAAATTCATTTAAGATCACTTGAAAAATGAACATAAATTTCTTACTGTTTAAGTTTAAAATTATAGTTAGAATGTAAATATTATTAATTAAGTCATTTAGTATACACAAGCTTTTTATATATTTTTGAGAAAATAAAGGCCAACAACTCGAAAGTTGAAATTATTTAGGTATGTTTAATTTTTTTCTTTTTTGTTAAAAATAATTTTCAACTTTATTTTTAATAAAATTTAATTTTATATTTTTCTCAAAATTTGAAATATTAGGAAATAAAATTTACTAAAATAAAATAAAAATGAAATAGAATCAGAATAATAAATTTAGAATTATTACTCTTTACTCTCATAACAAAATATATTTGTTAAACAAATAAAAATTTTATATTTATTACGAAAGAAAATAAGTAACCATTTTTGCCTTTGATTTTAAGTTTAATTTTTAAAATCAAGAAAAAAATGATACTTTTGTTCCCTTCTAAAAAATTTTATAAATTTTATTTTTTTACCAATAAATATATTTAAATTATTGTGGTATGTTTTGCTTCTTTCTTTTTGTTAAAATAATTTATAACTTTATTTTTAATAAGATTTAATTTAACATTTTTATTAAAATTGTAATTTTTGGGGAAATAATATTTAATAAAATAAAATGCAAAAATAAAATAAAATCAGGATAATAAACCCAAAATTATTAATTGTTCCAATCATGCTAAAATTTATTTATTAAAAAAAAAATTATAATAATTGTGAAAGAAACTAAAGCGTGATTTTATCCTTAATTTTAAGCTAACTTTTAAAATTAAAGCAAATTTATACTTTTATTTTCTTTAAAAAATTTTATTTCTTTTCTAATAAATACATTTTAGTATGATTGTAAAAAGTAATAATTATAAATATATTCAATAATATTCGCATCCTTTTAAATATGTTTAAGGCTATCTTGAAATAATTTAAAGATTAAAGATCAAAATAAAACTCAACTGAAAGGTTTGAGTAGAGGTGTTCATGAGTCGGATTGGGTCGGGTTAGGTTTAGACTTGGTTCATATTCTATATTAATAGCTTATATGTTTATTTAGGCCCTACTCAACCCAAAATTTTGGGTTTCAAAATTTTTTTAAGCCCAATCTAAAATAAAAAAATAAATTTCAAACCTACTCATTAAATTTTATTTATATAATAAAAAATTAAAAAATGATTAAATTAAATTTAATGAGATTATTTTCAATTCACATATATATAAATTAAAAATAAAAATTATATATATATAAATTAAAAATAAAAATTACATGAAAATAAAATTAAGTTTAATAATATATATAATTCTTTTTAATTTTACATAAAAATAAAAATTAAGTTTAATAATATATATAATTTTTATTTTTAATTGTTATATATGTGAATTAATTTATGTAGAATTTACATATACATATAAAAATAAAAAAATTATATATATATATATGAATTCAGGCCATGTTTGAGTTTTAAATTTTTTATCCAAAGTTCGACCTAAAATTTAAATAAATTTAAAAATTATACTCAAGTCCATTTAACGAATTTTAAATTTTTTGTCAAAACTCTTTTAAAACTTGAGCTAACCTTCGAAGTTGGACAGGAACTTTTGAACAAGTTTAAGTTTGAGATTATAAATGTACTTTACCCATAAATCAAAATTTGATTTTTATTAAAAAAAAAATGAGAAGATTGATATGAGAGATTATACCATTAATAACTTAAAAATAATAATTTAATTTAAATATTTTTTAAAAAATAATTTAATTCAAATAAAATTTGAAAAATAAAAATACCTTTAATCGTATTTAAAATATAAGAAATTATTAAATATACTAATAATAAAATTTTTAGACTCCACAAATGAAGTTTAGGAGGTAACAAATATCACTTACAATATATTTAAAAAATTAAAAAAATTAATTAAAAAATAAACAAGATGTGTGTTAGTTTTTTAATATCATTTTTAGTATTGCTTGTAAAATTAAAAATTTACACTGATAATTTATTAAATATTAACTCTTAAAATATATAAACATATAATAAGTTCAAGTTTTCTAGGAATAAAAACATGTGTTTTTGTTATAATAATTCAAAGTTTTCATTTTCATTGAAAAAAATTATTACATCAGAAAAAAATGTGAAACATATTATTTAAGTTTATTTATATTGAAAATTATTATAAATAATAACATTTTGATATAAGTATGTTTAAATGGATATGTAGTAAGAATAGAAAAGATAAAATATAAAATAAAAGTGATTTTAAAAAAATTAGAGATAATACGAATTAATAAAAATATAAAAGATCATTTGAGATAGTTTGAATATGTAAAATGTAAATTTATCTATATGGTTAATAGAAATAAGCTTTTTGAATTTGAAAGAGATCAAAATTTTTAGAGATTAACAATGAAATATATAGATATAACTAATAAAAAAATAATTTAAAATTAAAAAATAAATAAAAATTATTTTTATAAAAATAAATAACCCAAAAAATTTTTAAATTAAGACCTAATATAATTTTTATTTTTATTTTACTTTTCATACGACCAACTTCAAAATTGAAATATAAAA
Organism: Durio zibethinus; assembly: GCF_002303985.1. The sequence continues at coordinate 4,730,497 of NW_019167860.1, read as the reverse complement.
CTTAATTTGATATTATTGTAATAACACCTTAATTAAGTGTTTTAGAACAATAACTCGGAGGGCGGAAAGGCCTCAGAAGGAGACAGAACCGTCACTTTTGAAGAATGCCCTACTGGGGAAGGGTAAACCCTTCTCTCTGTTTATTTGATTTTGTTTTGTCCTATGTGTTCCTCTAAAACAGCATCCACCGAAAAAATCCAAAATTTTGTCAAATGATAAACCTTTTTTGTCCAAAAAAATATTTTAAAAAACACCTAAAAGGTAAAAACGACAATTTCAGTAGGGAAAAAACAGGTTAGAGCTCAGCATTCCCTCTCGTTACTTCTTGTTGCTGTATATACATGTAAATACCTAAATAAACAAATAAAAAGTTTGTTGATAAAATTTGTATGGGAAATTGGTAGGTGGGAAGTGGCGAGCTCAGTGGAGAACGAGAAGGAGAAGGAAATGGAGAGTGGCAAAGAGGACGTTGTTTGCTTTGAACTCCCTGCTCCTTCTGGTTGGAAGAAGAAGGTTATTCTTTGCCTTCTTCTTCTTCTTTAAATTTTAATTGCTTCAATTTATATGGTTTTTTATCATTTGATTTATTCGTGGTTTGGGTCTTTAAATTATGTTTATTAGAGTGTATTGCTCTATATTTCGTGTGGTTTTGACTTTTTATTTGGGGATTTGTGGTAGAATTTGAGAACTAATGATAATTTTTAATTAGGGTTATTTTATTGTGCTTCTGGTATTAATGGTGAATTATGAGTAATTTTTCTATTTTGCGCCCCCCCTTTTTTTTTGCTCTGCTTTTTTGTGAACGTTTCTGGGCTTCCCAATTTATTGGAAGCAAAGTAGTAGCTAGGGTTCTGTAGAAGGACCTTTCTCTGTAATTTCTGGGTTTATGTTTTTAAATAATTTTCAGGGACAAATAAGCAAAGTGGGGCACGCCATATGAAATTCTAGTACTATTAGTTGGAAGATGTAATGCTCATCTGAGAAATTCTATGTCGACTGTTAGCTCTGAAAGAATGTAGAAGGATGTGAGAGGATTACAAATTGTTTTTTGGTCTAATCCAATGGAGGACTTGATATTATTCTGTGGAACGTGTGTACAAACCTTTTTTTGCTCAAGTGCACAATGGTCTCTACATACATGGTTGTTATTTCTTGTGGCTGATATTGTTAGGTTCTCTTATGGCTGTGAATTCTTTTTCTGTTTAAGAGTGTTTCCAATATTATAAGGTGCTGCCAAATGTTGTTGTAGTTATGTTCTTCTTGAACAATTTTTGTAAAAGTACCCTCTAGAATCTATTCCTGATTGGCTGGTCAGTATGGACTATGGAGGCTTCTCCCGTATCATTTTGGATACGCTGACAGGATAACAATTTTGGCACCCTTATGGGATAAAATAGCATCAGAGTGTATAAAAATTCCGCTTCAGTGAATGGGCATACTGACACATTTCTGTTTATTTTGCTTCTCTAGATATTTTATGCTTAACAGTATTTAGGATGAATATGCTTGCCAAAATTATTTCTTAATTTCTCAATCTCATGTGAAACAGTCTTTTCGAGTTGGAAGCTGATGTTCATTGGAAATTAAAAGCATCTCTTCTAGAAATGAGCTTATTTCTTTTTTCCTTTTGCAGATTTTCATGGTTCTACTTTTGAATTGTAATTGGTTTTTATGTTCTTCCATGTGATAAAAGTATTACTCATACTTTAGAAATGGAGTATCAGTTGGATCATTTTATCTCGAGTCATGATAAGTCATCATGGTCTACACTGCCACACCTTGTTGGCTTCTTATGGTAGATGACATGTATATTTATTTTTCTGTTTAAAGATGACATGTATATTTATTTTGTTGTCTATCTTAATCTTTTGGAAATTTAATTATGTTATTACTTGTATAAATTAATGGGGTCTTTTAGCGAGGTGCAGTTAACTTGTTTGACCCAACGTTCCTTTTATTGTGATTCAATACTACTTTTATCAAGTTACAAAACTTGGCAATTACAAACGTTTCAGGGCTTCGCATCTTAAAGACCCTTCAAACAAGTTTAATGAGCTTACCAACTGATGAGGATTTATGTGTTTCTATGCCCCCCAAACCTACGACACCTTTCTAGACTCTAGACTTTTGGAGTTGGCTACACTAGTTTTGTCATGTCATTTTGACTTATCTAGGGTTTTCACTGCTTCTAATCTTTCTCCTTTTCTTTCCTTTTTCTTTTTTAACCTTATTAACTTGTATGGATGCCACAGAGTGGGGATTATGGCTTCAGTTGTGCATCCTGACAAAGATTGGGCAAAATAGAAAATATTAAAGCATATTGTTCGGTCTCACTTCTTGGCTACCATAGGCCATAAGTTAAATGGCAATTTAAATAGCATATTTAAGTTGCCTTCAAGCTAATTAGTTTTTAGTTTGGGGGCAGCCTAAATATTTTGTGTATTCTATGGTTAGTGAAGAAATTATGAATTATGATTTTTGCATGTTTCTTCTATGGATGAGTTGTCTATGTGTTGTTTTAGTTTACATGATGGTTTCTGCTGTGGTAGGAAGTTAGAAATTTTGCTTTGTTTAAGTTCACTAGCAGGTCTATACCCTTCAAATTTACAGCAGTCTAAGCTTGTAAACTGCTTCATCTGTTGGAACTTTAAATTGGATTGACTGTGACATCCCTAAACTCAACATTTGTGTTTGATTTATAGCTTACATTTGCTGTAGGTATTTCTATAGCTTCATATAAGATTTTCTGGTCTTGAATTTCTTGATATTGTTCATATTGTTAAACATTTTTTCCTATCAACATGCCAGTGCAATCTCAGGGTTTCTTTTTGTTTGCAGTTCATGCCAAAGAAAGGGCTGACTCCTAAGAAAAACGAGATCATATTCACTGCTCCGACAGGAGAGGAAATCAGTAACAGGAGACAATTGGAACAGTACCTTAAAGCACACCCTGGTGGTCCGGCGGTATCAGAATTTGATTGGGGCACTGGTGAGACCCCTAGGAGATCAGCAAGGATTAGTGAGAAGGTAAAAGCAATGCCAACACCACCAGAAAGTGAACCTCCAAAAAGACGAGCCAGAAAATCATCAGCTTCAAAGAAGGATAACAAAGAATCAGAGACTGCCCCTGAAGGAACCGAGGATAAAACACAAGATGCTGATAGCAAAACTGAACCCACTTGTCAAGAAGTGAAACATGGAGAAGATGCTAATATATTTACTAATATCGAAGAAGTTAAGGAAAATGCTGAAGCAGTATCTGAAAAGTTGAAGGGCCCCCAGGATGAAGTTGAAGCTAATGCTTCTGGAGTTGCCCAAAAGGAAAAAGAAGGTTTGGAGGGTGACTTGTCTCAGGGAAACGTTGAACAACCAGTGGCTGAAGCGGAGAAAGGGCTTGGGTCTGGGAAGCAGGACAAACCAGACATAGTCATTCCCGAGGAAAGAAAAAATGAGGTGGAAGGAGAAGAAAAAGGGAAACATGATTGAAGCACTACTCTATCTGAAGGCTGTCAAGGAGAAAGAATCAGCAAATTGCAATGAGGGACAAAATACTTTAGGTGTAAATGAAATTAACAAGAAAGCGGAGGAAGCCATTCAGAATGGTAGTAAATAGTAATAGAAGTAACGCGGGTGATGTCAAGCCTTGAGTTACCATATGCAATAGATTAACTTGATGCAGGCTTCTCTCTCCTGCTTGTAACATTTTCAGACTTTTGGACTCCTTCAAATGACTCTAGCTTCGTTAAGGATAGTAACTGATTTTTCATTGGAGGCATATTTTTATTTAACGGTAGATAGCCGTGTATAATGTAGCTGCCTCCGATGTGATGGTCAAACCTATAGCTTGTAGTGATATATGTAATAATGTTATGGCATCTAAGACTGCAAATGGATGTAATATATAAGGCTGAAAAATAATTTTTAGAAAATGATTTTTATATTTTTAAATGTTTGTTTAGCAGAAAATTGGTTAGTTAACAAAAAAATAATTTATTGATTAACAAAAAATAGAATCATTTTTAAAAAAAATTATCTTATGGATTTGAAAAGGAGAAAATATTTTTGGAAAAAGAATTGTTTATAAGTAGAATTATTTATCAATATTTTTTAATATAATTTGACTTATAAATTATATTATATTAATAAATAAATAAATAAAATTAATAAATAACATATTAATCAATAATATGAAGAATAATAAATAGTTTTATTTTAAGTATTTTTTATATTAATATAATATTTTAATATTAAATATAATTATTAAAATATAATTATATTTTAATATTAATAATAAATAATTTAATATATTTTAATAATAAATAATTTTAAATATTATAATAATTATATTAATATTATTTTAAAAAATCAAAATTTTCAAAAAATAATCAAATAAATAAAAATATTTTTCATTACTTTATCCAAACGATAAAAGATTTCTTTCAAATCAAAAAATATAAATATTTTTTAAAAATTATTTTTCGCTAAACAAATAGAGACTAATATTCTATGGCAACAACTTAAGATACCCATATTCATAATGGGTATTTTCTGGGATGTGTTTTTCTCTTTGTTTACCGTGGGGAAGTTGGGGAATGGTCCAACGATGAAATTCCCAACAATCATAAGGGACCAAGAAAAATTGAAATGTAAGTGCGCCATTAACCGTTACAGCCTTCCGAAGGCAACTCTCTGGCATGCAAAGGCGAGCAAAATGTAGAAAAAACATCTTCATTTCTATCTTGTCTGACAGATCACACACAGCATTTACCATCTAGTCTTTAACCCTGGTAGGGTAAGCCACTGCCCACATAAACTAGTTACAATTGTTAGCAGTTCGAACGGATAATTCAGATTTTGTTAGTTTATTGAATAAAATTGCAGATTCCACTCTTGCAGATTTTCAAACAAACTGGTTAGTATACTAATTGTCGTAACGGTTTTGAAATTATCCGACAAATTTGAAAACGAAAATGAAAAAATTAAAATTAAAATCATCATCAATCTTTTTTGATTAGTGCGATTAATCACTTATTAAAATTTATCTTTTTAATAAGATTTTAAAATTAATTAAAATTTATTAAAAAAATAATTTTATGGTTTAAAACAGTTTCTAAGTTCGAGAGTCGATTATGTGTAGAGAAGATTAGCACCTCCACAACGCCCGTTTAAAAATGGTACCACTTAACTAACGTGTTATCCTATGATTTTAATAAAAACAGTCTTATTTTAAGTGTTTGAAAAATAATTTCTTTGATTTTTTTATTTATTAAAATTTTTTTAAAAAAAGTTTATTATTCAAATTTTATTCGAGAAAAATAAATTAAATCTTTTATTGAAATAATTCTTAAAAATATTTCAATACGTTGATAACATTGAAAGACTCTTTCACACTTAGAAGATTTCTTAAGCATCGCTTATTGGAATACCTTAGAATCTCATCATCGGAGGCTCGAATTTACTTTTCGTAAAAAATTTTTGCCGTGCATGCGATGCAAATGATAATACATTAACGCACACATTTTATTTTTATTATTTTGAAATTTTATTAATTATTATTTTTATTTAAAAAATGAAAAAAAAAAGATTAATTTTTATTATATTAAAGATTTTCTATAAATATTTCAATACATTGGTAATATTTAAAAAAATCTTCTCACCTAGAGATTTCTTAAAGCATCTCTACCGGAATACTTTTAGAATCTCATTATCAGATAAAATTTCATTTTTTTTAATTTTTATTACTTATTCTTAATTTATTAATTAACTTATTATTTTATAACCAAAAAAAATTATTGTATTGAATACTTTTTATAAATACTCTAATATACTGATAGTATTTAAAAAAAATCTTCTCACCTAGAGATTTTGTAGGTATCATTACTCGGAGTACCTTTGAATCTTATCATCAGATAAAAATTTTCTTTTCTTATATTTTTTTATTAATTTTGTATTATTATTAGGTTTATTTTTAAAAATAACATAATTATAAAAATTTTAACAATATTATAAAACAATAAAAATTTATTATAATAATTTTAAACATTTTAACATGCATAAATATTAATAATAAAATTTAAAGTAACAAAAATAATATTTAAAAAATTTAAAAAAATAATTTTTTTACTTAAACCAGATCGATCAACAGTTTGGTCAACTCAGGTTTCAGTCGTTCTAGTCACGTTCAGCGGTTTGGGATCGATCTAGCTCGGGTTCAGCGGTTCGGGTTCGGTCTGGATCAGGTTCAACGATTTGGTTCCTGCTCAGTTGGACTGGCCAGGCCTGGGGCTAAGAGGAGTCAGGTCGATGGGTCGGTTTGCGCGGATCCTAGGTAGGATCCGGGTCCATGCCCAGATCCTCTCCTTCAGCAAAATGATGTCGTTTCAGCCCTTTCCTTAAATGACATCATTTTAAATCTCAGCCTTCTATAAAAGCTAAAAATTTTTTTCTTCTTTCATTTTTTTCTCCCTCTCTCTACACTCTCAGACCCCCTCTCTCTAGAGCGGTCGATCGGTCACCATTCGTCGCTCCGGTCGATCATTGAAAATACCCAAAAAAATCAAAACGTTCCCCTCAACCCCTTCTCACAGGATCCGACATTTTTTTCATCGAAAACAACCCCGATCGACGTAGATCAGGGTTTAAAGTTTCGGTCTCTTTTTTTTTTGACTAAAACTAACTATTTTACTTTTTTTGTTTTTGTAGGTTTTGCATGGCGTTGGGTTCCTCGCTGATTCAGCGAGGACTATGATTTTTGTTTGAATGGTTTTTTTTTGCAGGAATTTTTTTTTTATTCTGGAACTTCTTTTTTTTTTTGGCAGGATCCCCTTCCCTTCCTCTCTGTCTTTTTTGGGGTCATCAAGAGCTTTATTTATAGAGCTCCCGTCGTGGCCTTGTGCCTGGGCAGGTGGCACAGGGTTTGGCAGAATGGGGGGTGCCATGTACGGCACCCTTAGCACCAACCTCTCTGCCCCTTCTTGTTTCTTTTGTTTTATCTGGCTTTGGCCCTGTGCCTGGATAGGTGGCACAGGGCCTAGCAGGAGGTGGGTGCCGTGCATGGCACCAGGCACCGCTTTGTTTTTCCTTTTCTTGTATTTTTTGTTTGTCTTTTTTTTTTGTTCTTTTTTTGTATTATTATTGTATTTAATAATAATATTATCTTATTAGCAAATTTGATCAAGGTCGGATAAATTTGATATCTACAGCTACCCCTCTTTACATATTGCTGAGAATCAAGAATAATGCAAAGACAAAGACATTAATTTTGTTCAGGAAAGTTTTTTTTTTTATACTTAAACTAATCAGAAATCTTTTCTTATCAAATCGAAATGCTCATCTTACTCAAGGCTCAACAACTTTTGAAAATTTAAAATCTGAAAAAAGTTCATCTCAGCAGAAGCTCAACAATTTAAAAAATTTTCATCTAGAAAAGAGCTCCTCTCAGCAGAGGCTCAACAACTTTAAAATCTTATCTTGAAAAAAGCTTCTATCAGCAAAGGCTCAATAACTTTAAATTATCATCTTGAACAAAGCTTCTCTCAGCAAAGGCTTAACAACTTTAAATTAAATCATTAAAAAAATAACTTCGAATATCACCATCGAAGGATAAATAATCTTGGATATCACCACCGAGAAGATGCAATGACTTCGGATATTGCCATCGAAGGAAACTCGAATATCACCATCGAGAAAATGTAATTCAAGCTTTAATACTCAGACATCACCATCGAGAGAATGCAAATGCAAATTCAAACTTTAAACTTGGTTATCACCACCGAGAATATGCAAATATCTTCAGATATTGTCACTGAAGGGAACTCGAATATCACCATCGAAAAAATGTAATTCAAGCTTTAATACTCGGATATCACCATCGAGAGAATGCAAATGTAAATTCAAACTTTAAACTCGGATATCACCACCGAGAAGATGCAAATATATTCAAATATCGTCACCAAAGGGAACTCGAATATCACCATCTAGAAAATGTAATTCAAACTTTAATCTCAGATATCACCACTGAGTATGTTTTTGCCCCTCTTTTTTTTCTTCATTAATGCTTCCAAAATTGGTGAACACCATTATGATGCAAATGTCTTCTCTTAAAATAAGGATGCAAATACAAATATCTTTTCCTAAAATGATGCACATGAAATACAAATGTCTTTTTTTAAAATGATGCACATGAAATGCAAATATCTTTTCAAAAAAAATACCAATACACATATGCTTTATCAATCAATGACACAAATGCAATATCAAAAGGTTCAAATGCTCAATTTTTTTTTTTTAAAAAAAGGTCAAGATATGCTACTACCCAAAATCTTCTTTTCTTCAAAGTTCTCTTTCATTCAATCCTGAATCTTTCATCTCAATTCCAAATCCGTTCTTTACTGCTCATTTTTCATCAATTTTGCTTTCTTTCTTCACAATTTGGATTTCTCGACTTTTCTTTCCATTTTTTCATCTTCAAATCAAACATGCATATGACCAATTCAAACTTGATAAAAGGGAATTACAGAAAATGAGCTATCAAACGGTGGTAAAACTCAACTGATTAAACATACTTTTGTATTCCCATACTGCCCTTTATTTTTCTCAAAATATTTTCAAAATTTTATTTTTCCTCTCTAAAAACATTTTATTTTAATGACAAAATTCTAAAAAAAAAAAAAAAAAACTTACCTTAGTCAACCTCTATGAAACAATGTGACTCTTAAATCTCTAAAAAAAAGGTTATCATTATTATACACATGGCAATTCTATCTTTTCAAAAGGCTGGGATGATCAATTGTCAAACTAAGGTCTGCATAAAAAAATTGAATTTTTATCTAGGCTCAACAACAATTTTTTTGGGAGATTCTGTTGTGGTTAAATCAGATTTGACACCCTTTTCAGTATCAAAATAAGATATTTTAATAGATGTCAAGACCAGCTGTGGTTAATTCAATTCATATTGGGCAAGACCAAGATTTTCTATGATAACCCTTACACACATCTTGATCATTGGTTATGATGAATTCTCACGTTGCAATCCCATTCTTGCTCTAAACTGCTCATTTTTGGGTTTTCACCGTATAACTTATTTTTTCATTTTTCTCTTTTTTTTGCCCTTTTTTGTTTTTTGTTTTTATTTTTTTGGACAATTTCATCATGCACTTAAGTATTCTTGTGAAAAAGAAAATGGACAAAAGCGAAGTCAGTCATGAAAGATTTTACAAGAAATAAACTCTTCAATTCAAGCATCCATGTTTGATTAAAATGGACTTTTTAAGGTATGTAAGATAGGCCAGGATACGAGGTTCTGAAGAAATGGATAAATAGGCTCAAAACATGTATTTAAAGGTGATCAGACCAATGACCATTTTACATCATGTGTAAACTTTCTTTTGGGCATTCATCCCTTTTATTTCTTCAGTTGTAACATCCAATCATCTCTTTTTTTTTTACTTTTTTTTTTTGCTTTCACTTTTGCTCTTTCTTGCATAGTTCAACATTTGTTGGAATATGTTCAGAACTTATAAACTCAATTTGTTTGACATTTTCCCCTTCAACTTAAGGCATTATTTCTTTGTTGAACTATGACTTCAACAAATAAATCTTTCTTTGTATATTTTCCAAATGTAGAAAGTGATTCTTGATCAAGGTTCATTTAGAAAGAATTCACTAGGCTTAAAGGGGTAGCAAATGGATAATTTCTTATTTGTGAAAGGATAAGAAAATATGGCCATTTGTCATTTCAAATCTGGTCACTTGTACTAAAGAGTGATTCCTTGAAAAATCAATTTATCACCTCTCTTTTTTTTTTTCTTTTTGGGATCATTTGAATATCTAGAGCGCACGATGGAACCATCAATATTTTTTTTTCTTCTTGTTTTCATAGCTCACATCATAACCAATCTTTGTCCCATCTTGATAAGTCAACAAGGCAATAAGGTTTATGTGACAATGAAAATCATGTTGAAAGGGTTTATTTGGGTCCTAATCATGAAATTACTTAGTGACCTAAACTAGGTAATCTTAGGGAAACTAAATATCATGCTCTTCTGTCAGTATGCCCCCTAGATAAAAAAATGGTGTGTTTGGGTATTCATAGCTATCTAGATGAGTTTTTGTTTGAAGCATAGTTTTGACACCTATCAAATCACCAACATCTAGATAAAAGAGCATCATATTTGCCTGATTTTTAATGAACATAAATTTTTTTTTTAAATTGATCATTTCGGTGTTTGTTGTTCTGAGAAAGGCATCATAAAGTTCAAACTTGTATCCTTTGGAGCATTAAAGTTTTTTTTTCAAGTGATTTTGGGACATGAAAAAGACATGGGAATATTTTATTCGAGTAGATTTATAATAATGACCACCAAAAATTTTTGAGACTTTTTATTATAAATAAGAAAATTTTTAAAAAAAACTTGAGACAAAAAAAGAAAAATAAGGCTTTTAGCATTCAGATTCAACTTTCATACAAGTCATGAAGTTCATACATATGTCTAATACATAAGTGAAAAAGAAAACAAAAGGGGCACACTTTTTATTTTGAATCAATCCACCTATTTGCAACACCAAATGAAGTATCTATCATTTTTTAAAAAAGTCATAGAATCATTCTCCAATTCCTCCTCTGTCCATCGCATCAAAATTATTCATATCAATGTTTTAACACCTTTGGTTCACCTCTTTTTCAATATATCAAGGTAGAGAGTTTTCAACAATACGATGATCACTGTTAGTTTCCAATTCTATTTTTCTAGCTTTAATGAGATCTCTAACCTTGTATTTCAGTGCAAGATAGTTCTCTGTTGAGTGACCCTAATTTTCATTATGGTAATCACATTTTGCATTAGGATCGTACCATTTTGGGTAAGGGGGTTGAAGGGGTTCTAGATGCATAGGTTTCAAAAGTCGATTCTAGATAAGTTGAGGTAACAATTCTATGTAAGATATGGGAATAAGGTCAAAAATGATTTTTTTTTTTTGGTATTTTTTAGGGCTCTTGGACCACTACCTGGATTGGATTTTTGTTCTGATTTGGTAGGTGCAACGAAATGGTTGTATGAATAGTTAGATATCTGTAAAGATAACTAAAAATGAGGTGTACAAGCTGGTTGTTGTAGCGGTTGATACTGTTGACAAGGATAAGAGATGGATGTGACATTGTTTATGGGAGGGTAATGGGTTTGGTATATTGGTGTAGGGTGTAGAGTGAAACCTCTAAACTGTTGCCACACATAGTTCACTGCTTGGGCTTCATTCTCTTTCTTTTTGAGGGCTTTACCTTTCTTTGCTTCGCTTATCTCTCATACATCGAGCTTACCATTCTTTATGACATTTTTAATAATTTCACCGGATATCACCATTTTGTAAAGCTTTTAGTTGCATTGCCTATCAATCTCTCATAGATGGTGCTTTTAGGGTATTCATAGACAAGACAATTATCTCTTTCTCAATGAGAGGAGGTTGAACTTGTGCAGTCATATCTCTCCATCTCTATGCATACTCTTTAAAGCTTTTAGTTACTTTCTTTTCTATATTCTATAGAGATAGATGATTTAAAGCTAAATTCATAATATGTCGGTATTGTGTAAGGAATGTCTTTGAGAGCTCTTGCCAAGAACGAATATGAGTCCTATCTAGTTGAACATACTATCTGACTACAGCTCTCGTAAGACTATCTTGAAATATATGCATTAATAACTTCTCATCACGAGTATGTGCCGTCATCTTACGACAATACATGGTGACATGAGTCATTGGACATTTTGTGTCATCATATTTTTTAAATTCAGAGACCTTGAATTTGGGTGAAATGACTACATTTGGAATCAAACAAAGCTTAGTTACATCCGTGGAGCCAAAAAACCCATCCCCTCTATGGCCCTAAGTGTTTCTTCTAGTAATTTCATCTTCTGTTGAGCACTGGTATCTTCTACTTGGTCAAATGTCTTCAACCTTAGCTTTTCTCTCTTCTTGGAATCATCCGAGTCTGGAATCAGGATTGGCTCAGATGGTTTTTCTACCACGATAGAATTAGTAAAATTTTGAAATTATCCTAGAGCAGATGTGGATGTCATTCTTGGATATGGATAAACATATCCTCTTGCGGTAAAAATTTAAACTCTGACTCCTTGAGAAGGTTGGGTTGGCCGCGGTCTAAACCCTGGAGGGTATGTAAGATCCACCATATCTGACGATTGCTCTTGGAAATTGGGATTTCCTTCCACCACTTTTTTTTATCAAGATTCTTGAGCATGTCTATTATTTTACTAATATCCCCTCTTAGCTCTTCTTGAACATTCTTTATCCTTTTAAATCGACTAGCATGTTCTTGTTCCATGATTTTTGTTTGAACTCTGGTGTTGTATGAATGGTAAATAGGTTGAGTCAAATTTTTTTTATGGGCAAGCTATTCTTGAACCTTTATTATCACAAATTAAAAAAAAAAATCAAAATGCCATGTGTTGAAAATTTTATTTTACTTTTTTTTTAAAAAAATAGCAAAAATGGTGCACATGATACATGAATACAAGTGAGAGATATTTGCTCTTAGACAAATTTCAGCACTAAAAATTCTCATTAATTCCATACAACTTTTGTTACATGAGATTTAAGCAAATCTATAGTTTTATGAGATCCATAAAGACTTTTCGAGAGAAAAATATCTTAGAGCAAATACCTTTATGCAGTATGATATGATTAATATAAAAAGAAAAACAAAATTGAGTTAGTGTGAGGATGTGGTTTGAGATAAAAAAAAAACATTCTTTGTGTTTTGAGATTTTTGGTTTATATTACACACAAATTTTATTCTTACACTTTTGGACTTAGGTATTTTTTACAAGAGGGTGGACAAGGCTCTACCTAAGCTTCTTAGGCTTATTGCATGTTGGATTTGGGTTGACATGCATTTAAAAGTTCTCAAATTATTTCTTACTATCGTTTACGTTGAACTAGTAAGGTATTCCGATCCTCACCCATTACAGGCTATGAATAAAAATGTTCAATTTGAGTGAAAGTATTTCGTTTGCCATTACGGAGGTTATCACTTTACGAGAGCATAGGTACTTTCCTTTCTCCTATAAAAGACGAAGCCTGGGTATAGAGCTCATCATGAGATGCATCATGTCATTGTGTGTGTATATATTTTCTAATTTATCAAGAGTAATATATATATAAAAAAAATAAAGCATAAGAAGAGTAGTAAAAAAGCATGTGTGAGATTTTTCTTTTTGTTTTTGATTTGTTGTTTTTTTTTTTTATCTTTTTTCTTATTGAAAGTAAAAAATAAAAATTTTAAAAAAATAATTATGACTGTTTAAATCAAAATTTAAGGATAGCACAGTTAATTTTAGCCTAACTCTCGAATGGCGTCCCCAATGGAGTCGCTAATCTATCGTAACGGTTTTGAGACTGCCCGACAAATTTGAAAACGAAAATAAAAGAACAAAAAATAGAGTCACAGCAAAATCTTTTTTGGCTAGTGCTATTGGCCACCTATTAAAATTTATCCTTTTAATAAAATTTTAAAATTAATTCAAATTTATTAAAAAGATAATTTTATGGTCTGTGAAACAGTCTGGGTTTGAAAGTCAGTTATGTGTGGGAAGGATTAGCACCCCCATAGCGACCGTTTAAAAACAGTACCACTTAACTAACGTGTTATCCTATGATTTTAATAAAAACAATCTTATTTTCGGTGTTTGAAAATTAATTTTTTTGATTTTTTCATTTATTCAAAATTATTTTTAAAAAAAGGTTTATTATTCAAATTTTATTCGAGAAAAATAAATTAAAACCTTTTTATTGAAATAATTCTTAAAACGTTCTAATACGTTGGTAACATTGAAAGAACTCATTCTCATCTAGAGATTTCTTAGGCATCGTTTCTTAGAATACCTTAGAATTTCATCCTCGGAGGCTCAAATTTATTTTTCGTAAAAAATTTATATTGTATCATAACGTCTAGATCCGGGGATCTATCGCTAGACATTGACTTAAAGGAGTCGCCACCAATCTTTTTTATCTAGATGCAATTGGTCACCTAAAGAATCTGTCCTTTCAGGGAACTCCTAAGTTTAAGGGTCCTTAAAAGAATAGGTTCAGGTCTACTAACCAGAACAGGGTTCAGGAGTTCGATTACGTGTGAGAAAGGTTATAGCACCCTCACAACGCCCATCAAAAGATGGTACCAGCTTAAATTTATGTTATCTAATGAACCTTAAAAATTTACCAAGTGATTAATTATTAGAAATTATTTTCAATTGACTCTAATATTTTTAGCAAAAAATTGAGAAAATTTCCTCACCTCAGGAGTATGTAAGAAAAACTACTGTTTCACTTGCAGAGGCTTCATCGTCGGATTATTTAACATTAAAAAATAAAAAAGAAGAAAAGAACGATTGTTTTTTTTTTGTGTAAGAAAAATTGATACTTTTAACTTTTTCTCAAAATACTTTTTGAAAACTTTAATTTTGAGGAAAATTGATACTTTCAACTTTTTCCCAAAAATATTTTTTTGAAACCTTAATTTCGAGGAAAATTGATACTTTCAACTTTTTCTCAAAAACTTTTTTGGAAAATTTATTTTTAAAGAAAATTGATACTTTCAACTTTTTTTAAAAAATATTTTTAGAAAATTTATTTTTAAGGAAAATTGATATTTTCAACTTTTCCTCAAAAATATTTTTTTGAAATTTTATCATTTTATTTTTTATTTTTTTGAATTCACTCTAAAAGTAATATATAAATAATAGGAAAAATAACAAAAAAATATCAAAATAAATCACACCTTGACTCAGGATTGTAACTCGACTTCACACGTAAGAAACTGTTCGACTTGTGGCTCAAGCTCCATTTGATGATGTGGGCTAGCGGCTCGGGTGACAATGGAACACAGGTCGGGTGAACAAAAACACGTAGGTCAATTGAATTTTAGCAAACGAAACAACATCGTTTCATGCAAAATATAAAAGCACAAAGATTTGCTGCTACCATCGTTTCAATTTCTGCCCTTTTTCTAAAGTTTTTAGAAATACATAGCTGCAAAGTCCCAAAGGTTTCCAGATTCTGGTGCCAGTATCGCCCCATGCCTCCATCACAGGTCACCGTCACTGATATCCGTTGACTGTCGCTCCCCGACCATCATCCAATTACCAGTTTACTTTGAAACCTTCCGTCGAACTAGTCTTGGCCTTCTCTTTCACGTATTCTAGCTGGAATTTACGAAATAATCTTGGAATTAGTGTAGATTCAAAATCAAAATCGCAGTCTCCCTTTCTCTCTACTGGTCTAATGCAGCTGCCTCTGGGTATGTTGTTCACATTTTCTTTGGTTGCTGTCTCACTAATTTTGAAGCTCCAAAACAAGCTAGATCAACCTTGATTGGGAATATTAGGGAGAAAGTCTCTCCTCTGTTTCCTTTTTTTTTGGATTACTTGTGTGACTCTAAGTTTGGGTGTCCAGCGCAGTCGTGGCTTTGTTGGGGCATTATTAGTTGATGAAGAGGGGTTCACAACACTGCGACTTTCTATGGGTGGAGAAAGAAGATGCTGATGCACTTGAGGTTTTTGAGCAGCTATGGTTGTGCATGGTTTTGCCACTTGATATGCCATCTTTGGTTTTAGATCCATAACATTGTTGTCAATAAGAAGCTCATTGAAATTAGAGGCTAAAGCCTCATCATCAGAGATAAGCTGGTCTGCCCATTCAGAAAAATCAAGAAAACCTGGATATGTAAACTAAGAACCATTATTTTTTTTTGTTGTAATGAGTCGATATTGTAGATTGAGGCAGTGCTGAATTTGACGATTATGGTAATGGCAACGTTGCAGCATTAGTTGGTGACACTTCACTATTGGAGGGCACACGAGTTGCATGGACCAGAGGCCTTGTCATCAGTTCCCTTTTTGCGAACACCGATTGAGTGTCAGGCAACTTTAGATATGTCTCTTCCAAATGTGTTGAAACGGCTGGTAAAGATGATGTCATTCCTCCAAACACCTCCAGGTTACCAGGTTACCAGGTTACCTTGCACCTGATCTCTGAATAGATAAAGAAGGTCGTGCCTCCATGCCAGTAAAAGTTCCCGAAGCACCCTTGTTACTGCACCAAATGCCAAAAAACTAGATAGAAACCTCATAGGATTCAAAACCCACCAAAAAGAATCAAATCCAAAATTTTCACTGCCACCCAGTTGGTTGACAGCCTCAACAAAGGCTTCATGAAGTTCTAGAATTATTGCTGGTTTGGTAGTACACTCGTTGGGTTTTTGTGGCAAAAGTGGTGGTGAAGGTAAAGATAGTTCATGGTTCTTGCCAGTTGGCTAATGGACCTTGGGGTGTGCTCAAGCAAAATTGGTAGCGGGATCAGGGGAATTTTTTTTTGTCAGTTTTTGATCTCTGGATCTTTCTTCCTGTTGCTGTTCCTTAGCTTCTTGTAATTTTTGTAAAAGAGTGATCAACAATATAAGAGAAAGAACCAAAAGATCAACTAAACACTATTCACGGTTACGTTCCAGTAATAAATCAGATGCAAAATTGTATTCAATATCCTCGTCAACAAGATAATCAAAGGACGAAGTAAATTACAGGTCTCTTTTGGACCCCAGGGCCAGTGATGAAGTAGTTTGAACACTGGCAAGAATTGAGTGGAAGAGGCCAGGAGTCTAACCATATACTGGCCAATAAGCAAGAGCTGATGCGCCAAGTTGGCAGACGACTTCAAAACCAAGGGCAAAATCAGGATAGGGAGAGGATAAATCAACTGCCCAAGCTGCAAGCTTTGGGCTTACTTCTCCATGTCATCGTAACAATGCATTCCAGTTTTTTTTCCCCTCTCCTATTCGGATTCCTCCTCTATATTTTCCACTGTTTTTTCCCCCCTTCAGCTTGTATATTCATTGTTGATATACAGACCCATGCTGATAGAGTTTAAATTCAATTCCAATTAGTCATCAAATGCTAAAGATTAGCATCTAGATAACAATCATCACAATCATCAAGCTTAATCTCAATCTTTCAGCTTTTTTCCTCTTTTTTTTAAAATTAATCAGATAATCAAAAGAAAGAAATAGAAAATAAATCATAAAATAAAAATAAAAATGATAAATGTGAAATAAAAAAATCTAAAATAAAAATAAATAAAAATCCCTACAATTGAGCTTGGATTAATCTCAATTAACAAAGAATTCCGGACAAAATGGGATGTCTACATCGTGCATGTGATGCAAATGATAATCTGTTAACGCATACATTTTACTTTTATTAGTTAGAAATTTTATTAATTTTTATTAATATTTATTATTATTTTATTTAAAAAAATAAAAAAGAGGAATTTTTATTATATTAAAGATTTTTTATAAATATTTCAATATACTGGTAATATTTTAAAAATCTTCTCATCTAGGAATTTCTTAAAGTATCTCTACTTGGAATACTTTTAAAATCTTATTATCGGATAAAATTACCTTTTTCCTTATTTTTTATTATTTATTCTTAATTTATTAATTAATTTATTATTTTATAACAACAAAAATTTATTGTATTGAAAACCTTTTATAAATACTCCAATACACTGGTAATATCTTAAAAAAATCTTCTCACCTAGAGATTTCGTAGGTATCACTACTCGGAGTACCTTTGAATCTTATCATCGGATAAAAAATTTCTTTTCTTATATATTTTTTATTAATTTTGTATTATTATTAGGTTTATTTTTAAAAACAACATAATTATAAAAATTTTTAACAATATTATAAAACAACGAAAATTTATTATAGCAATTTTAAACATTTTAACATACATAAATATTAATAATAAAATTTAAAATAACAAAAATAATATTTTTAAAAAAATCAAAAAATTCAAAAAAATAAATAATTTTTTTATCTGAACCGGACCGGTCAATGCCGGTCCGTCGGTCTGGTTATGTTTAGCTGTTTGGGATCGGTCCAGCTTGGATTCAGCAGTGCAGGTCCGGTTCGGGTCAGGTTCGTATTGGGTTTAGCGGTTCGATTCCGGTTCAGTTGGATCGGTCAGGCCTAGGGCTAAGGGGAGTCGGATCGATGGGTCGGTTTGCACAGATTTCGGGTCAGATTCGGGTCCACGCGTGAATCCTCTCATCTAACAAAACGACGTCGTTTCAGCCATTTCCTTAAACGACGTCGTTTTAAATCTCAGCCTTCTATAAAAGCTAAAATTTTTTTTCTTCTATCATTTTTCTTTTCCCTCTCTCTCTACACTCTCAAACCCCTTCTCTTTAGACTAGTCGACCGATCACTGTCCGTCACTTCGACCGCCGTCGGTGGTTGCCGACTGATTGTCAAAAATACCCAAAAAGCACCAAAACGTTCCCCTCAACCTCCTCTCGTCGGATCCGACCTCATTTTCATCGAAAACAACCTCGATCAACGTAGATCGGAGTTTAAAGTTTCGGTCTCCCCCTCTTTTTTTAACTAAAACTAACTATTTTACTTTTTTTCATAGGTTTTGCTTAGCGTTGGGTTCCTCACCGATTCGATGAGAATTGTGATTTTTGTTTGAATGGTTTTTCTTTGGTAGGAAGATTTTTTTTTTATTCTAGAAATTTTTTTTTTTTGCAGGATCCCTTCCCCTTCCTCTCTGTCTTTTTTAAGGTCGGGCCAGAGCTCTATGACACAAGGTTTGGCAGAAGGGGGGAGTGCCGTGTATGGCACCCTAGCACCAGCCTCTCTGCCCCCTCTTGTTTCTTCTGTTTTATCTGGCTTTGACCATGTGCCTGGGTAGGTAGCACAAGGCCTAGCAGGGGTGGTGCCAGTGGTGCATGCACGCACCAGGCACCCCCTGCTTTATTTTTTCTTTTTCTTGTATTTTTTGTTTGTCTTCTTTCTTTCTTTTTTGTTCTTTTTTTGTATTTTTTTATTATTATTGTATTTAATAATAATATTATCTTATTAGCAAATTTGATCAAGGGGCCAACAAATTTGACGTCTACGCTGATAAAACAAGATCTCAGGGAGCTAACAGCAAGGATTGCATCAGAATTTATGGTGCTTACTGAGAAATCTTACTAACAACCGAGCACAAACAAACTGAGCAGGGATTACAGCTCTTACGAAAAACAGTCTGTTGATCCCAAATTTTGGACTAGATGAATTGTGAAGAAGGAAAAAAAAAAAAAAAGAAGCTAATAAGGTTCCAGTAAAACTCTATATTGGAGGATAAATGAAACCTTAAATGCGTTTCTCAATGGAAGCTAAAAAGAACAAAATTAAGATTCATCATTCTTTTCTTCAGAGGCCTTTAAGTTGTCCAACGAGCCCTGTTAAGGTTGTCCATTTCTCAAATGCACTTGCCGACACCACAAATG
This sequence comes from Durio zibethinus, assembly GCF_002303985.1. Next base: position 4,711,156 of record NW_019167860.1, on the reverse strand, counting down.
CTACCTTGGATGATTCAACATCATTTTTGGTAACTGCAAAGTGCAATACAAAAAAGAGAAGGCCATAAGCACATAACCAGAACATGGGGCTCATACTCCTTCTGCCATTCACACAGATCAGTTTTAAATTGTTGTGTTGTTACACCAGATGATGGTTAGAAACTTCTGTTTTCTGTGATTCTATTACCTGGATTATGGCAACCATGCATTTACAGAAATGTGAGACAGATATCTAATATACACTTTGATTTCAGTGCTGGAATATCAAATTTTATTTGCAAGAGTGACCCACCTGATGAGATCAATGAAGCTAATGAAGAATTAAAGGTCTCCACCTGAGTCTTTTCTTCAGGACTAGAGCTCAGCTGTTAAGAAAGCAAAGAAAAACACTTAAGACATCCTTTAACATAAAGCCACTACATGAGAAATTAATGTCATATGCTCTTCAAGAAAACCTGCATTGTAGAAATCATATGCTAATGTGACAGCAAAATTACAATTCTTGAAAGCAAGATCCGAAATCCAAGATCTTAAAGTGTTTCTATAAGTTAGGCTTTCTCCAAGGGTATAGATTTCTCAAAAGTAAATATACAGACATTGTGTGAAGATATATTAGTGACCTTGCTGAAGGCTAGATTGGCATTCTTGACCCAATCTGTATCAGTGCTTCCCCCAAGAACTGTACTGGCTGCAGACAGATCATTGTTGTCTATGGCTTGACCTATTTTGCTTAACTTGTATACCAGATCCTGTAAATACCCTGCAACGTTTCATTTCATTGCATAATATTAGAGACAGCATAAAAAAAGTTATAAACTACATCTCCGCTATGAAAAGCCATCATTTATTCATTCTGCGCTGGTATGAAAAAGGAAGATTATGAAGATATGGTCATCTGGTTGTTCTGGATAGCTGTTTAAAGATACATGGCACGAGCCTATCACAAATTCGATTCCAGGCTAAGCCTACTTGTCAATAATGGGCAATTGGACCAGCTTCTCCACCAATCTGCTCAATCTAAAGCCACGATCTCAAAGATGGTCCATATCGTAAACTGCAACCCAAATACCCAATACAACACACAAGGTACATTTTCCCTGCTTATGTCAACTACCAAGGTTAAAGAAGGCATTTCATTTTTATACTTGAGGATTTCAGAATTTGAGCACTGGCCACTGAAACTAAGAGTCCAATATTCTACTAACAGTCATGCAGCTGTTGGTTAAAGAGGGCATGTTAGTAGCCTACCAAGAGTGAAGTTCTTGAACTCCCAACTGCTACCGCGAAATGGGAACAATCAATATCATACGTAGCTACTAATAAGCTTTAGAAATGAAAATTCTTGCAAATTTTCATGATACACAAGAACAGCATAATTTCCAATAGGATCACTATCTTGAAATGCTCAATCCAATTAAATTCTGAGCAAAGCTCGAAGAGGCACATTACCATCCAATCTTCAATTCTAATAAATTTATCATCAGAAGGAAGAATTCCATTGAGACACAAACAAGATTCTTTCAACTTCAATTAAACACAGAAAAAAGGAACTGACACAAATATAGGTCCATTCAAAATATGATGCACATTAATTCTATACTTCATGGAAATATATAATTAAAGCACAAACAAACCTTTCTCTCGGTCTGATGAACTGATTACTCCTTGTCTTTCAAGCCTTTTCTTTCTATCTCTCTTGACTTTCTCCAAAAGCTCTTCATCATCATCCGCCTCTAGAATTGCTGCATTGGCATTGGAGCAACCATTACCAGCAGCCAAGACTAAGCTGGAGATGAAGCAAAGGGAGAAGCCTCTTTTGTTTAAAGCTCGAGAGGGTGGTGGTGATTCATTGAATGCTTTGCAAAGGGTTGGTCTTCTTTTGACATTTTGATTGTTGAGGTAAACTGATGCTGGTGCTAATGATGATGAAGAAGAACAGGAAGACGATGTTGAAGAGGAGAGAGGTGAGGGAAGGAAGGAGTTAGCAGTTGAGAGAAATGCAGTTGCCATTTTTTTTTTCTTCTTATTTTGGTTACCTTTGCTTTAATTTTTCTTTGTTTTTCTGTTAAATTTGGTAGGAAAAATTAGAGGCATTGGCACTTTCAGAAGATAAGGTTGCTGGATTCTGTTATCTGGTCCAGTCATTTTTCAAATGCTTTAGGGGTTTTCTGTCATTTGATCACTAAATTGATAAAGGAACTAAATGAACGTTTATCATCAATAATTTGTCAAAAATAAAAAGTCATAATCTGAAAACTCCCCATGTCTATTTCATTACTTTAATGTTTGCACTGAAATTCAAAGACAACTCGCAGCAAAATCCCAGTTCAAACATGTTGAAGAGTTATCTGATACTCTTTGATTTGGAGAAAAGAGAATTCTAACTTTGCTAGTTGTCTAAATAGAAAAATCATACGCTAATCACTCAATCAAATACTCGAATTTTTTAAGTCGTGCTATTATATTCAATACAAGTAGCATTTTCTCCAAGTAAAAAAGAAAGGAAAATGAACTGAAAACATGGGCCACTAAAGAAATGTAGAAAGGAAATCCTGAAGCTATTTCTTAGTGAGGAGACTCACTGCTTTCCTTGCCTTAACCCACTCAACAAACGAGAGGAAAAGTAGATTCCCTCACGTGGAGCATTCCATTTGGTTTGACAAAAGCTAACAATTCTTCCATAATCGAATGATTTATCCCTTCAAAGCCAGCACTAAAGACTACACTTTTTATGCCACTATTTTCTTGTTGTCTGACATACAAAACTTAATCATCTCTGTCAACACCCAGCAGACATATATTTACTGACCTTGTCTCTTGAGTTATCACCATTTGCTTCCTTTAATCAGAACACCGCTTAGCATTTTATCACTAACAAGTGAAGTAAGTAAAAGCAAAATAATTCAAAGAAAAGTATAGTCATAGCCAACTGTCTTGTTTCTTGTTTGCTAAGGTAACGATGGAAAGTGGACAAAGGTTGTATAACTTTCACATTTCTTTCTCAAAATGTAAGCATTAAACATCAAGTTTATATTTAATATATTAAAGTATAAAGATATCATATACGATTGTTGAATCATGCGATAATAATTCATAAAAAATTAATTTTAAATTTTTAAAATTCTAAAAAAGTAAACACATTTAATCTTAATAATATATTTAAAATTAATTTTTTTATAATGTGATATTGCTTATTCACTAATAATACATCAAATATAAATTTTTAAAAATTTATTAATGCTTTGTTCGCTCTCTTTTGTATAAAGTAGTAGATTAAGTGGATTCTTAATATCTGTAGGTGAAATTTATTGACTGTATAGTTATTTAAATCGAAAATTTATATTAAAAAGTGATTTTAAGTAAGTGAAAGATGGTTTATTTATGAACAAAATGTTGCCAAGTTTATTGTAAAGCGGGGATCTCCAAGCTGCAGCCCAACCGGGCAAACTAGGTGTAATACTTGTCAGCAACTGCAAGCATACCCCACTGTCAGAGTGTCGGTCAAGTTCAACATCAGCACGCTAAGAAATGGCTTCGTGTCATTCCTTTTTCTTTCTTCTTTTTTTTTTTTTTTTTGTAATTTTTGTTTTCTTCGTGTTATTATAATTAATACTTGCTAACGCGTCAAATAATTGCAAAGATTCAGAATCGAAAAGCAAAATGTTTAGTGCTTTGTATTTCGACTTTACTACATGAACCTTCTTTTGTCTTCCAATCACTCACTTTCGATGCATAGGGAGGGACCCCAAATTGATAAGTGATCTTCATTCAACACTAAAAAAACTATAAATGAAATAATTAATTTCATTATATTTGAAAATTTTGTGTACTAAGAGAAAAAAAATTAAAATTAAAATATTAATAATCCAACATTTTAGCATTGATTCAATGACAATTTGCAAAAAGTTGACGCCACTTTTTTAGAAAAGAAAAAGGGAATTCCCATTGTACAAGCCACTCCCATTTCTTCTCAATTCCCACGTGTGTATGCCGAGACAACAGCCAAAGAAAGTTGTCCACGCGCTTGAAAACAAAGAAACGATTCTTCCACGGTCTCCGATCATGGCTTTGACAAGGATTTCCCTTGTCATCAAAACCTCAAAATCTCTTTCTGAGTCTTTGTGGCAATTCAAAATACATTCGAATTATAGTGCTTGGATTAATATTTTTGGATTGGATTTTAAACTGAGAAGTAAAAAAGTTAAAAATATTTGAATTGAAGCATATATTTATATTTATTTATATATTTTTTAAATTTTTTAAAATAAAATAATTATTTTATATTTAATTTTATTTAAATATATTACAATAACATAAAACATAAAAAAATTAATGAATCAAATCATATAAATAAAACTTGGTTACAATCAATTTCAATGACAAATTAATTTGAATTTAGATTAAATTTTAAAAAATTATAATACTGTACATTATTTAAAAAATTAAATCAAATCTAATTTAATTCTTACTTTTTAACAAAAAAATTTCACGAAAGCTTGTAATAACTAAAATAAATACAATTCACTAATAGATTTGGCTTTCTAGTAAAGAAAACACATAATAGTTTCATTTTTTTACTTTTTGGTTTATACTCTCTACTAAAGCAATTTTTATAAAAAAATATATAATTAAAAAATAAAAATAAATATTTTAAGTATCAAAATTTAAATTTTATATTTATTAAATATTATTTTTTAAAATAATTATATAAGCTAATTAAATTAATCCAAAATTCACTGAAACATATCTTAATTGTTAGCAATTAGCAAGTTAAAAGAGATTTTTAATACAATAATCTCGGTTTTTCTTTTCTTTTCATGAAGGTTTCACTGAAAATATTTTAAACTTATCGATTATATTTCTTGGAACAAACCAAGATCAAAACATGTGCTTATATAAAACCAAAACAAAAAAAAAATTGGTATGAACTTTTTAAAATCTGAATCGTAAGAAGCAAAGTTAAAATTATTAATTTAGTAAAAAAATTTATGATATCACAGCAGAGAAAGATACGTATTAATAACCAAAAAAGCTTTTTAATTCTTGCCAGCGAGCGTGGCGGCAGGCTTAGAGCAAGCGAGTGGGTAAAAAATCGAAGTTCAACAATTCCAAATTGGCCACTAAGCATTGACCAACGACATCAAATTCAACACCAAAAACCCACATAATCTTTTTTTTTTTAATTTTTGTAATAAAAACATTGTAAGTTATTTAAAAGGAGCAGTAACGAAGCCAGTACTTCAACAATTCAGTTCAATCAAATGCCCAAGGCCGAAACCCCTTTCTCTCTCAGCAAAGTCCCAAAGAAAACGACCGCCATAAACCAAAACTTTTGTTCTCTGTCTTAAAATCACTCTACAATTTTTCATTCCCAGATTTTAGTTGAAGAAATGGCATGGAAACTGGAGAGAGTATGCTATAAAGAGAGAAAGTGAAGTATAAAGGGAGAATTTTTTTCCTGATATGGCATGCCAGAGTTAGGAGGAGCATTGCATTGAAGTAGTTTGTCCAAATTTCGATTTTGGTTTTGTGTTTTTGTCTTTCCCTTGGAAGGATCGTTTCCAAAAGTTGGATCACTTGATTCTTCTTTGAAGAAAAAAAAAAAAAAAGAAAGAAAGAAAAGGCAATGAAAAGTATTGGTGTTCATCTATTCTTCCTTGTATATCTTGCTGCAATGGGTACTTTCTCCTTTACTCTGGTTTTTTAAGGTTTATAATTCAATTTGTTTGTTGTTTTTTTTTTTTTTTTGTTAATTTTTTGATGTTGTCTGAAGTGGGTTGATCTCAGAATTTGTTGAATTTAATTGTTTGAATCAGTGTGTACAGCTTTTCCTGCTGAAGGTTTACCTTATCTTAAAATTGGGGTCTTGGTTTTTTAATGGCGAATTTTGTTGGGTTGTTCTTATATTTTGATAATTGTAAGCTGAGGTGAATGTTTCAACTCCTCTGAGAAAAAAAAAAAAAAAAGATGTTGTCAACTGAGAAACTGCTCTTTTGAATGAAAATTTATCTTATTTCTTATATAAAAAAATAAATTTACTGTTTCTTTTATATTATGATTATCTAAGTACTTTTTTTGCTTGTTCAGACTGCACTTATATTTCAATTGCTATATCTTTTAGTTGGATTTGGCATTTGAATCCTATTATTATCTTGTGAGGGTTGGTGGATTATATAGGAATCCAGTTTGGTGGATAATGTTTGATCCAAGTCTCATTAAAATATGAGAGTTTTCTTTAGTATAGCTTCATCCATAAGGATGGTTTTACTATGTGTATAACCTTTCTTTTATGTGTTAGTGTTCAGTTGTTAATGGCATTCATTCGCTTTCCATGCTGAAATTACTTTGCTTGTGTATAAACATTTATTGATCTGCTATTAGTTAAACAGTCTGCGTGTGTGTGTCTCTCTCTTCCTTGATAGCTTTCTTCTTTCCATCCTGTCTTTCTATCAGTTTGAGAACTTGCTTATGTATTCAGTGCAAATGGTGCTTCAGATAATTGTTTCCTACAATTTATGATGGGCATCTTAATTTCTAGAAATCTTACCAAAAAAAACCATAAACAATTCCATTTATTTCATTGATCATCAAACAATTTACTATATTATTGAAGAATTATAGGATGTGAGATGCATTTACCAAAAATCAGGGAAAATATCGGCTGTAGTTTTCTTTTCATACCAAAACATTGACCATAATGGTTATCTGAGTTTAGTAACTGTCTTTGAACAGTGAATATTATTCTTATTATCATTGTCTTCACGTTTATTACATGGTGCTTGGAAATAAATGACTTAAAAAACTATTTTTGTTTCTTTTCTCCAGCATCTGTGTCTGTGCAAGCTTTCACTGGAACATATGGTATTAATTATGGAAGAATTGCAGATAACATCCCTTCACCTGATGAAGTTGTAACACTTCTTAGGGCAGCAAAAATAAAGAATGTTCGAATTTATGATGCTAATCACAGTGTCCTCGAAGCATTTAGTGGGACAGGGCTGGAAATTGTGGTTGGACTCCCAAATGAAAATCTGAGAGATGTTAGTGCCAATGCAGATCATGCTATGAATTGGGTCGAGGACAATGTGCTGGCGTATCTTCCTAATACACATATTCGTGGGATCGCTATAGGGAACGAAGTCTTAGGAGGGAATGATGAATATTCGGGATTTCTTGTGGGTGCAGTTAAGAATGTTTACAATGCAGTAAATAAGCTTAAGTTAAGTGATGTAGTTCAGATTACCACGGCACATTCACAGGCTGTTTTTGTTAATTCCTTCCCTCCCTCATCATGTGTTTTCCGAGATAATGTTGTTCAGTACATGAAGCCACTCTTAGAGTTTTTCTCACAAATTGGCTCCCCCTTCTGTTTAAATGCTTACCCATTTCTAGCTTACATGTATAGTCAAGAGCATATTGATATTAATTATGCTCTCTTCCTACCAACAGAGGGAGTGAATGATCCGAAAACTAATTTGCATTACGATAACCTGCTTGATGCTCAGATTGATGCAGCCTATGCTGCATTAGAAGATGCTGGATTTGAAAAGATGGAAGTCATCGTCACAGAGACTGGGTGGGCTTCACTCGGAGATGAGAATGAATCTGCAGCAACAACAAATAATGCAAGGACATATAATTACAACTTGCGAAAAAGGCTGGCAAAGATGAAAGGAACTCCACTCAGGCCAAAAATTGTGGTTAAGGCATATATTTTTGCAATCTTTAATGAAAATATGAAGCCTGGAGCAACTTCTGAGAGGAATTTTGGACTGTTTAAACCTGATGGGAGCATCTCGTATGATATTGGGTTTCAAGGACTTCAATCTTCATCTGCAGATTCATCACTGTTTTCTTCAAAGGTATGAGGTTTCCTCCCACCCTTGACATATGTCATCTTAGATATTTAACATTTTACAGATTGGATTTGAGTATTCTCAGACAGAAGAAGCATCTTCTTAGAACATTAGAAATTTGTCACATTCTTGCTGTGCTAATTATTTTATGTTCTCTGCCTTGGTTTCCACGTGAATAAATTACATTGGAGTGAAATTGGGTGGATGGATAGATAGATAGATAGATAGATAGATAGATAGATAGATAGCAGTGGTACCTGGACAATTTTGTTTTTACAATTTAGACGTGGTGAAAGCATTAGGAATAATGTCTATTAATTGAAGAGAAAGACAGACCTTAATAACAATTTCTTCTTGTTAATGGAAGAGGCTATGTGATGCTGCTGACCCAACCACTTTATGAGTCTGATTTATCTTCTCCTTAACTATCTGCTTAGTAGTTTGTCACCTTTGCATTTCTTATGAAGCAACAGAGACCCTATTTGCTAGCCTGCACTACATAACTTGCCCCAAACATGAATACACTCCTTCTAACATCTCTATACCTTCTTGATTGCATTGAATAGCTTCATAATGCCTTTCTTGCACCACTTTTATGCTTCTCATCATGTTCTTAAAAATTGGTTGGTATATAGTTTTTTTTTTTTTTTTTAAATGTAAATGCCTTATTTATGTCTGAACACACCTAAGATCCAATTATTTCTTAGTTTAAATGATTGATTTCTATTTTTGAACTCCTTTCCATGAAATATTCTTTGACTTCCTAATGAAGCTTGAAGAGAAAGAACACGATGAGGATAGAGAGGAGAGAAAAGAGAGAAAGTAAAGACAGATAGATGAACAAGAATGAGCGTAGAGAGAATTTCTGATTTCAAATTCCAATAATCAAGTCTTAAAGTCCAAAAATCATAATCCAAAAATCATAATAACAAGTTTTTATAGGAGAGGAAAGGCTTAAACCTCAAAAGGCAATGGTGCAAGTCATAAACAAATAAAGTAACAGATTAACAAAATCCTAATTTCTATGCCTAAAATTCTTAGGTAGTGATCCTCCTGTATTACTTCCTCACAACATCCTGTGTGAAAGGAAGTTTCTTGTTCAGCTCAGCTATCAAATAGCCTTTTGCAGTCAATTTACTTTGTCAAGTGTGTACTGCGTATCCCTTTTTACAATGCACAAGGACTTTTATCAAGTACAACTGAAAAATCATACCATTGCTTTTATGCTACATGGAAAGCACTTCCTTCAATAAGAAGCATTTTGTTTAGATACCATATGTTCTACAAAATCTTCAACTTACTGGTACTTTATTCATGCTAGTTACCTTGTGGGATTGATTTCTTGATAGCATGAACAAAAATCCCCCATTGGTGAGTAAATTAAATGATTGGAAACAACTAAAGGGGTGAAGCATATTTGAGTTTGGTTGCACAAGAGGATTGGGACCAATAGATAGCTTATTCTCCCAGTACAGTTGGAAGGATGAAAAGCGAATCAGCCTATCGGAATCCTTTTGATTTAGAATTGACCTTACTAATTGCCAAATCATGTCCCTTCCCACCTCACATCTTCGCAAATGCAGCAAGTTCAATAATAATTCCAATTAAAAATGAAAGGAAAAATAAGATAAAAAAGTATTAAAACTATGAAGATAAAATTTCTTCATTGATTGCCAATAGTTTTTCGTTCCAGACCCTAGATATACCATTTGATTAATAGACAAAAAAGGGTAGTCTATGGTGGCTTTATTTCGTACATTGTTTAGTTTGTAAGAAGATCTCCCTTCAATTATTATGCATATATCCGTTTTCTTTGTGAATGAATGGAATAAGCAATGTTGCTTCTGCTTAAAACTTGAGAAAATTTAGCCTTGAACATAAAATATATGTGCTTTAGTGATTCACTTGTTTGGAATAACTTGCTCTTTCAACATCACAGGAAAAGTAAAAGATTGTATTTTTATATGCACTTTTTTGCAGGATATTCAAGCTCGCGGTTGGTCTAGCTCCTATGCCATAATATTAACATTCTCTACTGCATTACTGCTTGTGTTTCCAAGATAGTGGTTGAACACGTGTTGGAGCTCATTCTGTTCTGCAATTTGATGCCAAGCCAGCACCCAGAAATTCGATACCTACAGGTTTATTACTTATTTTTATGTCATAGGTTTATTACTTATTTTTATGTCATACTTCAGAGAATTAAAAACAAATACACCTGATTTTTGTACCATTGGAAACACATGCTGGAAATTGCTGATTATTTCTTCACAGATCTCAGAAAATGCATATTTCTTGCGCCGCAACAAATCTCTCTTACAGTTGTAGTTGGTGTATATACATATTGGGGGTTTTAAGCTTCTTTTCAATCTTTGTCCTTATTGCTTATGCATCAAACTTAAGGAAACTAGAGATAATTTAAAGAGCTATTTTCATGGTTATTTAAAGTGTAAAAATATTAAAATTCAATCAAAATATAGGTGGAAATCAACAAAAAGGGAAGTATGTATAGCAGCAATGGAAAATCCTTGGGCCTCGGTTTTAGAAAATAATATTGGAAATTAAATTGCTAGAAAATAATATTACAACATTATATATATATGAGAAAGTGTTCGTAGGGGGGTGTTTTGCTTTCTCATTAGAGGATAAAGTAACTTTTTCCCTCTCCTTGATATCACATTTGGTCCGCCGGAATTAAATAAAAGAGGAATGGAATTAATATTCTAAAAAATTAGAAAGTAGGAGGAACATAACAATTCCTGATGGACAAAAATATTATTCTCAATTCCTTATGGACAAAGAAATACAATTCTTAAGAGAGAATAAGAATTACTATTTTTTTTTAAATTAATATTTCATGAAACAACTATTTTTTACTAATAAAAAGAACCAACCAATAAAAGAAAATGGTTATAAGAAAAATAGGGTAAATGAAATTATAATTCCCTCCAACCAAACATGCTATAAAAGAATTACATTAGCATATTTTGTGAGAATGTGATACTCATAAAAAAGTTGCATTCCTTAAAATATAGCATACCAAACATAGGAATTTATTAGGAATTTATTTCTCACCGATTAAAATCCTAGAAATGTGAGTACAGTCACCGTACTAAACACTCCTCAGTTAGTTAGTGGCAAAAAAAAAAAAAAACCTTTACTTAAACTTATATCAATCTTTTTTTTTTTTTTTTAATCAGAAACAATATAAAAAGCAACTGACCTTGAAAATAAATTTTCACTAACATTATAGTAATTACTAATTATTTTGCACTAAATCCAATTCAAAAGATTGTAAAGATTAAAAATCAACAAAAACAATGGAAAAAGAGGTATGCCAATATCTAACCTATTGAATTTCTATGTAGCAAATAAAAAAGGTTAATGACCTAATGGATTGTGACTTATAACACCAATGGAGACCACTCTTTTGGTTCATTGGCTTTATTTATATACTTTATTACCCTTGCTAATCTTTTTCCTTTTATTTGACCTTGAAAATTTATCCTCACCAACTTTTTTTTATCTTTAAAAATGTATAATTCATTAGATTTACTTAGGGTGATCAAATTTATGATATTTGTGATAGTGAGACCAAATTATAATATTATATAATAATAAATATTAAGCAAGGTGTCATGTCACACATCTATTGCATGTATTTTTTTTTTATATAAATACCTGATCAAGATTTAGTATATATACTCTAAATTTGTGCTGACTAGTTGGAGTTGTTAAGAGAACATAAGCCTTTTCACACGACAAAAATCATATTAAAAGTACATTTTGAAGAGTTTCAGTTAATTAAAACTTTGATTATTTATTGAAGAGAAAGAGTCAGAAATCATCGCCAAATGTTAGAATATATGAAGGTGAACACTTAGGCAGGGTGATTTGGATTCTATCGCATTCCTGTGGGATGAAATCCAATTCTTTTTGGGGCAACTTTTTCGTGAATTATATTTGGATACTATCTCATTATGCAGTTAGTTCCACCACCGATTGAAGCAGTAAAGGTCTAGTGATTCATTAAATTATAGAACAGTCGATTGCGTTGCATATGACAGGCGATTGTTTTAGCGTGAAAATAAAAATTAAGAGTTTTTATTAATTACGACAATCACGGAACATGTGATTGTCATACTTAATCTCGTCGTTATTATTATATTTACATTTAAACACATATTTTATCATTAATTTTAATAATTTTATCATCATATTTAATTTTCCTTTCATTATTATTTTCAATGTTATTAGAAGTTTGGAACCTCTTTCGCTACCTATTTTACTCAATCCCATCATTGATTAAATATTGAAGAAAAAGAAATTGCTAGGGACGAAAAAATCAAAATAGACTGCAAGGAATTAGGAAATAAATCATATATTTAATTAATTAATATTATATTGTGAAAGCTGAAACATTTGGTTTCCAGATGTTTCATTTGCAATTGTATCGAACATTGTTTATGCCTTGCCTGCCAACTCGAGAACAAAAAATAAATAGTTTTCGTGGGATGATTTGGTGCTCCTTTTCTTTAAAATATATTATTTATGAATTCCAAGCCTTTATATTTGCTTCCAATTGTCTCCCCAAATAATTTTTTTTTTTCCAAAGAGTAATAATAAAGCTAAATAATCTATACTATAAATAAGAATACATATGAATGACCGATGAGACATTGTCACAATGTTAAAGACATCTCATTTTTTTTTTAAATATAAATTCAAATTCCATCGTATATAAGCCTGACCCAGTTCTATGTTAGATTTTATTCGTTTATAAACAAGCTTTCATTTTCTTTTAGATAAGTTCAAATTTAAATACTATTAAAGAAGAAAATAAATAATAGCATGATATGTGGGTTGAATGTTGCATGATGTCAGGGTGACCGCTCAACAGCCCTAAATAAAATTTGGACCGTGGATGAAATGGAACCTCCATCTTCGGCTCAAAAGATCAATTTGAAGCTTAGACAATTGACAATGGTGGCCACAGCAAAACAAAAGCAATATATCAAAGGAATAATATATATAATAATAATTTTTGAGTGATAAGAGAATTTTAAATTTCATTTAATATATATATATATTTTTTTAAGACAATTTAAATATATTTATTTACGTTGAATTTAATTAATACATAAAAAAATTATTTTCTCCCAATTAAAAAAAAACAAATTCTCTTACTACTTGAGCTAACATCCTATGATGACATACTATTCGTTATATATAATTAACTATTTATTCATTTATTCATTCATTATGTTGAGTAAGAAAAAATATAAGATCAGACATTAATAAGATACGAATTAATGAGAATATATTAAATAAACGACATCTTAGTTTACAAATTTTTTAGTTATTGAGAGTTTTTCTTTCTTTTTTATTTTAAGGAAAAAAAATTCAAACTTGTTTCTTGAGAAGAAAATATGGGCTTTCATTGAATTATTTTTCTCTTTAAAAATTTCATAACCGATGAAAAAGATTAAGATTTAAAAAGTGTCCAGTATTGTATAATTGGTAGGAGTATTTTATAATGGACGGTTTTGCTTGCTAATGTTGCATGCTGGTCCACAAAATGTTAAAAGCAAGGGGGTTGGAAGATTTTTAAAGTTGAAAATAATTGCTTTAAAAAAAAATAAGGTTAAAGGGCAAAAAAAATCCTTAAATAAAAATTTAATAATTATTAAAAAAATTTTATTAATTAAGTTTTTATTAAATGAAAATTGGTCAACCATTAACATTTATTTTGTTTAATTGAAAGTTTAATTGGGTTGAAAATAAATATTTAAAAATATAATTAAATGAAAAAAAATGTTTAAAGATTTATGTAATCTGAATATAAGTAAAAGTTGGACAAACTAATGAAATTCAAGAGAGGCAATTGGAAGTAAAAGCTTTAAAGCAGAGGACACCTGGCAAATTTATACTTAAAATTGATCTCTAAAGCATAAATGTCCTAGAGGCCCCCATTCACACTTACATAATGGAGCTCAATCCATGCTATGATTTCTGTTTCTTCAAGGAATATTAGAGCTCCAAGTCCAACCAATCCATGGAGCCAAGCATTTGCTGGAGTTTAAAAATTTCTCCAAAAGATTTTGGTGATGGTTTATAAAGGTTGAAGGTAATTGATGCATATTAATTTCTTTCTCAACCAAATAAAAAAATGTTAGTATGTGTCAAAACCATTTCATAAAGTAAGACTCAGGTTTCAGAGAAATGGGAGTTCAATCCATTGAAAGGCTTGGTTTTGGCCATTGGAAAATGATCTTTTTCCTTCTTTAACCGATGCCGCAGTGCTATAAAGCAAATTTATAGGAACAAAAAAAAAAAAAAATCCCCAGCTGGTTTCATCCAATCGTTTCCCGTGTTGAAACTTTCAGACATTGGAAGGACGGTGTAGCGATTTTGGCAAGCCTTAGCTTTCTTTTTTTTGTTTGTTTGTTTTTAAAATGTACTGGTCAAGACTGTGAATATGGACCCCTTCGTTGGATTGACTCGGTTTGCCGATGTGGATAGCATTCAACAACTACCCCCTAAATAGTAAATCAATGAAAAACTATGTGATTCTTCATACATGGCTTGTGATTAATTGACCCAAAAGTTTCTTCAACAACTTCCAATTAAGAAAGTTGTCACTCTCCACCACTCAATATATAATACTCTCTAGGGGAAGAGAAACGATAAACCAACACACATTCTTGCAGTAGAAAGAGAGAGAGGGACAGAGATCTAGGGACGACTGTTAGCAGAGAACACAGCAAATATACAGAGAGAAAAATGGTTAGGAAAATCAGCATGGCAGCACTTTTTGTAGTTTTGGCTGCAACCTTGTTGCAGAGCACTTTAGCTACAAATTACACAGTAGGAGACTCCACTGGTTGGCAAAGGCCTACCAATAATGCCGATTTCTATGGTAACTGGACTAAAAATAAAAACTTCGTGGTTGGGGATATTCTTGGTGAGTTTCTTAGCACCAAATCCGACTTAATTATGATATTGTTCTATTCTTTTGTTTACTTTGGAGAATTATGCGCCTGGAGTGGACAGAATCAGTTCCAGGATTTGTATATACATAATATATCAGTTTTTGTGACGAAGACTGTCCAACTTTTTGCAGTTTTCGACTTTCCTACCGGACAGCACGATGTTGCCGTGGTGACAGAAGCTTCTTACAACTCCTGCACCGCTACTAACGCCATCTTCAATTATACCAACGGACCGGCAATAATTACCCTTAACACGACTGGTTACCACTACTACATTTGCGGCTTCTCCGGTCACTGTGCCGCTGGCCAAAAGCTTAGGGTCGATGTCCAAAATGGCACCAATACTCCTTCTACACCTGGATCAAGCCCCAACACCCCCAGCGGCGGTTCAACCCCTCCTAACTCAGCTTCATCCCTTATTGCCACCCTTCCCCTTATCTTCATGTCCATTTTCTTGGTTTTGTTCTGCTATTAATTATGTTAACACTTTGCCTGTTTTTGTGAGATATTATGTGATCAGTTTATACCTAGACAGGCAGAGAGACTTCATTCGTTTTATAGTGTATACCTAGTGTGTTCAAATCGGTCGGTATAGCCTCTTTTTACTTGCGGAATTTCACTGTCAGTATTTATTAGCATCATTATATGGAAGTTTTTTCATAATATATTATGATATTGATCATGGAGTGATCTTTTGTGTTTAAATAAAAACTTGATTCATTTTCTGGATACATAGATGTAATTGATCTGAGCCTTGCTGTGAATTATAAAGCTACTGTCACACTTGGATATCACTTTGTTTTTACTTTATTTTTGCAAATAAACACTACGGTTTTTTTCTTTGTTTCAACAAAGATTAAAAAAAAGGCAATGACAGGATGGTGCTTCTTTGTCCTCCTTCCTTCTTCCCTTTCTGGAGTGACCAGTGATCAGTGACATACCCGGCTGCCGGTTATGTATGTTCGGTGAAGTAACTTGTTCCTTGTTAAATTATTCTACTATAAAACCGAGGTTACATGTGGAAAAACATGTAATTTAACCTAATTCAAAAGTTCTAGAGAGATTACGAAGTCCACTTTCGGCAGGCCAGGTTCATTGACTTATGGTAACACTGGTATAGGCTTCATCTGGGGAGAAAAACTCAAAACTAAAGTTGCTTTGCTCATTTTGTTGTTCTTAATTTATGCCACGTCCGAAATCCAACCAAATGAGAGACTAAGAGGATGAGCTAGATCCTGAAAGAGAAAAATTAGGTGAAGCTAGCTTAAAGTGAGTTTGAGCAAAAACCCTGGAAAGTTTACTCAAAACATACTGTGCAAAATTAAAGTAGAGAAAGGGCAAGCAACAGACTAATTATAGTATTTTAGTAGAAGATTATGCAAAGTCTTTTTGATCATGTACTTAGGCTCTGTTGGTTCTTAAATCTAGCAGATTGCTTATGCACAAAGTTTCTTTGTCAAAATTCAAAGGTATTATTAGGTGTTCAAATTATGCAATTAATTCATGTATCAAATAAAATTTAAGATTTAATTCTTACAATATAATTCATATAAATCGAATTTTTTACTATACATATATATTAATATCAGTTAAATTATTAACATTGTCAAATCCAAATTGTTAATATTGTTGACGTAATCCTTGATTTTGTTTATGTGTTATTGATCATATTAACTTGACATTTGCGAAAAATTTGATTATATTATATCTTTTATTTTACTTCAGAAAATATAAGGTAAGAAATAAAATATTATTTGAATATGTTTCAGAACAATGGTTGAAAAGAACTTTGTTTAACATTGTTCTTTGGATTTGATGAAGACAGGGGAGGTTTCCGGAGTGTGGCCAAAATATATGATGTTGGATTGGCAATCAAACAAACATGAAGATAGTGTTGGATTGGCAAGACAGCCTTGATTTCTAGCCTGACGTCAAGTTTTATTAATGCTGATCTTCGAATGCAGCCATGGCAAGTGAAGCCTGCGAGAAATTTCTTTTTAAAGGAGAAATTAATGCAAAAACCAAAGTACTTCAAATCTATGATGATGTCAACACTCAACAGAACGTCATTCTAGCTTTTTTTATTATTATTATTTTAAAAAATTTCTTGGGATGTCCGAAGGCCGGCTCTAACCCTTTTGATTTTGGTATTAAAGGTGGGTTTATACGAAAGAAAAAGGAACAATGGACTTGATTGAGTCGGACCTATGCAAATATATTAAGATCCAAGCCTGCAAAGAATTTCCCTTTTTTCAACTCCTTTGCCCAATGAAATTCTGCAGACAATTACCATTCAATCTGCCTCTGAATATGCGAAGCCAAGCCCGCAAAATTGTGTGCCACATATACTTGCTTGGAACACCATGAAGAAGAGAAGAATAAATGGTCCCTGCTCTAATCTTCTTGAATTAAAGTTACATTTACTGCTAGGCATAGATATGCCCCAACTCTGTTAACTGCTCAAGATATGGAATTTGACCAGAATAGCCATCCAACTACAACATAGTGTCGAGGCACATGAAATCTGGAGCTTTAACCAAATGAGCCTGTGCCAATCCACTTGAGGTTTTTCCTGTTTAATAGCATTCTAAACTTCAAAAGTGTTGAATATTCCATATTTTTTTGAAGCTGTCCAAACTACTTCGCCATTAAGAGTTACAAAATCAGTTGAACTCTGCATACCTTTGTGGGATGGTGATCAAATTCCGCACAAAATATCAAACTTTTTCATGAATGTTAAGCACTTGATTTTTAGCCAGTGACACGGCCGATTGACCTGTTTACTGCTTCTCGAACTCCTTACCTGCCCTGCAATCGCTTAAGAACTTGACATTTCCAATATCCAAGACTCTTCGACGTTGACCTACAAAAACTTCTAGTCCTAGAAACCTCAATTTTATATAAACTGCTTACTCTTTCAATGTTTAATACATTCGATAGGGAAGCAATAAAACTGTTACTGTTAAATTTTCTGCAAAGATAGGAGTTTTTCTTGAAAGTGTGGATTTGTGGAAATGAGTACAAACATATCTAACAGACATTGCTAACTTGAGGGTTGAAGGAACTTAAAGGGTTTCTCATGACATCATGGAAAACTAAGATGGTTACTCTTTTCTTTTTGCTGCAACAAATTCAAGATGATATTTATTTGATGAATTGTCAATGCTGATGCAACTATTACTTCTCTTCATATCTTTAATATGGGAACTATACCAACGGTATTGGTTGAATTTGTTAAAATCGAATACTCTGCTAATAAGATTTAGATTCGGTTTCTACTGTCAGCAATCCCTCTTTTTGGATAATCTGTAAATCTTATGTAACTCCTTTGTGACCTGTGCATTTCGTAACTCTAGAACGGGATAGCTACCCATCACTTGAACTTCTCTTTACCAAAAAAATATGGGGACTACATAAAAATAGCCCATCATTGCAGACAACTGGTCGAGCAAAACTGCAGCATATGTTAATTTTGAAGCAGAAAATAGATGTCCATAGTCCAAGGCTATGACTTTGTTGTGGTTGTTGTTATTGTCTTTGTCTTCCTCTTCTTAATTGTTCCAGATTTCATGCTGGAATATTTTCCATTAATACAACTTACAAAGCTCTGAAACACAAACTAGTTTAACCAAATGAAAGATCACCCTCGTACTAATTTCTCACTGAACTGGGTGTATAAGCCCATTTCGGTTATTCTTGTTTATAAGGGACAGTAGCATAGAGCAACTAGTCAGGGCAATCTTGATTCTCAAGGAACCAATATCAGATATCAAAAGAGGGGTCCACCTAGACAGCTAGATAGCAATTGCAACACCATTGAAAGTGTAAGGGAGAAAAAATCATGTCTCACTATTTATGGGAACAGCAAATTGAATCTTGTGCCTCGACAATTGTCTTTGAGACTGAAATTTTGACTTTTTGCTCCACTAAACCACGTCTGCCAAACCTCTTGACAATTAGCCGCCAACTTTCTAAACCACCAGTTTTCAACAATGAACTCTTGTAGAGTGCACAGTCATGCATGTTAAATGCATGTTAATCTATACGAATAAAATAGTTAAAAATAGAAGTAAAAGTGATGAAATAGAGAAGACAAAGGGTAGCTACTTAGAATGGCAATAATAGAATCATCATTTGACATGAGAAAGAACAAAGCATGTGAACTTCATGCTTCTAAACAATTGTATTTCTTATTTTCCAAATAAATCAACAATTGAAATGCATACGGGTTAATTGAATTGGTAAAATTCTAAAACTTTGGTTGTAGAGTCTACATTCGAATCTTATTATCAACAAATACAATTTGTAAATCTAATATAAATTTTCTTTAAAATCTAAGTATGCCCTTATCCTGAAATGGGAAATCCTTACATAGCCCTAAACTTTTATATACCATAAAAGCAATTATAATATTACTCGCCGGACGATGATTGTTGGTGTCATCAGAAAAGTTTAACAAAATTGCAGTTTCATCTTAGAAAAATAAAGAGTTAAATATAAAAAAAACTCACGAATTATGTATTTTTTATCAGTTTAATACTTAAAAAAATAAAATTATTAATTTAGCACTCGAATTTTAATGTTGTCATCACTTTAGTACTTTGGACTAACATTATTACTTGACTTGTTGATGTGCTATGAACATCTAATAAAATATTAACATGTGTAAAAAAAAATCTAATTAATGTCACATCACCAATTATCATATTAGTATTAAATAAAAAATTTTAAAATTTTTAAAAAAATTTTTAAAAATTTGAAATAATTTTAAAATTATAAAAATTAAAAAAGATATATGAAAACTTTAAAAAATTCAAAAAAATCTCAAAATTTTAATAAAAATCCAAAAAAACTCAAAAAAAAATCTTAAAATTCATTGAAAAAATAAAATTTTCTTAAAATTAAAAAAATCACAAAAAAACTTAAAATTTTGAGATTAAAAAAAATCTAATATTTTAAAAAAAATCTAAAAATTTATAAAAAAATTTTCTTTAAATTTTTTAAAAATTCTAAAAAATTTAAAAAATCTAAAATTTTGAAATATTCTAAAAAAGTTATTTAAAAAATTAAAATTAAAGTTTTAGAAAAAAAATCCAAAAAAATATAAAAAAGTCATAAAATATATAAAAAAAATAAAATTGTATGATTGAAAAATGAAAATCTTTCATAATTTTAAAAATATTTTTTACATTTTTTAAATTTTTAGAATTTGTCATAAAATTTTAAATGTTTATATTTTAAAGTTTTTGCGATTTTTTTTTAATTTGAAGAAAATTTTATTTTTATTAAAATTTTAATTTTTTTTCAATTTTTCAAAAACTTTTTGAATTTTTTGAGATTTTTATTAAAATTTTTATTTTTTTAATTTTAAAAAAATTATAAAAAATTATTGAATTTTTTTAATACTAACATAATAATTAATGATATAACACTAACTAAACTTTTTTAATATGTGCCGTTACCTTATTAAATGATATAACACATCAATAAATTGACTGACGACATTAGTTTTAGGTATCAAAATAATTGATAGAATAAAATTTAAAATATTGAACTGATAATTTTATTTTTTTAAATATTAAATTGATAAAAAATATATAATTTAGTGATATTTTTATATTTAACCCAAAAATAAATTTACTTAACATGTTAAGAAAGAAACATCGTCGAAGGTACAGAATTGGACTAATGTTAATGAACAAATTAAAACACTCAAATCTATCATAACTTAGGTTCGGGGCAATACCTCAAAACAATTGTTTTCCCCGTTTTTCCCGATGAATCCGTGAATAATTTAGACAAATATAAGTGAGAAAATGACAACTTTTGACTAATAACTCTCACGTCTTACAAACTACTCCAATATATTGAATATGGGCCAAACGAATGCACTCTATGAATGGTGAAAGGCAGAAATTGTCAAAACTAAGAATTAAATAGTAATATCATCTTCTAGAAATGGAAATGGAAAATTCGGAGAAAAAAATTTTATGAAATTTTGCAACTTTTGACATTTGCCGGTTTGGACTTGTGTTTCTATACCTGTCTTTCACGCAAGTTGCTTACTCTTTAGACATAATCGTGTTTTTCATTTGGTTCTAGAAATCCAATTCTGCTGACCAAAGAAAACTTTTTTTTTTTTTGGTTTTAAAAAATACAAATTAATGAAGAATAGAAGAAAAAAAGAGATAGAGATCAATTTTTCAACAAATCACCAATCACATACTATTTTTTTTTTTTTTTTTGCGACTCGTATACGAAATTCGTTAAACCATTTCAGTGACCTCTATAAAAAGTCATGAAGGCATTAATGATCTCAAATTCTTAGAAGGCACAAACACGAAAGAAGAAAAAAAAAGGAGAAACTAACTCCTTGACAAAGATATGGCTAGAAGTGTCAGCTTAGCCCTTTTGGCTCTCGCTTTAGCTTCTGTTTTGCAAGCCACCGCTGCACAGACAACGCATATAGTTGGTGACGAGTTGGGTTGGCTGGTCCCTCCCGGCGGGCCCATTGCTTACTCCACTTGGGCTGCCATGCAAACTTTCTCTGTTGGGGATATCCTTAGTATGTAAACTAAGTCTCTCACACGTTTCTGTCATCTGTTTGAATAAAGAGAGTAATGATCAGAAATGAAAATTTGGAATCATAGTAACTAAAAAACATGGTGTTTTAATTTAACAGATTTCAAGTTTTTTCAACCTGATCCTTTTATTTTCGCTGAATTGTGCTTGTACTTTCAGTTTTCAACTTCACAACTGGAGAGCAGGATGTGGCCATGGTCACCAGGGAAGCCTATGGAACCTGCAATTCAACTAATCCCATTTTCCTTCAAACAACTGGTCCAGCGAACTTCACCTTGGACTCAGTTGGCGAGTATTATTTTATAGGTACCATGGACCAACACTGCCCCTTAGGCCAAAAGTTAGCCATCAACGTCTCTGCCCCTGGACCTAGGCCTAGCCCTATTCCTCCTCCTCCACGGGGACCAATTACCTATACCGTTGGTGATAGCTTGGGTTGGCTTGTCCCTCCCGCCGGTGCCATTGCATATGCCACTTGGGCTTTCAACAAGACTTTCCTTCTGGGAGACACTTTAGGTAACGAATTAAATGCATTAACTGAAACTCTATAACCATAGCAATTTCAAAACATTTATCTGAAAATTCCTATGCTTTCTTCAAAATTCAATGTTCTCGCCTTTTTTTTTTTTTTTTGCAGTATTCATTTTCATCAATGGAACCCAAGACGTGGCCATGGTAACAAAAGAAGCCTATGAAGCCTGTGATACTAATAACACCATCACTGTTTTGAACACTAGTCCTGCTAATATCACCCTCACCACCACCGGTGAACATTTCTTCACTAGCACTTTTGCACGCCACTGCGACTTGGGTCAGAAGCTAGCCATTAATGTTACAGCACGTAGCACCGCAAATCCACCATCTAGCTCTACAGAGCCATCATCCAGCGGCACAACTCCTGTTTCTGAAGGTCCCTCCGAAGCGCTGGCCCCGACTTCTCCAGTTAGCTCAGCCCCTTCTCATCTCATAGGCGGCTTCTTCATCACCCTCTTATCTATAGCCATAGCATTCATTTAACATACAGTAGCACGTACGTAAAAAACTTTCACTCGACATTTATTGTTTACGTCTCATCCCATGTAGGACTATGCGATGATTCCTTTGCATACTAAATAATCTGGGTTCATGATATTCAATTTATTTTGGTTTTTGCTCTGTTATTGGATTTTTTAACAGTGATGTAATAAAGCATTATATTTGTTGTATGGGTTTCACAATACCTTTCTCTAATTGAGCTTCACAAACCGGGCTCAATAACTAAAGGGCTAACTTAACAGGGAGAGGATCCTCTTTTAAAAATCAGTGGAGTTCTCCATTAATTTTATGAACACTAATCTATGGCTAATATTATTCCACATATCTTTTTTATTTTTGACCAAAACACTCAATTTTACTAAAACTTAACACCGTTTCCTATATTTTCACCCAGTTCGCTGCTTGTCTTTGCACGGGAGGTTGGTGAGTGTCGGAGAGTCATAAGGTTTTAAATAACGTCCGTTACGCGATATAACGGTAACAGCCGCTATTTAACGGTAACATTGTCTACCGTTTCCATTAGGGGTGTGATTGACAATCACACTTATAACGGCTGCTTGTAGTCAGTAAATAATGGCATAACTGAAAAAAATGATTGTAATGAAACGTTAAAGCCATTATTTACGTTTTCTTTCATCAAATAAAATAAAAACACATTCTAAAACGGTAAGAAAACCATGCCTCAAGTTTAAACTATTTAATCAAATTTAAGTCTCAATCAAAATAATCAAAACAAAAGCAATATAAATATAGAGCTTCAGTAAGGAACCAACTTTCAAACGATCAAACTCATTTTGCCGCCCTATAATATATATGCCTTTTCCATTTGGATTTTAATAGTGAACTGTGTGAAGAGAAGAGGAAGACATTGATGAAACAGTGTTAAGTTTTAGTAAAAGTCAGTGATTTAATAAAAATAAAAAGAATGATGTGGAGTAATATCAATAGTAGATTAACACTTATAAAATCAATGGAGATCTCCAATGATTTTTGACAGTGAAGAGGATCCGCTCCCTACTTAAGACCAAAATCTTTGCAAATAATGTTTTATCTTTCTTATTCTATTTAATATTATGTTGGTGTAATTTTTAATTTTACAAGTGGAATTAAAAAATTAATATATTTTTATTTTTTAAATATAATTTAAAAAAATTAATATATGTTATCTTACTAATTTTATTCGTGAAATTTTAAAACTTTTAATGATAATAAATGAAATAAATTTTTTTAATTTTTTTAATCGTCAATATAATTATGCAATGAAAAGATAAACATAATTTTTTGGTCTTTTAATCATGCCACTTTAGATGTTACATTCAATATCAAAACGTCATTTTTCTTCAAGATTAGGGTACAATCCAATACGTTAATATGATTTGGTTGGAGACTTCATTTAACCCAGAAAAAAAAAGTAGGAGGAATTAATGATGGTAGCATTGATTTTGAAACCCTAATCCATTTTATTGACATAGGTATGAAAATAATAGCAGTAATGTTATTTTCAAGTTAGTTACTCCAATTTGAATAGAATTTTTACTCCATCATATTACTTTAAACCCTTAGAATATTTGCAGCGTACTTACCTTTAAAATGACCTCTTGTTCACATATTTTAATATGTCCTTTAAAAGAATCCATGTTGAAGTTCTTCTTAACTATTTATCCTTACTACATAATTGGTCAACTGTCGATTTTTTCTATGTACTCGCTTTTAATTAAAAAGAAAAAAAGAAAAATTATAGTTTAAAATGTAAAGTATAATTCATTGGCCCTTAAGCCTTTCATAGACTTCAACAAATCAAACAAAGACTTGACGAGTGACCGTTAAAGAAAGTCTTCGGATTTGTTAAAGATTTCACGCGGTAAAAAGTCCCAAAACTCGGCAAATCTGCGCCAACTTCCAACCAAATTTTATGCGTTCATGATGTTGACCAATGTATACACATTTTCTCCGCGTAAAATCTAAAAAATTTTTAATAATCTTTTGATATATATTTATAATTAAATATTTTTAATAAAATTATTGATAAAAGTTTTATGATTGAATAAGTATTAATTAAATTTAAATTATAAATAATTTTTTTAATGATTTTTTTATATATTATTAATTTTATATTAAATTCTATGATAATTAAATTTTTTAATAAAATTTTTATTAAATTAATTTTTTATAAAAAAAGTTTACAAATTTCCTGTAAAAGATTTAATGCAAAATTTGTCCTCGAATCAATAGCATCCATCCATGACCGTCAAAGCGTTTTTATAAATATGAGAAACAAAAAATGAATGTGCCTCTCCCACTTTAGTTCTATCTTAGAAAGCTGAAAAGAGTCGAAAAACAGAGTAAGAGAGAAAGGGGCGACCTGAACCAAAAAGACGAAAACAAATTGGCAAGAAGATTGAACATAGTATTTCTTGCAACTATAGCCATGGCGGCTATTTTTCGGAGCTCATCTGCAAATACAGCTTATGTTGTTGGGGATGCTTTAGGTTGGGTCAGTCCTCCAGGCCCTGCAGTTTACACCACATGGGCAGCAAACAAGACCTTCAGAGTTGGAGACACTCTTGCTAAGTATCAGAAAGGGAAAAAAAATCTTCGGATAGTCGTTTCTTCTTTTAGGTTACTTTTTTTTTTTAACGAATCATAATGAGGGCTGAATATTTGACATGTTAATATGAAATTTTGTGCAGTTTTTAATTTTCCTAATGGAGCATACGACGTGGCTAGAGTCACAAGAGCGAATTTTAATGCTTGCTACACTGGTAGTCCCCTTCTTTTGCTTTCAAATAGTCCCGCAAATGTTACCTTCAACGAAACTGGGGATCATTATTTCCTCTGCGCCTTCACTGGCCACTGCTATGCTGGTCAAAAGTTGAAGATAAACGTTAGTGCTGCAGCTTCGTCTCCTGCTCCTCAGCCTTCAACCTCTGCCCCTCAACCTTCTTCTCCTTCTCCTCAACCCACTACTTCTCCACCAGCTTCTGCTCCTCAGCCTTCTGCCCTTGCCCCAGCTCCCCAAGCTAGCAGCCCCACAGCGACTCCACCATCCTCTCCCACACCCTCACCATCAACGGCAACACCACCATCCTCCAACACCACTCCGACACCTTCCACCATCCCTTCATCCCCATGATCTACCGACGGAGATAATAATGCCACCCCACCATCTGCTGGCAAGTTGGCAACATCTCTAGGTGTTGCTGGTTTCTCCGCTACTTTCCTGTGCTTTATTGTAGCTTTCTTCATGCAATTAAAATATAGTACTAGTAAACTAGATTTAACGTGAGGGAGATGGCATTGATTTTTCTGTGACGTCTTATTGCTATACAGTTTGAGATTTTGATTGCAATAAAGAGATTTTTTTGACATTTCTGTTATGATTTCTGAACATTTTGCCAATAATTAATGAAGGTTTTGAATATTTGAGATTGAAACGTGATTACAAAATTTTCAACTTCTATAAGCAGTAAGATACTCAGCTTTTTTTGTCTGGTCCTCATGCCCGGTATAAATGAGAAGAAAATTGAGAAATTTGGATTTGACACGATGCCGAAAGACTTCTCCAGCAGCATTTATAATTCAAGTGTAGAAAAAGAATGTCAGATTCTTTCCAACTTTTTTAAACGTATTTGGAAAGGTGATGGTTGGAAGATTTCTTTTTGCATATAGATTTTTTTTTTCTAAAACTAAAAATAAGAATATTTAAAAAAAAGAAAAAAGAAAAGAGAAGTAGATCAATGGGATCAAGATTAGGAGCTATTTTTGTTACCAGAAACTATTGTATTTTTGTTTTGAACTAATTTAGTATCTTTATTGGAACATGCACAGCTAATTATTCAAAGCCGAAAAAAGGAAACGTTAAACATGCATTGCTCCTCGAGGAGGAGAGAGTTTAATTTGCCATATCCTTTCTTATCTTTTAAAAACTTTATACACCTGAATATTTGATTTATCAATGATAAACGCAAGTATTTCCTTTTCAAAAGAGACAAATTCCAGTCCTATAGTATTGCAGGCATCATACTCTTCCTTTGAGACTCTTGTCGCCGTATGTGCCCCCTTCTGATTGAATACTATGAGATTATGAATTGCAATAAATTTTCAGAAAAAGAAAACGGCAAGAATTCAATGTTAAGTTGTGTGATCAATTATCCAAAAGTTAATTACGTAAATAAATATGTTCTGCCGATTTGAATTTAAAAGCTTTCATACTTATGTTAAGTAACTATTATCGCAAAAACTTAAGCTGATAATAAGGTTATCTATTATATCTAAGTTTTAACACAGAATTTACAGAAATTTTGAGGAATCCTTACCTATTGACTACTGAGTCTCCAGTTTGAAAAGTTTTGTTACTAACACAGTTAGCATAGAAGACGTTGGAGGGTAGGAAGAGCGCAGCCAAAGCTGTCTCCAACTTGATATTCTGCTGCATTTGCGATCTTTAGCGATGTGCCAATTCCACGGGAACAATGAATAACCCAACCAGGCTCAGACGGCTAGCCATTTTCTCTGTGATTCTGCTGCTTTCTTTCTCTCTTTTGCTGAAAACTGTCTGTGGAAATTGATTGAATGATCAAGAAAATATGATTATATTGCATGATGGTAGTTTTTATATTGAGAACAGAGCCGCATGACGAAGAGGAGTTCGATCCGATGACATGTTCAGCTGAGGAAGGGCAGGGGTTTTACGTTTTTTGCTTTGGTCAACCTTGATTGTAAAGTAGAATAAGTTCCTCGATCACACCATTTTGAATTAGTCTGACAAATTACAAGTTGAAATGATCAAACTAATCTCGGGTAATTGTTTTCGTTACGTAATTAAAATTTTCCTGATGAGCATATCATCACTTTGGTTTTTGAAACTTTTTAAGCAGAGATTTAAATTAATCAGTACAATCTCACTCAAAATTATAACTCGGTTTAAGCTGAACTAACCCTTATCAGACCAAGTGCTGGTCATTGCTTATTGCTTTAAAACCCCTATCTATACCAAGTTTTCTTGCAGCAATGAGAGATAAGCCCCCATTTCAGAAGATTAATGGAGTTTCATTGATTTTCTGAGAGAACTAGCCTAATTAATCTAGTTCAATGCCTGTAGCCACCTTTTTCCCTTATCTGCTTTACGCCTTTTTTGGTCCATGCTGCTCCAATTATTTACAAAAATCCATGAAAAATTAAGCATGTGCTTAATAGCCCAAAACCAAAAACCAGGAAAAGTAATCAACATTTGAAAACTCAATAGTTGGTCAAGGTCTATTTCACAGGATGAACATGGTTTTTTTCCCCACATTTCTTGTCCTATTTCCCTTCTCTATATATAAACAGGCAGTGCAAAATGATAAAAATCGACAAAATAGAACATGTGAAACAAACATAACAAAAGAAACTTAAACGCTGGACAAAGACAATTTTGAAAGTAGAAAGGTACTTTTCTATGATAAGTCTATGGCCTTGCTGCTGGACCAACAATTTTCCTTCACGTTTCTTCTGCTATTACTGTTTTCTAATGGACTTGTTTTGGTATATATATGCAAGATTTGTACACCGTAGTTATCAAATTATCCATTTCCATTTTCTTGCTAAATCAAGACATTTCTCCAAAGGCAAAAAAAGAAGAGGGTATCATCACTAGGGACGACCTGAGTAACACAAAAAAATGAATAATCACGGCGTTGGCTTGAGCTTGATTGGATTGCTGATGGTGGCAATGACAATTCTTGAGGGTGCAATTGCAGCTGACTATACAGTGGGTGACAATTATGGTTGGGATGTTCCCCCCAATAACTCCAGTGACTACTATCCTAGCTGGGCGAACAGATATGAATTTAAGGTTGGAGATACAGAAGGTAGGCCATATCCACTATATATGATTTCGTTTTCCAGCAAAAGCATGAAAGAAAAAGTCTAACCCTTATTCTTTGATCTCTTCTTTTGTGCCATTTTCTCATCTTCAGTATTCAACTGGACTGGGAATCACACAGCAGCTCAAGTAACAAATCAGGCTGATTTTGATAGCTGCAATAGAAGCGATGCAGAAATAAAGCTAGACGGAGAAGCAGGAGTAAGGGTGCCGTTCACAACAGAGGGCATCCATTACTTCATATGCACTGTTGGTACTCACTGTGAGCAAGGCCAGAAGGTGGCTTTCAATGTTACAGCTGATGTATCATCTGTTCCCAAACCACATCCCACCGTGTTCGCCTTAGCCACACTAATCTCTCTGCTTTGGCCATCCTTTTGCTGATTCATTGAAATGTCCTTGCAGCGTCCATTGCTGCAACCCACAGTTAAAGTAGAGCCAGGAGACAAATTATAATTGATTTATTTTACAAGGATTGGATTATAATAAAGCTGTTATCCTGTAAGTAACGGCCATGTTTTTAGCCTACTATGTCTCATATATGTTTTCATATCTAATGAAATAATGATCCGATTGGAAATTTCTCTACATGTACCAAAATCATGTCCCTCCCTTACCATAATTAATTAATTATGACCACGACCACAGTCAAATAAAACCTATCCAATTCCCACAACTTTATATAAGCTCTAATCTAAAACCAATTTGAACTGAAAAAAAAATATATATATATATATAACGAAGAAATTTGTGACCAAAAAATCATAGGTTCGAATTTTGAAAACAAGTTTTTGTAAAAATATAAAGAAAAGACTGCGTATTATGAATTTTCACCCCAACCCTTCAAAGCGAGAAGCCTTGTAAACTAGAGTTTACCCTTTTATAACGATGAAATTTGGTTAATGGATGCAAAATCTATGTGAATTTGTTTGTAATGTTTATAAACTTCATAGTTGATTTGTAAAATAATAATTAAATAATATTTAAATATATGACATACCAAAAATAAGCATTTATCACAAATTGTTCCTGTACATTTCGATTATTAGGAAATAATTTTTTTTTTAATTTATTGTTTGAGAAGATTGGACTAAATTCATGGACATAATAATTTTCATTGTAATTTAAGTGTTCAACTGGAGTGATACACATGATGTGGCTGAAGTTTCAAAGACTGATTATGAGAACTGCACCCCATACCAAACATTATCTTAGTGTTAGGTATAGGGTGATAAAAAATCATAGTGATCTACAAAAAGTAATTAGATCATTGTGTTTAGTAAACACTAGAGTGGTGTTTTATATCATTTTTAAAATTATCATGATAATTTAATCACCAAAATTAATCTTATTATTAAGGTGATCTTATTACTTATGATTTAAAATCACTTTGTTTGGTTAAAAATCATTAATTCTTAATAATTAAAATTTTCTATGTTTAGTATTATTAAAAATCAAATATCATTTTGTATGAAAATACCAAAACAGTCATGTACATTATAATAGCTATATAAGTTAATTATTTTAATGTTATTTAAAGATAATAACTTGTATATAAAATATTAATAGTATTATAATTAAATTATTAAATTAAAAATATATTTATTGATAGTATATTAGTTTCTATAGTATAAATTATATTAAAATATTTGAATTAGAAAATAAAACTAATTTATTAAAATCAAAATATTATATTTTAAATAAATTTTAAAAAATTAACAAAAGTCAAACAAAATATTCTTGAACTTGTTACAATTAATATTAGTTTAAAAATATAAAAATTATAATATAAAATAATTACAATTAATTTTAAAAAAAATAATAAATTTTTAATTCACATATTAAATAAGTAATATTAACTATTATTAATTTTACATATTACTTTATCTCAGTGATAAAAGTTTTCTACCCTTTTAGATGGAAATAATTAAATCATCTTCTAAAGCAATGATATAATGACTTTTAATGATCTAAGATCACTGTCACATAGGACTACTAAATGATTTGTAGACATCTTATTTTATCCGAAGTCCAAATTGATTGGGCTTGGATTCGCTCCAAATCCACTGATTGAATTTTATTTATTTATTTATTTTTGTTTATCATATTTATTTATTTATTCTTTATCTCTTTTTTATTTAATTATTTTATTTATTTGTTTTTATGGTATCTGTTATCTTTTCTATTGATTATCTTTAATTTTAATTTAATTTATCTTTCTTTTAAGTTATTTGGTTAGTTTTTTGTTTTTTTAAAGGAAAAAAGAGAAAATTGAAAAATAGATGAATGTTCGAAGATCAATAAGGGATGGCTGGTGATTGAGATTTTATCCTCAAGTAATAATTCATATTTTTAAACTTGTAATTTAATAAAAGATTTTTTAGGGGATAAAATTTCATTCTCTTTTGCTGATAAAATGAAACTTTTTAATTTTTGAAGAATTTAATCTTTATCATTACACTAATCAAGCCTGGTCAGTGTCCTACAAATGGACTTGGATCCAACATAGTAAATCACACAGCAAGTAGAGAGCAATCAGAGCTGTACGTAAAAAAAAATTTAAGAGAAGAAAAGCAAAAAAAAAAAATGTTTTTGGCAGAGTTTTCTGAAAAATTTTAAGATGTTATGAGTTTGATTCAGCCATTAGAAGATCCATGGGGCTTAGAAGACTTGAATCGGTAATTTTTACGTTTTTTTTTTTTGGAAATTACTATAAAATTTTTTGAAATATTTTAAATTTTTTAATTAAATTTTTCGATAAATCTTAAATTTTTCGATGAGATTCTAATATGATCCTTAATTTTTGACAAAGATTTCTGAATTCCAATCAAATTATGGCGATGAACGAATTTTTAGACAAAAATTTTCATAATGAAACCGACAATGTTCTTCCTCAGTTAGAGAGAAAAATAAAGAAAAACACAGTTGAGAGAAAAGGCAAAAGAATTTTGAAAAAAAAAAAAAAAAAACTTCAACCATATATACCAACAGCGAAATGACAACATTTTGAGTGTAAATAAACCACAAGATCCGCACATCGCCCCAAAAGCAAATTCGACCCCTACCGCTCAACCCGATTTGCAACCCGTTTAAGAAATCATCCCCAAGGCAAGCCAAGCCACTCTCCAAACTACTCTAACCAGTTTCCATTCCTGTAATCAAGCTATGAAACAAGTTGAGCTTGGTTGATCCCATTTTGGTAATTTTTTTAATTTTTAATGTAATTTTATTTATTTATTTAAATTTGCGTATTTTAATTGATTTTAATTGATAATTTTTTATTTTATTTGTGTTAATGGATATTTTATAAAAAAAAAAAAGAATTTTTCAAAATAAACTTATGATTCATACCAAGTTATTGAAGTATTTTCATGGGTTTAGAATTTTAAATTATGAATTTTACTAATTTATTGGAAATTTTCATAACAAAATTTTTTGAAAAATAAATTATTTTTTAATCTTACCAAATGATTTGAAAATTTAAATATCGAACTAAGTACTATCAAATTATTAGAGTACTTAATAAATTTTTTTTAAAAAAATATTTTTTCAATCCTATCAAATTATTGAAAGATTTAAATCTCGAGTTAAATCTTATTAAATTATTGAAAAATTTAATGACCCTTTTAAAATTTCACAAAAAAGTTTTCAAATAAAAAAATCTTATTAAACTATTTGGGATATGGACCGAAATAGAATCCTACTAAATTATTAGAGTATTTTATTTATTATTTCTAATGATTAATTTCTTGAAAAACATGTTAATGAATTCAAAAACAGAGTTTCTTTAAAGTGGGACATCATTTTAAATTGTTATCAAATTATTGGAGTAATCTTAAGATTAATTTTTAATAATGAAATTATTTGGTAAATTACAAAAATATTTTAAGGCTTGGATAATATGAAATTAAAATGATATCATCTTTTCGGTGGATATTGTGAGGGTGCTATTATCTTTTTCACATGTATTGTATTTATCGATCTAAATCTAGTTTCATGGACTAGAATCTATATTTTAAATATACTCGAGTCAAGCTTGAGACATATATTTAAAATGAGATAGATTCAATTAAGTGACAAATTACATCTAAACAAAAAGATTGATGATAACTCTTAAGTCTATATCTAATGATAGGTTTATAGATTTATACATGATAACATGGTTACTAAACATGGTGATCTAATCATTATGCATAGATCACCATAATTTTTTTAGTGATCACCCATACCAAACACTATCCAAGTGATCCTACGTAATGGTGATCTTAAGTCATTGAGAGTGATCAAATTACTATCTTTGAAGGTGATTTATTTTTCAACCAAAAGAATAGAAAATTTGTATCACCAAGATGAAGTGATATGTAAAGTTTAATGATAGTCAATATTACCAATCTAATATTTGAATTAAAAACTTACTTTCTTTTAAAATTATAACTATTTATATTATAAAAAAACTAATATTTATTATAATATGTTCAAAAATCATTTGTGTTTTTTTAATAGTTTATGAAAAATTATTTGATATACTAATAATAAAGTTTTTTAACTTCACAAGTACGGTTAAGATAATGATACATATTTTACTTTTTTTTAATTAATTTTTTTATTTTTTTTAAATATACACTAAGAAATATGTGTCACCATCTTAAGCTCGTTTGTGGAGTTAAAAAACTTCACTGTCAGTATATTTAATAATATCTCTTATTTTATATATAATATAATCTTTTTATTTTTTATTATTAATTTGATGGATAATTTTATTTTCTAATTCACATATTTTTTACATAATTTTATTATAAAATTAGTTTATCTATCAAGAAATATATTTATTAATTTAATAATTTTTTATTATATTTTATTACAAAATAAATAAAATATTACTAATATTTTACAAATTATTATCTTTTAATAATATTAAAATTATTAATTTATGTAACTATTATAATATAAATGATTATTTTCATAATTTTACATAAAATAATGATTGATCTTTAATAATACCAAAAAAAATCATCTTTAATTTCTAAGTATTAATAAGTTTTAATCAAACAAAATTATTTCAAATTAGGTGTGATATAAACATTTTAGTAATAAAATCACCTCGATGATTATATTATCATAATAATTTTGCAAAAAATACCAAGCCCAACTACAAAAAAAAGTGAGAAAAAATCAAGTAAACCGAAAATCGATTCGAAATTATAATATTTGATTTAATTTTTTTATTCGATTCAAATTAAATAAAAATATTAAATGTATATATTAGACTCGAATCAAAAAGCAAAAACAAAAAAAAATCTAAACCAAATTAAATTATATACTTTTATTAATTTTTATATATTTTTTAAATTTTTATAAATTAAAATAATTATTTTATACTTAAATATATTTAAATATATTAAAAATTTATTAAAATAATATATAAAAAAACAAAAACATTAAATTTTAAAAATTGATAAACCATATCAAAAAAATAAAATTTGATTCATACAAATACTTTATTCAAATTCAAATTAAATTTTAAAAATTCATGATTTTATATTTCATCTAAAAAATTAATTTAAATCTGATTTAATTCAAAGAGTTTTTGCCTTTAACCCCAAACACAAGCGGCACAAAACTTGCCTATCAATAGTATCGGTTGTGTCTAAAATATGGACCGTCCAGTTGGCAATTGGCATGACCTTTCCTTAACATGGACATGTTGCCTAACTACGAAAAGACAAATACAATTGCTACAAGGTTAGACATCTTCTTCGATATTACTGGTAGGATGTCTCCGCTGGAACCCACAATTTAGTTACATTTAGGCTGAGGAATGGTTTAGTTACATTTAGGCTGAGAGATGGCTGCTCGAAAAAATAAAAAAGTGGAAGACCTCTGGTTGGAAAACTCAACTTACTAAGCTGAGTTACTGTGCTGATGGTGATAACTGACAGAGTAACAACATAAGGAGAAGACAGTAAATTGAGATAAGAAAGAAACGAAAATTCTAAATATTCTCAAGAAATGGGAGATGAATCCATCAGCGGTCAACCATTATCTGTTTCAGACTAGGGAATGTGATGGCTTACCGACCACAAATTTAAAGCTTGGTGTGGAGTCACCCCACCACACTCCACATGGGAAAATTTACATTCTGCCCAGGTTTGAGAGGAATCTCCAAAAAAATTAAGTTCAAAAGGTCCAGAATTGGTGAAAAAATGGAAAAAGGCAACATAGCTGAGAAAATAAAGTAAACCGCCAATTATAGCTTCAGAGGTTCTATAAACGTGGATGAAGGGCGCGCTCAATATCAGTAAAACATTTGCCTTGTTCCAGAAATCAGAACCCAAAATGAAGTAATCCTCAAAGCAAGAATTCATCTTTGAGGCTTAACTGAAAACCACTGGCACCCATTTGCCTCACTCACTCCCCATCCGAAGGAAAATAATAAAGTCATTCTTGATGCAAGCCACTTCACCATCATAAATAGGTTCTTGAAATAGGTAAGCATAAACTCCACTCATCAATCACACAGCTAACACATAAAGGCTCATTCTATAAAACACCAACAAGTGCTCAACCAAAGAATCCTTCTAGCGTGCATCGGTGCCACCTGAAAACCTAATAAGTTAAAATGCTACCCAGGATTGTTCCCAAGAACCAAGTTATGCCCAAGTGCATCTAATCACTTAAGTGTATCACACGGCAAAGATGAGTATGAGACCCTTAGCTCCCATCCTGCCCCATATCCCCTGCACCTGCCATAATCACACTATTTCTTCGAACACTCAGATGCCTCTTGCCATCCTGATCCCCAAAACAAGTGATTTAGCAAACACTTATTTACACTACAGAAGTGATAAAATCTAACGGGTAATTCCTCACCTGGTAGTCATCACACGCAGCAAACTGTACTACAACAAAAAAATTGGGCTCAATCAACCCTAATGCCAAGAACTAAAAAGTACCCTCCAGTGGCTAACTCAAGAAACAGTCATATCAGCAAGAAATGTATGACTGTGCTACAAACATGCAAAAACCAATCCTTGCCCATTCACCTATGGCAACAGGGAACACGAATGGTGGATGTTGGACAAATCCTTCATAACCAGCCCACAATTTGGTTCACTTCCCCCTGTGTTAACTAAGGTCTATATGTTACTCCACTTTATAGTTTCAAATAGCTAATTAATTTGCCTACAGTACACATTTTTTTCCTCGTTCTTCTTGCTCTAGACCTTTGTACAAGTAGAAACCAACAAATCACTTAGAATGATCATGAGAAGGCAAATATTCCTTATGTGGCCCTCAACTGATCTAAAATTATTTATTGAAAGGTTTTAAGTAATTAGATGTGCAATGAGAATTAAATCATCAACTATTAGATATCAATCATGCTCAGATTTTATTTACAGTTCACTCTCTGCTGCATCCCAACAATGCAACTCAAGGTCCGCATTTATATTTTACAGATGTACTTAGAAATTAAAAATTGAAAAAGGGATTCACTAATAAGATCAAGAGGTCATTAATTTTGAAGGACAAAATACAACATTAAACCATTGTCTACAAACCTGGCCCATTTCTTCAATTATTAGATGAGGGCCCTGGTCGCCAGCAAAATTGTCCATCTTCCGAATTGCCTCCAAATATAGCCTTGCGCTTTCTCATTGTTGCCCCCGAATTGTGGCCTTCACTTTCTACAAACCACTTTCTTGAAAATGATTCAAAATGGTCATTAACAGTCCTCTCTGGAAAAAAATGTAACTCTTTACCATTTTGTTGAAAAACGTCATTAACTTTGCCCCCATTTTGAGAGCTGCTTGGACCAACATCTTCAGTTTGACAAATTGAATTATTTTCTACTTGCATACAAGGGTCACAAAATAGACCCAACCTCAAAGACAAATCACATTCTGTCCCAAATGACTTCTCATGGGTGTGCCTGATATCTAGCTGTCCAATTCTCTTCCCACCAACATCAACATCAGAAGATGAAAATAGATTCTGCAAGGAAACCATTTCAGCTGGCTCTCCGATCGGTGTACCAATAGGTCTCCCAATAATTATAGCCTCAGATGCTATATTTTCCTGAACTGGAGATCCTGTCTGGGACTCTGAATTTTGATAGTGAATTCCATAATAAAGGGGAAAAACTTGACCCAAGTTTGGCGGGGTGTTAGTTTCCATCCTCATCAATTGGTCATGGCCAGATGGACAATTTTCAGACAGAAAAGAATAACTTTGACGGTTAGTTTGTGAAACTGAAATGTTGGAATTCACATTGGTGGCTATTCTTGGAAATTGATTGCCAGACTGAACTGGCGATAACTGAGGACACCTTTCATCACTACCTTTATCCAAAATCCTAGGAGCTGCAGACACAGGTTCTTGTGCTCTTGGTGTAAGGTAAGTCCTAGGATTACAATGCCGTTGGCTCCTTGAAGCTCTCACTGGATAGCATCCCAGATTAAGGGCCGCTAAAACAACATATATGTACTACAATCTTTCAGTACAAATTGTTCTTGAAACTACTTCCAAATTGAAAACTTCATAAAGTTTAAGCTAATGTACATCCAAAATGAGAAAAACCGGTAACATAAAAATAAACTTGGATGCAAAAATATCTCAAAAATATATATATCAATATTACCTTCAACACAAGGTGGCAAAAGCTGTCCTGTTTCAGTGCTCTCATCTCTACGGATAATCGTGTTGATGGCATCATTAACACGGTCCCATAAGGTTTCCAGGTTCATATATTCAGCCTAAAAAAAATTAAAAAAAAATTAGTACAAAAAAGTAAATACAAAATAAAAGATCCACAAAATTGAAAGCGGAAAAGAACCTCAGAATTGGCTTTGGAATACATAATCTCCTCAGCTTTGACGATGACAATAAGTATTTTATCTTGCCATTCCTTGTTCTTTCTAGTAGCTGTGCTGTGAGTTTGGACAGCGAGCCTAAAATCAAACGCATGGCGGGCAAGGAATTAAACCCAAAAAACTAACAAGTGCTGTAAAAAATGTAACAAACTTGATGAAAGTAAAGAAGACCCAGAACTTTAAAATCTGCTGAATGATGGAACCTCTCATGGGTTGGTGTCTTTCGCTATGCCAAGCTCTTCTTACACACTCGTAAGGTCTAGGGCCTGGCCTTGGCATCTTTCTTCTTCAATGGAAACAAAAGTCTTGTATGGTAAAAATAAAGAGACAGAGAGGAAGGGGGGGGGGGAGGGGAGATACTTGTACTTTAACGAGAAGAAAGGTTAAAATAGTAGCAAGACAGTACTCTTTCCATGGGTAGATGGATTAGTCAATTTCTTTATGATGTCTTTTGCTCTTTCTTCTTTTTCAATTCCCAGTTTGCAATGGAAAAGAGAGATCAGAGACGGGGGGCTTGTCCTTTCTTTTTTCCTCTTTCTTTTGGCTGGGAAGCAGTACAACAGGAGAGAGAGAAAGGGCGCTTTCTCTTCTCAAGCCTTTGTTTTTGCCCCAATAATTTGACAGTTTACCACAGTTTTTGGGTCAATTTTTTTGGTGGGGAAAAGCAGAGAAAGAGACGAGGGCATTGGGTATCAAAATGAAAAAGTGCTGGATTTTCAAGTATTAAAAGAGGTCACCATTAAAATCTCCCTGGCCATGCCCATTGCCCCCCAGCTGCCTGAACAATTGGCCACATCAATTTTCCCCAGCATGGGCACTCTATAAAATTGACATCCTATCCTCCCCCTATCCTGTGTTGGTTCAATAATGGTACCAAGATACAGATTAAACAGTATGATCTTCCTTTGTAGCATCTTGAAAACTGTTGTTTTTTTTTATGCATCTCTTTTTTTTTTCCACTTTAACATCAAGGCTTTTGCATTTCACGGTATGAAAAATCAACCCTTTTGAAAAAGAAAGTACTAACAGTAATGACAACGCTTGTTTAAAAAAACTACATCTATCTACTTAGCAGAAATTATGATATGAACAAGGTTAAGAGTGGAACAAATGTAACAACAAATTAAATGATTCAAATCCAAATGTGAAGAAACATAAATAACTATATTAGATACATTTGGAAGCCCGTTGAAAAGGATTTTTAGCACACTGAAATTTCATTTACTCATTTTAGCCTTAATTATATACGAGTTTAATATCATTCTGATAATCTAATAAGATGAAAATTTTTTCTCACAGCTGATCCAAATGCAATCATGGCGTATAAAACAAACAAATTTTAAAAAGTAAACGTTTTACCAATGGCTTGCATTGAGGCTATTTCAAGCTAGTACTAAGTTTTTTTTATTTTGATTCTTTTTAATATTGATGAAAGGGTTAATCACATGTGTAAGTACTTCCACCAGTGAAAGCGAGTAGTTGAGTGCATACACTAAAGCAGAGAACCTTAGTGGTGATACAAAAGCGCCGTAAATTCTTCATTTATTTTTGAGAATGGCCTAACACAGCTTTTATCATGTCCTTGACAATGAATGGGTTATCCCCACTAAAATGGAGTATATGTCCACAGTTCTTAAAGATGGTTGTGCAAAAGTGATACATGCCACTTGACCCTTTCTGTACTTTTGGGACAAATCCATTTTTCGCTTCTTCATAATGAATAGTCACCAATAAGCCAAGTTCCACTTCATTAACCAAAAAAAAAAAAAAAAGCCCCTCAGCAGTTCCCCAGTGGGAGCCTGTGGCATATTTAGTGCTGCTGTTTTTTTTTTTTTTTGCTTTTTATGTATGGGAAATTGCTAATATTGCATAACTTTTGGCCTTTTCTCCCCTAATATTTATCATCAAAATAATTATTTTTTGGTACGAATCCTCAAGATAATTAAAAATAAGTTGTTTGTGTCCTCACTCTTCCCATGTAATAATTAAGCTGGGCCAAATTGGGTTTAAAAAAAATAAATAAAAGCTTTTAGACATTTAAGTGTAAGTCAGATCAAAATCGGGTCCATTTCATAATAATCTTGCAAACGATAAATCGACCGAAATGACAAATTTAAGTGTAAATTCGACCAGTTTCCTTTGTTCCCTTTTATGTATATATAGTATTTTTTTTTTTTTTTTTGAAATCTGAATGATGCAAAGCCAAAAGATGGTTGTACCAAAGGAAAACAGTGTTCACTCACATCACCATCAAATCAACTACAAACTTGGTGTTAGGCAATGGAAGATTCTCTTTGCCAAATCAGAGCTATCAAACTTCTAATGACTTGGACAAATCTCCCATGAATCCATGTTAATGTTACTTCACTCTTACACAACTCCAAAGGTACTTTTAATAACTTAAATTTGAGCTAGTATTTAATTATATTCATATTTTTAAAATAATTATTAATTATTAAATATTTAATTATCATGTTAGTTTACGTTAGAAACAAATGATCGTGTGATAAAAAGATAAATATTTAAATTTTAAAAATTAAATCAAAATTTTTTTAATTTAATTATTATTTTTAAAAATATTATTATGATTAAGTGATTAATAGTATAATTTATCATTTTTCAAATGATTTTAAAAACTTATTTTTTATATTTAATATTATATTTATTGAATGCTTCATATAAAATACGAATTTGAATAAATAAGAAAATTTTTTTCTATGTCAATTGGATTAATAATTGCGGATGGTTAGTATAATTTTTAAATGTATATCAAATATTATAGTGATATATATATTAAAATTCGAATTTAAATAATTATATTTTTTTAATTAAAGTTAATTATACTTTAGCGGCAAGTGATGACTCTTTATATTTATTTGAGGAGCTAAAAATTTATTTACGAATGTATATAAGAATCTTGTTATAAAAATTAAAGTCAAGTTAGGCAAGTAGCTAGTCTTCCATCACTATGACCTTTTATGTGCCTTCCGAATTTTATGTTGAAAAGCAAGCCACTAGTCACATTAAATCTGAACGATTTCTCTTTAAAAAAAAACTATTTAATACATAGTTGATAAATTTTTAAATTTTATTAATTTAAATAAAATTAATTAATAAATTAATATAATAAAACATTAACAATATTCACTTAGTATAAAATTTAAAAATCTCCACGGATATAATAATATTAACTAGATAGTGTCTCATACGTTGCTACATTTCAATAACAACAATAATTAAAAATACCAAACCATATTTGTGCATACTTGTTTTATTAACATATGAAATATTAAATTTTTTAAAACACAAATGTGAAGATTTATCGCCAAAAAAAAAAAAAAAAAAAACATTGGGTTGAGAATTTTACAGCACAAATCAATAAATTCATGATTAAATTCTTTCAATGCTCTTCAAATAGAGTTTTATTAAATTTTAACTAGGGACACTTTATTAAAAAAACACTGATATCATTTATTAAAATCTTAGTCATTATAATTTTTTATTTTTAGATTACGATAGTATAGTCAACGAAAAAAAATCAACTAGAATTCAACAAGAAAACAAAAAAAGGGAATAGTCAAGAGGAAAAATCCTCTACGCCAGGACCAGGATCCACATTCTCATTATTAACATCAGTATCACCGTCAACAAATATTTGATCAAGAACAACCATCAAACCGCGTTACAAGCAAGGTATTCGTTGATTCAATTAATTTTGAATTAAATTAATTAATTATTTTATTTTATTTTTAACAGTCAATCTAAAGTTTTTAATTTTAAAAATTAATTTAATTGGTTTGTTTAATTTTTTAATTACTCGAATAATAAAATATATTAAATTATATTATATTTTAAATTATTAATTTTTTATATGTAAAATAAATTAAATAAAATCATCCAATAAAAATATTTAAATATTAAAATATTAAATTAAAAACTTTAATAATTTAAAATAAAATAAATAATTTCATATATTTTTAACTTTATTTATAGATTTTATTATATTTTAATTACAATTTTGATTAATTCAAAATTTAAATTTAATTAACCCAAAATTAAAATTTTTTAAAAATTATTTTTAATAATTAATTAAAATTAACTCGATTGATTAATTAATTATAAAAACTTCTCGATGCCCGTGCCCGTGCCCGTGCCCGTGCCCATGCCCTAAGAGAGAGCAAAAATACATCTTAGGCCCCAGCATTACACGAGTTGAGGGGTCCACTTTTCTTCTGATCTCAGCCCTTGGTTCCTTTGATGTGCTCTCCAAAGAAGTGCTGTAGATTGTACAGCAACGCTGGGGAAACAAGCCCTCTGTCTAGTATTTCTCACCTGGATCACCACATACGTCCACGTCCACCAAGTTTGACCGTCCGATGATGGATGATCAACGACCACAAAATATTGGGCTTTCGTTTTCCATTTTCTCGCCTAATGACCCTCCCAACCTTCGATGGGGAATTTGCTTCACTATTAACTGTTTAAAAGGGCACTAAACTGTTCCTTACTCTTCAAATTTACTACTGTATCTTCAACTGCCCTAACAATATGTCAATGTTTTAATTTGTAATAAAAAAATTTATTGAAGAAAAAAGAGGATTGGGGCGGTTTCATGCCTCAAAAAAGGGCGTTATAGACACTAAAAAATTGAAAAAATATTTTTCTTTGGACAATTCTAAATTATTTTTCTTAAACACTTGTTAATTAATATATAAATTGATAAATTCATTGATAGTTTTTAGTTAAATAATTATTTAATTATATATATTGATAATGATTTATTTAATAGTATTAATAATGATTTAATTATATTTTTTCAAAATATGTGATCTCGTATAATTATAATAATATAATAACATAATATTTTAAATTTTATTTATAATTTTAATATAAATTATAAGTGAACACTTTAAAAAAAAAAAAAACATAAAACCTTCATTGAATGAGAAGCAAATGGAATTAAAGAAAGGCATTAAGAATATCCTTTAACTATTCCATTTTTCTTAAACAAGCTCATACTTTATTGTATAAAAATAAATTTTTATATTTTAATTTGTATCTAAATAAATCTTTATTTTTAATAAAAAATAGTTATTTTAAAAGTTTATTTAAATATAAATTAAAAGTTTAAGAGCAATGATGATAACGAATTAGATTAAGATAAATTTTTACTTACCTCAAATTTAACTCGATTTTATAAAATAAATATTCGAATCAATCTAATTTAATATTAAAATATTATTTTTTAATTTCAACTCAAAATTAATTTAATAATTTTAATTTAATATAATATTTATAAATATTATTTTTTAATATAAATTATATCTTAATTATACATAAATATAATAATTTAAATTAAAGTATTACATAATAATCTTAGTAATATAATACATATATATAAATATAAAATTAAATAAATAATAAAAAAATTATTTATATCAAATCATATTAGAACAAGTTACCCTAAAACCCAACTCCGATTTTATTCAAAAAAAAATCAACTTAATCCAAAACCTAATTTAAAAAAAAAAAAATTTATAGAATTAGGTTGAATCGAAAGTTGATGGGTTTGTTTATTTTTACCAGCTCTATTCAAGAATTGATTAAAAAATAAATTAAAAATTAATGATTTATTGGAATGTAAAAAAAATAAATATTTATCTAAATAAAGTTATAAAGTTTAAAGAATTTTTTGTTATTTTAGCAAAAAAAAAAATCTTAACGTATTTTTTGGCTAAAAATTTTTTTGGCCAATAATATTTTACTACCTATTATATTTCATGTCATTGAAGCGATGCCGCACACAAAGAAACTGAGCTTTCGAATAGGATGATGAGAAACTTGCCAGTGGCATCCATGAGAAATCAGCACATCTTTGGTGGGATGTGAATCAATAGTAAGAATCAAACCTGAATATCAATTCTCCTTTTGGTTTGTAAACAACAAAACCGTCACCAAGACAAAGTACAGAGGTCTTGTGGACTGTTAGCTGGGTTTAATCAGAAATTTTCATCCACGATCGCGACTCTTGCCGTGCTTTATCAGCTTAAAAAATTTATAAATCTTAGCTAGAC
Source organism: Durio zibethinus (assembly GCF_002303985.1). The sequence goes on along the minus strand of NW_019167860.1, from coordinate 4,667,884 downwards.
AACAAGCGAGATAAAGGAACTAAGAAGAGAAATTGTTGGAGGAAAGCATGTGGAAGTAGGTTTAAGTTTGTGTTGGCAATGGCTGTCGCATTTTTTCCCCCTTATGGCAGGACAATTCATTAAAGTTATGGTGTGATCTGAGCCAATGGCAGGCACATTAAAATGAGAATTGAGCTATGAATCCTACTTCAATGGGACCCTCGTCAGTCTTGCCGCTTATGAACGATGTCTTGTGACATTTTTGCTTTCCCTTCGTCTAGTCTTTCAACCGACAGAGGCCTAAGCGCAGCCGGATGATTTACCCACTTCCTGTATGCCACTGATCCAAATTTGAACCCACTTTCTTGTTTAGTATTTGTTATGCTGATCTACTGTATCAGTAGCCGTGGTGGATTCGGAATTTTTTAGATGTTTGTTGAGTGTTAGTGTTTGAATAGGAGTTTTTATTTGATTCAAGATTAATTTTGAATTGAATTATTTAAAATTAAATTAATTAAATTAAATTAAATTATTTTATTAATTAAATTAAATTTATCAATTTTAAAAATTAATCAATCGAATTTAATTTAATAGATTCGGTTAATTTTTTGATTAATTGAATAATAAATATATTTAAATTATATTATATTTTTAAAGTCTTGATTTCTCAATTTTAAATAAATTAAATAAAATTATTCAATAAAATATTTAAATATAAAATATTATATTCAAAATTTTAACAAGTTATAAAATTAAGTAATTAATTTTATGTATTTTTTATTTTATATTTGAATTATGTTATATTTCAATTAAAATTTTGATTAATTCGATTTTTGAATTAAATTAATCGAAAAATAAAGTTTTTTGAAAAATATTTTCATTAATTGATAAAAAAATAATTTGATAATCGATTGATTAATCAAAATAAATTAATTTAATGATTAATTTGATTAAAATCGAATTATAAATAACTTTATGTTTGAGTGATGATTGATCAAATATTGGATAGTGAGGGTGAGTGAAATATCAGGTGAATTAAGAATAATATGTTTGTTTGAAAATTCTAAACGTGTTTAAGAGAAAATTTTTTCACAATATCTAATAAGTTTTTTTAATTTTATTATTTTTTAATCTTTAATATTTGCATCCGTCGCTATCAAGTAGACTTTAAACTTTAGAGCCTAAAGATTGTGATAATGAAAAATGTGTGTGAAGAATTCTCTCTAAAATTTAATGTGATACTTATATTAAAAAAATTCAATCAAATATCAAAATTATAAAAAAAATATCATTTATAATTATTATATTATAATTAATAAATTACAATTTAAAATTATTCACAAACTTTGAATTCGTCTATCAAGAAATCTCAACTTTTAATGCTATCAATGAAAATTGCTGACCCAGTCGTTAGTCAATAAAAGTTTGAGACGTGTATAAATATTATCGCCTTATTGAAGGAAACAATACAAATTTGTGGATGTGATAAACACGAGTCTATTATAATAATAAAAAAAAAAAACAAAAATTTACCCTTTTTTTTTTTTTTTTTATAATGCATTAGATTTATTGTTTAAAAAATAAAAATAAATATTTATAAATATTTTTTAAAAAAATAAAAAATCATATTTAAAATTTTTGCAAAATTTTCCTTTTTTCTTTTTCATAAATTTTAAAATCTTGCTGTCTAAAATTTTTAAAAACCAAAATTATAAAAAATATTTTAAAAGTAAAAAAATTAAAATGATTTTTTTTCTTACTTTTTTCCCCTTCCTCTATTCCCATTTTTCTTCTTCTCTCCCCAATTCCTCCCTACCCACCACGCCTTATGGTCGGACTTGATGTCGGTACCGTCGGAATGACCTCTAAAGAGGCCAAATGGATGCAATACAACCATAAGGTGGGTGAGCGAGGAAGTTGGAAGAGAGAAAAAAAAAAAAATTAAATATACATTTTTATTTTTTTCATGACATGTGATTGTCTTTCACGTGAGTAAATTTTGTATACGTGTCAAATGTTTATTGATCCACAATCACACTAACATTTTTTTTAAAGATGTTAAAATTTATAAAGATTGATAAGAAAAATGTAAATTTAGATATTTAATTAAATATTTTTTGAATATAAATATTATATTATATATTTTTCATTATTAAAAAGTTGTAAAAACATTATGCCAATAAGTCATTATCACAATTTCTAGAACGTATAATTAATCTCATCCTAATTTAACATCATGATTGTGAAAGCAAGTTAAAGGCCACCAAAGCTTAGGTTGATGGAGTATGGATTATGTCTTCAATAAAATTAGTACTGATTTATTTGCAAAAATACCACTGTAAAGAAAGCAATTAAGGTAATTTACTATACTCACTAAATCCGACTCTCGTTCACGTCTTGCTGAAACAGTTGAGGGAAAAAAACAGTTTTTTGGAAAAAAAAAAAAGAAAAGGGAAAAGGCCATTGTTCTGTAACGAGTATTTTAGCCGAGAGGCTCGGGCAAGTTTAACGGTTCTTCGGTCCCTTTTCCCCCGTTTACTAACGACAGAAAATCAATGTGTTTTTTTTTTTTTCTCTTTTTCACCTCACACTCGCAATAGGGAGTGATTTCCCCGTTAAGAACCGACAAAAAAAAAAAAAACCGAATTTTCAAATTTCACTTACCATTTTTAAAAATGCCTATCCCGATCCTTCGACCGTTGCCCAACGAATCGTGGGACTGCATGCTCCCAGGCCCACCGAGCCGCAACAACTTCGGATCCGCGGACCTGAGCTCTTCCGGCCTCCTCGCCTTCGGCTCCGGCTCCTCCGTTGCCGTAATCGACTACCGTTCGCTCCAGCTCGTTACCACCATCCCTCTCCCTCCTCCTTCCTCATCTCTCTCCGGTTCCAATCCCTCCACTTCTCTTTCCCCCTTCGTCACTTCAGTGCGGTGGATTCCACTCCCTCTCCGGCGCGACCTTCTCTCCACCGAACCTTCCTCTTCTCACCTCATCCTCGCTGCTGCGGACCGCCACGGGCGTATCTCTCTCCTCGACTTCCGCCTCCGTTCTCTTATCGTTGCCATTGATCCGCCCGATCCTTCCTCTAAATCAGGTGTCCAGGACCTTTGTTGGGTCCAGGCCCGGCCCGATTCTTTCCTCCTTGCTTCTGTGTCTGGGCCTTCCGTTCTCTTCCTTTACAACACTTCATCTTCTCGATGCATCTTCAAGTACGACGCTTCACCGGAACATCTCTCATGTATCCGCCGTGATCCTTTTGATTCCCGCCATTTGTATGTCATCGGACTTAAAGGATGTCTTCTTTCGATCAAAGTCTTGGGAGAGTCAGAAGACAATGTTGCCCTTAAGGAGCTCCAGATTCGAACCGACTGTACCGAGTTACTTAAGCTAGAAAAGGATGCTTCTGCTGGAGGAAGTTCTTCTTCTACTCCCGCTTCTGCTGTTTTCCCGTTATATGCGGTGCGTTTGGCGTTTTCGCCGCATTGGAAACACGTCATTTACGTGACGTTTCCAAGGGAGCTGGTGGTTTTCGATTTGAAGTATGAAACGACGCTTTTCTCTGCCGCACTGCCGCGCGGGTGCGCCAAGTTTCTTGATGTGTTGCCTGATCCCAATATGGAGTTGCTTTATTGTGCTCACCTTGATGGGAAGCTCAGCATATGGCGAAGGAAAGAGTAAGCATTTTATGTTTCCATATCATTCCTGCAATATCCGGCCTCCTTGAAATTTAAACTTGACGTCACTAAATAGCTATTACAAATTTACAATGTGCAGTACTTTGTATCAGAAATTTTGTAACTAAATTAGGAAAAGTGGCAGGGAAGGCATTGACGAGATAGGGACTATGCAATGTAAAGTAATTGGAAAAACTTCAAATTATCCTTTTAATTTATTTATGATGACAAAAAGAGGATTCCTGGCTTCCAGCACAGAAATTGATGAATATTATTTTAAGTCTATTTCATTGGATGAACTATGATATGCTTTTTATCAACATGCCCACATGAATGTTATTTTAAATTGATAAATTGATGAATGCTGTTTTTATTGACCAATATTTAGAATTTGCACTGAGAGATTTTTTTTTTCTATGGAAAAAAAAATGAAAGAATTAAAGGTTGTCGGTGCCCTCATTTTGCAGTATGGAAATTGATTTTGAAAGCATCTATAGTTATTTATAAGTTTGATATCTATTTGAGCTGGAATTATATCAGCAACCAATTAAAGGTGTTGAATTATTTTCCACAGTGATATGCTTTGTTGTCACTGCAAGTTGAAGCTTCAGATTATTTTTTTCACATTTTTTATCGTTTCGTCTATAAATATTTTTGCTTTACTGAGCTTAGTTGTTAATGATATTTAAATCACAAAATTTTATGCCCTCAAGGGAATGTACTCATTTGGCTATATCACAGAGAACAGATATACATAATGTGCACAATGGAAGACTTGATGCCATCAATTGGCTCATCTGTCCCTTCGCCATCAATTCTTTCGGTCCTTATTAGCCAATCAGAGTCAACGCTACAAAATATTAGCAAGCTTTATTCTGATTCATCAACTGGTGCATCTGATGTGGATTTTGATAATCCTTTTGAATTTCGTGATGATACTCTTCTTGTTTCTAAGACACATTTGATATCCATTTCTGACGATGGCAAACTGTGGAGCTGGATCTTGACTGCTGAAGGGACTGGAGATATGCAGAAGGATGTTATAAATTCTGGAAAAATTGCTGATGTCTCTGAAGAGTCAACTAATACAAACACCATAGTTTCTTCTATCAATGAACTCACTGCAGAAGGCAGCAGGCAGCTGGACAACACAAATGGTAGCAAAATTCAGCTGTCAAACCCTACCTTTGGTTTGGCAGATGTGGCATTTAAGGTTTGCAAATAAATGTTTCACTTTCCAATAAGCTTGTCGTAGTATTCTTTTTTCCAGTTGAATGTGTCACAGTTCTTGCTGAAGAATGTAGTTTTATCATTTGAAGAAAGGCAAAACTTCGAAAATTTTACTTCTCCTTTCCCCTTTAGTTGTCTCCTTGCCCTGTCCCCAATTTGTGAAATTGCACTCATGCTTTTTCTTTCTCTCCACACACAAACACACAAGATATGCACATCGTATATTTCCTTTTCCTACCATACATATATCCGTAGACTCAGTCCCCTTTTAACCTTAATCTGTGCTGCCCAAGTAAAGGAAAACCAACCAGACAAGTCGATTGCATGGTGATAAGACTGCTCTGATAAAGCAAAGAGTTATTGCATTCCAAAATAGTTTTCTTCTTTCATTTCTAATAACCGAAATCTCTTCTGTTAGATGATGCAATTTACAAGTTAGGAATAGCTAACAATCAATAGGGAAATTGTCAAGCTAAAAGGCATTTTGAGCTGAAGGATTCTTATTAAGCATATCAACTCCGCTTGGATCGTGTTTCTGGTGCCCTTGGGGTGGTAAGGAATCAAGTGGCCCGCTCAATGCCAAAAGGAAATGTGGCCTGCTCAATGCCAAAAGGAAATGTGTAGCTTCATGGATGGGCCTGGCCCAATGGAGGTTCAGGAATGAACTTGAGATGTGTAGACTTGGCTGATTCTTGCTGGGCCTAAGAGCTATTAACTTTTGTGACATTTTTTGGTCTCCTTCCTCATGAGCTATAGATTCATGAGTCAAGTGGAATTGACAGCAAGTGGTATACACTAAAGTGGTTGTAACATAAATTAATTGCTGGACTGGGATTCACAATATTGGGCCAATGTTGCATTGGACTAGTATAGGAGAAGAACAGGATGTTAAAATATGGTGCTCATCGGGCCCAACCCAGTGCATGTGCAGCCTTAGCCTTAGGTGCTAGTGTGATGCTGAGAGTTATCAAGTTTAGCTTTTAAATTATTATGTACCCTTAATGAACTGCTTTTCCACTTGCTGCATCTTTATATAGATATGTCAAACAGAGAAAAATAAATGCCTATTTTTTATGCATGGTGAAAAGTTAAGTTGGGAGAATGATGACATGAGATCACAGTAACTATTGCATTGTAAATGTGAAACGTGTTTTGAACTGGATGGTAGACATATACTGAAATCCATGGGAAATGGAAGAAGTGGTATTTGACTGGCAAGTTTATTGCTTACCAGATATTTACATGTTTTCGACTGTAAATCATGGATTGCTTTGCCTGGTGCATTATGTTATTGTAGTATAATATTCCTTGAGTTTCTCTTCTTTATCAACAATGGATAGGTGTTGAGATAGGAGCTTGTGATTTTCTCCTTGTTAGTTGTTATTGAGAATGGAATGGAAAGCAACTATTATCAGTGAACAACTTCCTATTGTTTTGCCTCCCTGCAAATTCTTTGGCTTATTCATGCATACTTATATGCCAAATCACTGCTGCAGATTATCTTAGTTGGACAGCTTCAGCTTCTTTCTTCGACAGTGACCATGCTGGCAGTGCCATCTCCTTCTTTAACAGCTACTTTGGCTCGTTAGTATCACCTCCTGAATTTCCATTTTTGTTTAACTTCTGAAACAATAGTCAGTATAAGCTTTTACAAGTTGATTAATCAAATTATATTATGCAAAGGTGGTGGAAACAATCCTGCAGTAGCTGTTCCACTAGTTGCTTTGGGTACTCAAAGTGGGACAATTGATGTAATCGATGTCTCTGCCAATGCCATTGCTGCAAGTTTTTCAGTTCATAATAGTACAGTGAGGGGTTTACGCTGGCTTGGTAATTCAAGACTGGTTTCATTTTCTTACACACAGGTAACATGTAAAGTTCCCAAGAATAATATTTGTCTGGTACATCATAGTTAGCTTCATTTCTTCCTACTCCCGAGTCCAACCTTTCCTTTTGTTCAACATCATTGCTTTAATACTTAATTAATAGTACTTTTGTGGACTCAGGTGAGTGAGAAAACTGGAGGCTACAATAACAAACTTGTTGTGACTTGTCTTAGAAGTGGGCTTAATCGAACTTTTCGAGCCTTACAAAAGCCAGAACGTGCACCTATAAGAGCTTTAAGAGCATCTTCATCTGGAAGGTTTTCTCTACTGCTAAATTCTCATATTGATTATCAATGCATCAATTTAGCAGCATACTTTTTTTTTAATGATACACTAATACTTTTCCTTAACACCAAATTGCTCCTTCAATATGGGCAACTTTACATTTGTCTCCACATCTATAAAAAATGAATGATGTATATGAAGTGTGTCATTATTAACTTACATGTGTAAAACAAAAATTATGAAAAAAAAGAGAGGCTATAACATGGATAATGAATTACCTATATTTCATGTTTCTATTATGCATTGCAATTTGGGTATGATTATCTGAGAAACAGTCAAGACTGCCATCATTAACTTCTATGGTGTAAATATATTTTGGTTGGAAACTCTAGAACTGTAAACTTGCTCTCATATTTGTGGTCAGAACTTGGGTCTTGTAATGCATGATAGAGTTGGGGAATTCAGTAAGATGTGGAAGGCAAATGGAACTGCAGTTGTAAAAAGGCTTGGTGTCTAGGCCAAGCATGTAAACTTTTAGCATACACTTCATAACTTTGAACTTTGATGATGGAGAACAGAGTCCCTTGGTTTACGGGAGTGGTTTAGTAGGGGATCTTAGAGAGTATGTGATATATATTCTTGTCTATTAGATGATGGAGCATCTCTCATTTCTTAAAGAACAATTGTCCTTATTTCTTCTTATTCTATCTACAATGAAGGAGTACATCTAAATAAATAGGAATAGTGAAGTACCTTATTAGGAAACAACTTACATGAAACAGAAAACAAAAAATAATAAAAGGAAGGAGAATTATTCTATTCTAAAATAGAAACAAATTCCTAAAAACTTAACAATATGAATAGTTGACTAAATCAGAAGAGTAAATGAGAAGTATTTTTAAAATAAATTTGGCAATCAAGCTATACTGATGTAAGAGAATCAGATTTGCACTAATGTAGGACAATCAAATTTCTACACTCCCCCTCAAGCTGGGTTATGAATGTTAATCATACTCAGCTTGGATTTCAATCTGTAAAAAATGCTTCTAGGAAGAGCTTTAGTCAGAATATCTGCAATTTGTGAACTTGTAGGGATATAGGCCAATTTGACCGACCCATGTTCTATCTTTTCCTTTATGAAATGATGGTCCAGCTTTATATGCTTGGTCCTATCATGATAAACAGGATTTTTGGCAATACTTATAGTAGCCTTATTGTCACAAAACAGTGTCATAGATGTCACAGTCTGAACTTTTAATTCTCCAAGTAACCTCACAAGCCAAATTCCTTCACAAATACCATGGGACATTGCTCTAAACTCAACCTCAGCACTGCTCCTAGCTACAACAACTTGCATTTTACTTCTCCAAGTGACCAAATTGCCCCAAACATAAGGGCAATATCCAGTAGTGGACTTTCTATCTATTATTGATCTAGCCCAGTCAGCATCTGTGTACATTTCGACTACCTTGTCTATTGACTTCTTAAAATATAGACCTTAACTACGACTATTCTTTAAGTACTGTAGGATGCGATGAATAGCCTTGAGATGCTCCTTGGTTAGATTATTCATGTATCTACTCACCATCCCTATTGCAAACCCTATATCAGGTTGTGTGTGGGAGAGGTAAATAAGCTTCCCAACTAGTTTTTGGTATTGCCCTTTGTTCATGAGAGAGCTTCCATTTTCACATCCAATTTTTATTAGTTGAGTCCATGGGTGTATTGGTAGGTTTGCATCCAATCATGCCGGTTTCTTTGAGTAGATCAAGTACATACTTATACTAAGACACTGATATTCCAATGTTAGACTGAGCCTCTTTCATCCCAAGGAAATATTTAAGGAACCCCAAGTCTTTTATTTCAAACTCCTTTGCAAGGAGCTTCTTCAAATCATCTATTCCTTCCGTGTGGTCTCCAATGATTATGATATCATCCGCATAAACAATAAGAATAACTCTTTTTCTTTCATTGGTGAACTTAACAAACATAGTATGGTTAGATTGACATTGAAAGAATCCATACCTCTTCATTGCCTTGGTCAACTGTTCAAACCAAGCCCGAGGAGACTATTTAAGTCTATATAAAGATTTTGGGAGTTTGCACACTTTGCCCATGTTGTCTTGCCTTTCAAAACCAGGGGAAGTTCCATGTAGACATCCTCCTCGAAGTCACCATTTAAGAATGCATTCTTGATATCAAGTTAGTGGAGAGGCCAATCCAAGTTGGCTGCTAGTGACAATAGAACTCTAATTGAATTGAGTTTGGCTACTGGAGCAAATGTCTCCTCATAATCTATCCTATAGGATTGAGTGAACCCCTTTGCAACAAGTTTAGCTTTGAACCTGTTTATACTTCCATCTACATTGTGCTTTATTGTGAAGATCCACTTACATCCAACTGGGTTTTTTCCTTTGGACAAATCTTAAATTTCCCATGTCTCATTTTTCTCTAGTGCCTTGATTTCTTCAAGGACTGTTGCCTTCCAATCTGGTTCATTAAGGGCTTCTTGAATATTTTTTTGGAATTTGCACATTGTCAAGATTAGTAGTAAAGGCTCGAAAGTTTGGATTTAACCTATCATATGAGATGTACTTTGCAAATAGGGTACTGGGTGCATAATCTCACACCTTTTGTTAATGTAATAGGAATGTCAAGGTCACCAACTGGCTTACAAGTTTCAGTTTCAGATTCAATAGGGACATTACTTGTATTAGTTTCAGGTTCTTGGAGACTCAGATCAGGTTGATTTTTAGTGTGGGCTGTGTACAATTGTCCACTTCTTGTTGTGGTTTTTGCTTTCTTGAGTCGATTATCAGTTCTTTTGTTTTTTCTTGCATAACCTTAGGGTTTGAAGAGTCAAGAGTTGTCTGAACAGGTTGGGTTTTGGAATCTGCATGATTGATAGGTTGGGTAGTTTGAGAATCTGGCTTTGAAGGCGCTGGTTAAGATTCTAGTTTTGAAGGGGCTGGTTGGAAATCTAGTTGGGAATCTGGTTTTGAAGGGGTTGGTTGGGAAATTGGCAAGTCAACAACTAAGAATTGATATTCCTGAGTAGTATTCTCCCCCTGAATATCATTGTTGCTATAGTATGAAAGATTCTCAAAGAAGGTGACATCCATAGAGCTATAGAATTTTTTTGTGATGGGTGAGTAACACCTATAGCTCTTTTGGTTTGGGGAATAACCAAGGAAGATGCATTTTAAGGCTTTGGGATCAAGCTTGTTGTGGTTTTGTTGGCTAATGACCAAAGGCAATGCAGCCAAAGAGTTTGATGGGAATGGAAAAGATCAACTAAGTTTGTGGGTAGTAAGTGAGGAGAGTTTGACAAGGTGTTTTAAAGCCAAGAACTCAAGAAGGCATTCAATTAACCAAATAAGTTGCAGTGAGGACAGCTTATCCTAAAAAATATTTAGGCACATTGGAAGTCAACAAGAGGGATTTGGTCATTTCTATCAAATGTCTACTTTTGTGTTCAACAACCCTTTTTTGCTATGGAGTGTCAACGTAAGAGCTTTGATGGATAATGCCATGATTGGTGAGGTAAGGGCCAAGAATAGAGTTGAAGTATTCCCTTCCATTGTCAGTTTTAAGGACTTGGATTTTGGCTTGAAATTGGGTTTGTACCATGCTATTGAAGTTTTGAAAGATTTGGCTAACCTCGGATTTTTCTTTTATAAGGAATACCCAAGTGAGTCAAGTATGATCATCAATGAATGTAACAAATCACCTAGAACCTGTGATATTGTTAACTCTTGATGGCCCCCAAATATCATTATGAATCATTGAGAAAGGCTGAGATGATTTATAGGAAAGGCTAGGGTAGGTATTTTGAGTGTGCTTGGAAAGTTGACAAATTTCACACTAAAAATCTTTAGAGATGTTATTGAATAATAAGGGAAATAGCCTTTTTAACTATAAAATATTTGGATGTGCTAATCTATAATGCCATAATATGATAAGATCATCCTTACTAGTACTAGAGGCTAAGGCTGTATAAGAGTTTTGTGGTCTCTCAAGTGCATCATCTTGAAGAAGGTAGAGCCCTGCACATATCCTAGCACTGCCAATAATCCTCCTTGAGCCCAATTCCTGAAATTCACACAAGTTGGGAAAAAATTTAGTTACACAACATCTATCCTTTGTAAGCTTACTGATAGAAAGTAGGTTACAGCTTAAAATAGGGATATGGAGGACAGAGTTGAGTGTTATATCTTTCGAAACTACAATAGAACCTATTCTTGCCGCCTTTGAGAGAGAGCCATCAGCAATTTTTACAGCAGAACTATCATAGCAAGGTCTCTATGTTTTGAATAAAGATGCATCTCCAGTCATGTGGTCTGATGCTCCTGAATCAACAATCCAAGATTGTATATTTCCCCATTGAACACTTAAGATGTTTAAGAAATTACCTTTTTAAACTAGTTCCAAAGGTTGCAGACTTGTTTTGAAGGGTTTGTTGGAGCATCACCTCTTTGTGACTTTCCTCATGCCATGGCTTTGTAGAAGAAAAGTTCTTGCTCCTACCAGCCATAACGGAAACTTGTGTAGCTACAGTCTAATGGTTCAGGCCAACTTGCTCTGATAACATGTAGAAAACTTAAAGAACAATTGTCCTTATTTCTTCTTATTCTATCTAAAATGAAGGAGTACATCTAAATAAATAGGAACAGTGAAGCTCCTTATTAGGAAACCACTTACCTGAAACAGAAAACAAAAAATAATAAAAGGAAGGAGAATTATTATATTCTAAAATAAAAACAAATCCCTAAAAGTTTGACAATCAGAATAGTTGACTAAATTAGAAGAGTAAATGAGAAATATTCTCTAAATAAATTAGGAAATCAAGCTACACTAATGTAAGAGAATCAGATCTGCACTAATGTAGGAGAATCAAATTTATACATTTGTCTCCACATATATAAAAAATGAATGATGTATATGAAGTGTGTCATTATTAACTTACGTAAACAAAAATTACAAAAAAAAAAGAGAGAGCTATAACATGGATAATGAATTACCCATATTTCATGTTTCTATTATGCATTGTAATTAGGGTATGATTATCTTAGAAACAGTCAAGACTGCCATCATTAACTTCTATGTTGTAAATATATTTTGGTTGGAAACTCTAGAACTGTAAACTTGCTTTCATATTTGTGGTCAAAACTTGGGTCTTGTAATGCATGATAGAGTTGGGGAATTCAGTAAGATGTGGAAGGCAAATGGAACTGCAGTTGTAAAAAGGCTTGGTGTCTAGGCCAAGAATGTAAACTTTTAGCATATACTTCATAACTTTGAACTTTGATGATGGAGAATGGAGTCCCTTGGTTTGCGGGAGTGGTTTAGTAAGGGATCTCAGAGAGTATGTGATATATATTCTTGTCTATTAGATGAAGGAGCATCGCTCCTTGCTAATTGCTGAATCACTCATTTATTGTAATGAAATATGTAATAATCCTTGTTTTTGGAAAATGCAATTTTCATTCATAGTTAGAGAAGGTGGACAGATCTTGGGAATCATGCTTGGTTGTAAAAGATCCAACAGCAAATTAAATTTTTGTAAAATATCCCCTATGGTAAAAAATAAATACCTTGCATCAGGATGGAGCTTTTATGAAAAATGGAAAATATTTACTGAGAGGACAAATGTTGAAAGTTTTTAGGGAATGAATTAGCTGATTTAATGGTTTATGAAGCAATCTAAGTATAGCAACTTTTCTCAAAACAGGTTTGAGATTTTTTTTAGGTTGTCAATAACTATAATGTTTTATATGTTCAGAGTTCAGTCTTTAGACCCATATGGCTGACTCGTGGTGCTGATGTTTTCCAAATTCTCCCATTTCTCTTTGTGTAACCTGCACTGTCTTCGACTTCAGGAATATGGGATGTCTTTTCATTTTTTAACCTTCTCAGGTATCTTCTGATTTTATTTCGTGATGCACCTGTTGAGGTTTGGGCCATGGCAAAATATCCAATTATGGTAAGTTTGATTGATGCTTTAGGTTTTTTCAATCTGGCTTGTAATATTTGTCATAATTTAACTTTTTATTTGTGGTTGCTAGCCAGTGAGCTTGTTCATTTCACTATATACCCTTCTTTATGAAGATATTTTAGACTTGATTGGTGGCTTTATGATACTTTATTGTAGTAAAGGTTAAACATTTGTCTTTTGATGTTCACTGGCCTTCTTCTATTTTGTGCATTTAGTTTTTCATTAGGCTTCTCAAATTGCCGGTAATAAAGTAGCAAGAGTGGAGGTAGAAGGATTATTATGGTTGTTATAGATTTATAGTGGGAGAATCACCTTACGATTTTATCAAGGGTTTATTTTTAACTAGGAATATATTTGGAATTTTGCATTTATGTTAGGGTTGCTGATGTCTATAATACTTTGATGGGCTATTTTCTTGAGTGACTTCAGTTTATGAATTATTGGGATTCCTATTTCTTCTATTCTCCCCCAATTTCCTCCTTTTCTTCTCCATATCTCTCTTTCACTCAGATCTATGTTTCTGCCTCTTTGCCCTACTACAGACATCATTTATAAACCTTAAAGGATGTTGTCATATTGGAGGAGGTGGTAACCAAATGCGTAATGAGAGTGATTTTCAGATTTCAGAACCTTTTCACCATCTGAACATAAAATGGACAAATGGCAGGGCTCTTTGAGTCCTATGACTGACCAGCACTTCATTTAAAACATGGCTTTGCTTTAGAGATATGCAGGATATCTTGACATATAAGAGAAACCTGATGTATTTGTCAGAATAGTGTCATTTTCAATGTTTATGTTGGCCTAAAAGGAAGAAGAATGACATCTTTTTGCTCATTTTATACTTCTCAACCAGTGCAATTTGGACAGAGGGCATAGCTTAATCTTACATAAGGAAGGGTAAAAGATGAAATTTGTTTCATTTTTGCATATACAAGTGTCTGTTTCCGTACATCCTTTATCAGTGAATGGATAGCTATCTCTTGAGCACAGGTTTAGGTTCAGCCTCCATGGGAAAATAAAACGGAGATGATGAATCTTCATAGACCAAGTACTATGACTTCACCCTTTCATCCTGGGGTGACAGAGGGATTATGCCATTTTAGTCTTTTTACTCGTGCTTTTTATTCATAGGGAAAAGAGGGCAATAATTGGAACAAAAATATCATTTGATTCATACAATACCAAAAAAATAATAATAATAAAAGAAATAAGCAAACTTCCATCGTTGAGTGAGAAATGGAAAATTCATGGAAATTTACAATTCTCACTACAAAATAGTGCTACTACACGTCCTCATTGACATTGCTTTTCTACTGGAAAATCAAGTACTATAAATGAAAGAATGTTTTGATAGTTTTTGGAATTATACCCTGACATTTTTTTTAATTTTTTTTTAATATATTCCTTGTTAATTGAAGTGGTAACATGGCACCAAGATCATAATTGACAATTGGAATTAGTACCTCCTGAAATCTGAGAAGTTCAAATCATATAGGAAGTCATAGAAGAACAAAATGGACCCATTTTTGCATTCCTCAAAGAAGAATCATGAAACTCAATAACAGTTTGGAAGTTTCACAGATGGCTCCATCACCACTTTGTCAATTCTATAGGTTCCTATTGTTCTTCATGTGTTAATTGCTCCTTTTGCTTAGTAAGACTATTATTTCTGAAATTGTTTCTTGGGTTTATAATCAGTTCCTTTTGCTTCCCTTATGAGTTCCTAGGTATACTAAAGATTTTCCCCTTGAATTTTATGCTGAATTATTTTGTATTTTCATATTGCCAATAGGTAAATTCAGTGTATGTTTCTTTCTCATTGATTTTGTGTTTATTATTTCTCTTTTCAAACATGAATAGATTAACATGACCTCTGTACCAAATTTCTTCTTGGTTAACTGTGTCTAATTGTTTAATTTAGATAATTATTATGCTCTATACTTCCATGTAGCTTAGATCATTAGCTCTTCCATTCACGGTATTGGAATGGACTCTTCCGACAGTTCCCCGGCCAGTTCAAAATGGTCCCTCTAGGCAATCTTCATTCACCTCTAAAGATAATGCAGCTGTGGCACCAGAGGAGGCAGCCTCATCCACAGCAGCATCTTTGTCAGATTCTAGTGGGATTCTTTACTTGCCATCACTTATTATTTAGACCTCTGTCTGGCCTGAAGGATTATCTAATTATAAGTGTAACTTCTATATGCAGAGGCAGGGAGCTCAGATGGCTTGCAAGATGACACTTCTGAGAGTTTTGCTTTTGCATTAGTTAATGGTGCACTTGGAGTCTTTGAGGTTCATGGCCGGAGGATCCGAGACTTTAGGTATAATTTGTCTTTCATGCTCAGTGTTATGGAATCAGGTTCCATCCACATGCTACTATAAGGATGTATATTGTTCTCTATTCAGTTTGTATGTTAACCATTTGTAATACTGTTTGTTTTTACATCTGAAATCCATGAATTTGAGTGCTGTAGCAGGCTTGGTGATTTAGCATTCAGTTTTAATGTATTTGATACTGTGGATATTGGTATTTGTTTGAGCCAACTCAGGTGAATTGTGAAGCGATAATATTTTTGTAATGGGACCAAAACCAATCGCTGTATTGGAGCTTGGACCAATTTGTCTGTGCGTGGCTGTTGATTTCGCACTCTTACATGCACAAACACATGCATCCTTGTTGCCACAGTTGCAATGGCAAGTCAGGTTCTTAAAGATGTCTTGGAACCTAAATGTTGACAAGTAACCTGTTATGTGTTATTTTTCCTGATGACAATAACATGGAAGCAAAGATCAATATCATGTTGAATGAAAACGATTACCTTTTCATCAAGTTTGTTTTAATGTACTTAAGAAAGAAAAAGGGGGCAATATGTTGTAGTCAGTTTGCTACTAGATTTTTTTCCCTTTAGTTTTCTTTCTATTTTTCTTTGTTTTCTACAGACTATATCTAAGTTTTGATAAAAAAAGTTATGATTCATTGCTGATTTAGACGTTACCTGTATTATCTTTGCTGTATTCTTCATTTTTCATAAATATGATCACATTCCCTCTCCTTTTTTTCTTGCACTAATAAGGATGTTTTGCTTGTCTCCTAGACCAAAATGGCCTTCTTCTTCATTTGTTTCATCTGATGGATTGATTACAGCCATGGCCTACCGCTTGCCTCATGTTGTACGTATTGTATTTTAAATTATCCCATCCAATTGGTAGTTTATATTCTATCTTATTTCTTTGAAGATTTCTGTAGTCACTGACATCATTAATTTCTCAGGTCATGGGGGACAGGTCAGGTAACATAAGGTGGTGGGATGTCACAACTGGCCATTCTTCCTCATTTAACACTCATAGGGAAGGAATCCAAAGAATCAAATTCTCACCTGTTGTTGCTGGAGACCATAGTAGAGGGCGTATTGCTGTACTATTTTATGACAATACATTTTCTGTGTTTGATCTTGTAAGTGCGAAAATGCATTTATCAATTCTTCTCTTCCATTGGTCTATGGTCTGCACTTATCTTACAATACTTAATACATATTATGTGTTTTATGGTAGCTGGCTTGTTGTCTTTGCTATTATAAGAAATTGGATTCTGGTTTCTCGTAAGAACTGAGAAGTGCCTACCATCTTTTATTTATGAGCTTTCTTTGGCCTCTGCCTTCATATATTTGGAAAAAATTAAAAAAGTTTATTTTTGTGCCTGCTCAGTGCTCACTAAGCTTTGCATCCTTTCTTAATTTATATTTAAATATTGCACTAGAAGGTTGGAAGCCTCATTTTGTGTTTTTTGCTGCTAGACATCTTGCTGATGGGGACCTTGCCTGCTCACTAAGCATTGCATTCTTTCTAAATTTATATTCAAAATTATGCACTAGAGGGTTGGAAGCCTCATTTTGTGGTTTTTGTTGCTAGATATCTTTCTGATTGGGACCTTGCATGGTACATATTCCGGAAAATTATAGAAGTTTGACTTTGTCAACTTAAACGGAGCTTTTTGAGCCCAGTGGACCTTTTGAAGGGAATGCTTAATGTTTAACATTTGCTATTTGCAGGATTCACCGGAACCATTAGCGAATTCTCTTTTACAACCTCAATTTCCTGGAACCCTTGTATTGGAATTGGATTGGTTGCCTTTGAGTATTGACAAGAATGATCCATTGGTTTTGTGCATTGCAGGAGCTGATAGTAGCTTCCGTCTTGTTGAGGTTAACATGTATGAGCCACAATTTGTTCTCAGTTCTCAAACTTTTCCTCATTGTACTTAGATCTAGATGACAGGATGCAAAGAGGACCTATATATTTGTTAGTATAAATTAATGTACTCGATATTTTTTTGATAAAATTTGGTTGGAGCTATAGATTGGACTTTTTGTTTGCTTTATTAGAATAAAGATGTGATAGGTTTGGACTGGCTGGCAAAGAGACTGGGACAGATTAGTTCAGTGATGAAATAATCAGTGGATTAGTTTTGAGATGACATGAATAATGCTATGCTAGTTAAGATATGATTCATGTGAAGTTGATTTACTTTGTACTTAAGTAACCTTACTCGTGTTCATACAGAAATGATAAAAAAATGCTCCCTGGGCTGCAGCCACGAAATATAAAAGAGAGATTTCGGCCGATGCCTTTATGTTGTCCCCTATTACTTACTGCACCTCATGCCTTGGTAAGAATTATTCTGCCTTTTCATTTTTGGTTTAGTAATTGATATTACTAGTAACTTCTTTACATTTACAAGATGCCAACTACTGAAGATTCTTTTAACAGATGGTAGTATGTTACATCATTTGTAATTTAGCAGAGACATGTACAACATTAAAACTGTAGTTGCCCTTTGAATATTGGTAAAAATGCCCAACCAGTCTGTATACATTGATGAAATGTGCACTGTGTCTTAGTTCTCTGATTTCTAACAAGTTCCATTGGATATGATTTGGATACTAAATAAAAAAAATACCAAGTCAGCACCCTAATGGCTAACAAAAAACTGCATTAGTAATTACCTTGATTGCAGAAAATTTGAAGAGCAGGAGGATTGAACTGTTAGAAATAGATTAAAGGAGCATCACTGCACATTTCTTTAAAATTTGATGGACTGATGGAATAGTTTTACCTTAAATATTAAATTAAAAAGATATGAAGCAATAAACACAAGTTGGTGTTGCCCCCATAATCCAGAATAGGTTGAGGGATGGGCTATTGAAATAGAGCTACTGACCTTGTTCTGCCTACCATGAAGCTTCATTTTATCTGTTTATAGTCTCGAAGGTCAAATGAGCATTAGAAGAATTACTTAGGACTGATCCTTTATTTTCATGATATTTCTTTTACTACAGGCACTGCGAATGATCTTACAATTGGGTGTAAAACCCTCTTGGTTTAATACTTCGGGTACAACTATAGATAAGAGGCCCCATTTCATTGCTGGAACTACTTCATCCTCGGGGGATCTTCGCAGTTACATGATTGAGTTACCATCTGTTGGTGATTCTGTAGTGACAGAATTGCTCCTGAAAGTATTAGAACCTTACCGGAAAGAAGGTAGGTTTCTGTAACCTATTTAGCGTACCTAATTCTCCTATTAAACATTTGATTAGTTTTCCTTATCCTTTTCCATTGGTTCATTGCTCAAGGCTGCATACTTGATGATGAAAGGGCTAGATTGTATGCTACCATTGTCAATAAGGGTTGTGCTGCAAGGTTTGCCTTTGCGGCTGCTACATTTGGTGAGGTCTCAGAAGCACTTTTCTGGCTGCAGTTGCCTCGTGCTCTTAACCACTTGATGAATAAATTAGTAAATAAGTCTCCACAGAAAGCACCTATTTCAGCACCAAATTTAGAGCTTTATGACACATCTTTACTTAGTAGAATTACATCAAAAGGGAAATCAACACGAGAAACTGGGTGGAGGAATGCATTGGTAAGTCTTTAGTGGTTTTAACTGTTCTGTGTTCAAATAGTTTAAAGGGTTTGAGTACCATTTAGGTTGGCCTTGTATATCCCTTGTATATTGTGATTTTAAAACTTTTGCTGGCAATACATATTTTCTGGTTAGCAGAGTCAAGGTCAGCTTAGATTAATGGCTTTTGAGCAAGAAGACTTATGGGAAAGTGCTAATGAGCGTATACCTTGGCATGAGAAATTGGAGGGAGAAGAGGTAATTCAGAACCGTATACACGAGTGAGTTCACAATCTTTATGTTATTTTATTGCTATGGTTAACAGTTGAACAGTGAAGTTGCTGCAATGTCTTTGTAGAATGCAAGATGTTCTGAATTTATTTAATATCTAAGTAGAAGCTTGTTACTTTTGCTACTTCTTTTTTGCTCCTAGAAGAGAAAAGCAAAATAAAAGAAGTTTTTAGATACAAAAACAAATAATATTTTTTATTAAATTTTTTTTTTGTGACTATCAAAAAGCATGATTTTACTTTTACATGGGGTAATTGTGTTAGAATTTGTGTTGCTTCAGTTATTTGTTCATTTTAATCTATAGTATTGTGTTTTTTACTGTTTGCTTTTGCTTTTTAACAACTTTCGAAAAATATAAAAAGCAAATAGCAGAAAGTAGCAAAGTAACAACAAATGGAGCCCCATTTTCTCATAACGGATAATATTTTTAAAAATTTTTTTTTCAATAATACTTTGTATATTATGAATAAATTAGATGTTTGTCATAACTCTTTTTGATATATGGTACACTGTTTGGAGTTTCCAAACTTTGTGGATACAAGGTTACCTAGAGTTTCTGCACTTGATCTCCTATTATTCTCTCTTTAACTGTTTTCTTCTTTTTCTGCAGTTATTATATTTTCATCTTAGGTTCTTTCTAAATGGAACTGAGTTAGTGTAATTTTAGATAAGCTTCAAATCAGCCTAATTAACCTGAAAAGCAAGCTATCCAACCTTTTCCAATGCTCCCGTAGCACACATCAATTCTGATTTCTAATTATGGTGCTGTAGTTCGAAGATTCTAAACATTATTCAGCATCAGGCAATCGGAAAATTTTACAAGACATAAAAGCTACTTGTCCAGTTGTAGCTTGGTATGACCTTAAGTTTCTTATTTAACAGACTGCTACCTTTTTCCCAGCTAGTTAAAAAACCTGCGTTTTAAACTGCAGCATTGGAATTGACACAGCTATGTTATTATCAAGGACCTGCATATTACAACAGTTTTTGCTCGGTGTAACTTTCTAATTATTTTGGTGGTCAATTTGTTTAAATCAAAGTGAATAAGAGTTCAAGTGCACTCATTGAGCACTGTGGTAACTTTCTCATTTGTTTTAATCTTTTTGTCTGCAAGTCCTTAAGCTTACATTTGGAGAGGGACCCAAGGGTCGGGAGGGAGGGGGCAGTCGAATCATAAACTTAATCCTTCATTTGAAGAGTAACATTCACTAGGTCAAGTTTGTGTTATTCGGTGGCTGCCATACTGGTAATTATAATTTGTATTTTTCATAAGCAGGCTTGTCTCGGTTGGGAATTTAGAAGGTGCTGTCAGTTTATTGCTTTCCACTTCTCCGGAGAGCCCTTACTTCTATCCGAATGCACTACGTGCAGTTGCTCTTTCATCTGCAGTGTCAAGATCTCTTCTTGAGCTAGCAGTTAAGGTGAGAGTTAACTTTGAATTCATTTTTCTAGATTAAAAAATGTGATTTTCTAGGTTTGGAATCTTGCATATCTATTTTAGGATTCTCTCAAAACTGTCATATTTTTGGCTGCTATTTACTGCTGCATGATCATCTAGGTTGTTGCTGCTAACATGGTCAGAACTGACCGGTCATTATATGGCATTCATCTTCTCTGTGCTGTTGGAAGGTATCAAGAAGCTTGTTCGCAGGTTAGGTTCTGCTTGTTGAAATAAATCCGTGTTTTTCAGTTTTATTGAAGACAATCATTGAAATCCAACCCAATACTTGTTTCTTTTCATGTTTTGCGTGTAATAGAATCTTTAGGATTCTTTTGTTGTATTTTACTCTTTACTTATCTATGATTTGTGCATATATGTAGGCATGGATTCACCTATGTATATCTACATTAGAGGCTCGTAGTTGGCTAGTGGTGTTAAAAAACCAGTGCGTTGAAGAGCTCATGAATGAGCTCGAGTAGAGCTCGTTAGTGTTGGGTTATCAGGCTAAATAAAACATATATGAATGATAAATTCGAGCTCATCTAATAAATGAGTAAATGTTTGAATATATGTGAACTTGGCTCATTTATCTTCACTAGGAAGCTTGATAAGTTGTCCATAAGCATGCTCAACAAGAGCATGTTTATCCTTTTGAAGTAGATCATTTTGAGCATCAATATTAATATCTTTTAGTACAAATCAAATATAAATATTATCTCTCATATCAATTAAAAGTTAGTGTGATCTACAAAGATCTTGAGCTTGGCAAATTTATCCAAGCCAAGTTCAGACAACCATTCTTGAGCTCGAGCAGAGTTCAGTTTCTTTTTGAGCTTGGTAGTATTTAGTTGAGTAGCTCCTAAGCAAGAGAGAACTTGGCTTGTTTACACCCTCCTTGACCCTTGATTCTGCCGTGTTTGTTCATCAATTTGAAGAAGTTTATAATAATGTCAATAATGGGAATTTGGTTTCAAAATTGTATAGCATTTTACAGTATATAACTGCAGAAAAGCCTCCACAATGCAAATTAAACACAGTTTCATTGAGAAAGATTTGAACAAATATGAGCTAATAAAGACAAATGAAAACACGTTGGATTCTTCTGTTCTATGTATTCCATAAATGATTTGCACAATCGAATAGATAAATTACATGCAAAACAGAAGCAAATTATTGAATGATAATAGCTGGTTGATAGAAGCTTTGATGAGTTATGGATGGTTATTCTTATTCTTTGGCCTGTTTTATGGCACTGGTTACTTGGGTTGGAAATCTCTTACAACCTGTTTCATGGCACTGGGTACTTAAGTTGGAAAGAGAATGATATTATTTCTCAACAGTGCATAGAACAGCTACATATATTATGTTTAATTCTTGTTGTCAGTATTTTGACTGACGGGTTATTTTAACTCTTATGCAGCTACAAGATGCTGGATGTTGGACTGATGCTGCTACTTTAGCTGCGGCACATTTAAAGGGATCTGATTATGCAAGGTTTCTAATTTTTTTTCTTCAGGAAAACATTAGGTTTTTCTAGCATTTAAATTCCTAGCATTAGGGTAACTCCATTTTAGTTCTATTGACATGCTGAAATTTGCCTTTTTTTCTCTGTAACATGCTAATATGCCATCTTTATTGTTTCAATGAAACTTTGATCCCATGTTGCAAAGCAATCTATTTGATTTATTCTTTAAGATACTTAAACAGAGGCTCTGCCTTTAATCATGGTTAGGATACCTTCATTTCAGATTGTTCTTTTTGCAGGGTTTTACAAAGGTGGGCTGAGCATGTCCTTCATGCTGAACACAACATTTGGAGGTACAAGAAATGTTCTTATTGTTCTTCTAGTACTTGTTATCCTCTGCGTAATTTGCATTCTAAAGCTTAAGATGGTTCGATGCAGGGCACTTATTTTATTTGTTGCAGCGGGGGCGATCCAGGAGGCATTAACTGCCCTTCGAGAGGCGAAGCAACCAGACACAGCTTCCATGTTCATACTGGCTTGCCGTGAAATTCATGCTGAAATTGTCACTAATTTAGTAGGTTCAGATGATGAATCAGGGTCATCAATCAAGGATACACTGATTTCCTTGCCTGGTTTAAACCCAGAGAATGAAGATGTTATTGCAGTTGCTGAATATTTTGGGCAGTACCAAAGGAGATTGGTGCACCTATGCATGGACTCTCAACCATTTTCAGATTGACTGTGCTAGGGCAAAGTCATATGATCACATTCTACGATTTACAGTGAAGTAATGTGGATATTTTGTTGGAAAAACTTAACACCTGAGGGCTAGAAGAATCGGTCTCATCTCAGCCTCTTATGCCCAAGTAAATGACGAGAATTTTCCTTAGTATCCAAGTCTGGATCAAAGAACAAGTACTCGAGCAACATTACGGAGCATGCTACTAACATTCAACCACAGAGTTTGGTGTTCTGGAGCGAGTAGTGCAGTTGCTGCCCTCGGGAAAGAAATTTATTGCTATAGAAGACATCGTTGAGTCTTATTCTTTATTGATAGCTGCCCATGGTGGCATTTTCACAAAGATGATCTCCAAAGCTGATCAATCTCATCGATTAGAAACTTTTGGGCGTAAGTATAAAAAAAACCCTTGAATTAAAATTAAATAATTATTCAAGTTTTTATTATTTTATATTAATAAATTAAATATTTAAATATTTATTTTCATCAAATGAGCTCTTATTAAATGAAAATTTGTTAATTATTAACATTAATTTTCATTCAGTTAAAGATTTAATTGGATGAAAATAAATGTTTAAGAATTCAATTCAATTAATTGTAATAAAATGATAAAAGATTTGAATAATTATTTAATTTTTTGCTAAAAGGGTTTTTTTTTTTATACTTAAAGCCCAACTTTCTTCTTCACTCCCCCTAGGATTGCACTTCACATTCTTTTTTGACAGTTTAAGCGATGTAAATTGTTCCCATACTTTTTATCTGTATCAAATTTTGATTTCAATTTCAAAGGGATTTTAGAAAATTTTGTTTATAGCATATTGGGGAAATGCCTCAAAAAAATCAACGGTTTCGTGTCCTGCTGGATATTTTTCTCTTCGGTAAGGTAGGAACCTGCAAAGAGGGGCAATTTCAGGGATGGAGCAAGCCGACAAGGAGGAATCTGAATCTCTAAACTCTTAACATCTATAATAAGCATAACGAAACGCACATAGCATTTTTTTTTTAATACATGTAACATCTTCGTGAATAAACATGTAACATTCAAACGCAAGACAGCAAGACTGTACGAGGTATGTTTTGAGAGTTGGCTTGTACATGTTACCTACCTCATTGTTAATCATAAAGCTACATCATCTAAACACCAAGCTAAAAATGGTCACTCTGGTTACATGAATATTAAGTAGCATCCTGCAAGTGATGACAGAAATCTTCATCTCTTGGGTGCAACCATATCAAACATGTCATTTCCATCTCATGTTTAGGTCCCCCAATACATCTTTGATAAGGTTGAGTCCAAATTTGTCTGCTAGTTTCTGTATCAGAGTAATGGAGGCTAAATTCATCTCCAAGATACTTCTTCCACATGAAAACACATTCAAGAGGCCATATTGTAGTCATTTATCGAATCAAGTTGATGCAAGCATGAGAAATTTGCTCAGGTTTCCTAGTATGTGTTAAAAAAGAATGCTGTTCACCATGGAAGAGAGGCTTATGCCTCATAAGAGCGGTTGATATCCAGCAACATCTTCCCTAATGTACAATAGCATTAAAAAAAACTCTAAAACAAAGAAACTTACTTGATTTGACGAGGTACTCAAAATTTAAATGCCTTCAAAAATTTCACCAAATACCACAAACCTAAATGCCAGATACAGATGCATTGATATTTGGCAGTGATAACATATCTTCAAGATCTTGAGTACTCAATGCAAGAATCTCCTCCGACATCGAGCAGATCCAAGCTCCTCATAATCAGCCTTGGTGACACACATTGATTCAAATTCCGGATTGGATGCCAAAAGTGAACCCCCTCGCCACACACCTAGTATCGGACTGACAAGCATCCCAAAGATTTTACCAAATATGAAGAAATAGCTTTTCAAAGACATATAACATGTTAATACTTCATTGAAGGAGAGAATTTACTCTTCTTGAGTTGTTATCTTGACTTGATAGTCATCTGGGACAAGTGGGCGAAGATCCTTTTGTCTGAATTGAAGTATAAAGTATGAGTGTAAATCAAAGTGTTACCTCAAAATTGATGGTAATACAGTCTAATGGTGAAGCGATCAAGCTTACAGTCTTTCAGCAAACCGAGGAAACAGTGTGCTTCCACCAGTCAATATTATGCTGTTCAAGCACAACATTTAAACACTTGTAAGTGGCATGAGCAAAATCAAAATTTGAAAAAATCAGATACTTTTTAAAACTGTACTTGAAGAATATAAAACCACCTTTGATAAAGTACAGGATGAAGATATGGATGGCAGGCATTGACAGCTCGAACAATGCATTCTGCTAGTCCAGCCTCGTTCATTCCTGTAAAGAGAGAACACATCATTTTCTCAAATGCTTTCTTCTCTATCACATGGTTTAACAAATTAGAAAACTAGTTCTTAGTGACAAATTTAAGTATCACATTAGAGATTTTTAAAATTCAGATACTACATTAAACATTTTTCTATAGTTCAAGAACAGTTCATGACATTAAACCTTTAACAAATTAGGACCTAATTCTAGTTACAAATTCCAAAACTTCCTGCATTCAAACTACAAATCAACTACTTGAATATCTTCTACATTGATTCACATATAAACTCTCACAATTAACAAAAAAAGAATATGATACACACCCAAATCTGCAGGTTGGAAGATCATCTCCGGAACAAGAAACCGTTCATTTGTTAAGTCAAACTCCTGTACCCAGCAGCCAAGGCAATACTTTGAATAATCATTTAATATGGGCAGGCAAAATCACCCACTTAATAAGAAAGATAAACACTACATTTTTAGTTAAATCCATTATCTTCCTCTCAGTCTTCTCCATGACTTCCAACTTATCTCTTTCTTTCTTTGTTTCCACAGCTCTTGCAGGAGGGGCTCCATCTGTCAAAGTAAGATGCCTCTGAGCCGCCTCCGGGTCTTTAACATAACCCTTCGTGTGAGTAACACCATCAGGCAAGATGTAAGTACATCTAAAAAGGTTGTCTTTTCCATGTTTCCTGTCAAGATTGTTTACACCATTTCATAATAGCAGAACAAATTGCTCATTGCTTTCAAGTGTTTAAAAGCACACATTGCAAGCAAGCAATGATAATAACTTGGGTTTCAAGAAAAAACATAGAAAATAAACATATTGCAGGCAAAAATATTGTTTTTTTGGTAATTACCGGGCAATCTGGAGATCTCTTTCAACATCGAGAGAAACAAAGCACAGCTTCTCTTTAACATCATCCATTAAAAAAGTCTCATCCATTACATTAACGGAACGATACGAAACCAATTCCTTCAAATAATTAGTCAAAGCTTTCCCTCCCAAATCAATCCTCTTCACCCCATAATTCACCGTAAAGTTCTGAAAGACCGGCGCCGCATGCGTGAACGAGAACCCACAATCCACCACCAAACTACACTGCGCCTCCGAAACCAGCCCATAGGGACGGCGGCTGGACTCGTAGAGGTGGACGAGGGAAGGCGAATCGGCGACGAAGAGGGAGTTGAAGCCGAAGTCTTCAAAGACGAGTTCGTCGGTCGAGCGTTGGATGGAAGGAAGGGAAAAGAGGGGTTCAGTTAAAAGGAGGCAGGAAGAGGAAGGGGTGACGTGGAGGAGAGAGGTGAAGAGGTGGGACCAGATGTCGCGTTGGAGATCGGGGTTTATTAGGTAACCGCGGTCGATAGGGCGGCGGATGGCGGCCGAGGTTAGGTCTTCGTTTGTGGAGGAGAGGGTGGTGGTGGGGTGGAGGAACTTTTTGGAGGTAAGAGGGCGGTAGAGGCAGTTTGGGATTACAACAGCGGGGTCGCGTTCGCCTCCTTGTCCCGCTTTAATCAGGCCCCCGCCGTTGTCTAGTACGACAACGTTTGACATTGCGGGGAACTGAAAATAGGAGATTGGTTCCTGGAAAGTGGACAGTGGTTTGGGGGTGGATTTGGGAGAGGTTTAAGGAGATACTGGCTGGCTGGGTTTGAAGCCTTGAACAAGCCAGAATACTTGAGCACTTGAATTGTAATGTTAATATCTTTTTTCACACTTTAATACAAGTTGAAACTTGCCTTTGTTTTCAGAGTGACAACTGACAAGGAGCTATAGGGGAATTAGATGGGGGCTATATCAAATTTTAGTTGGTTCAAAATGCGAAGGGAACTCAATCCTTCTATAGACTTGGTTCTGCAAACGACAAAACCTTTCCATTGCTAGCTGTAAGAATATTGCAGAAAACATAGAAATTATGACAACAATCCATCGTATACTTATACTGTATAGTTTATCGAAATTTTTATGTGCATTGCACACCCTCATGCAGGTAACTGATAAGTACAAGTAAACAAAATGAAAGCAGGAAAACTAGAAGATGAAAAAAATCTTCCAAATATGTTGGCAAAGAAGATTGATGTGATGGTAATGATGTCCACCACCATGGGGAGAACTACTGATTGATATATAGGCGAATTCATTAAGGTGGACTGCGATGCGGCTAGCTCGGACGCCGAGCACCAATCCATCTCCTCGAGCTTTTGTGAGGATTGTTGATAGTCCTTTAGCAAAAGATAATGGGTCTCCTTACCTGAGTCATCTTGTTGGAGAAAAGGTGTTAGTGATCTGGCCATTTACAACAATTGAAGAGGACACAGTTGTGACACACTTCATAATATGGGATACCCACCCTAGATTGAACCCTAGTCTATGCATCATTTGTTTTAGAAAGTTCCACTCAACCTTATTATAGGCTTTACTCATAAATAATTTTAGAGCTGGCCAATTCTACTAGATCTCTTGTTTTTCATAAAGTGAAGTAATTCATAGGTCATCAAAACTTTATCAATAATTAATCTTTCCGGAATAAAAAGGTTCTGGGTTTCACTAATTCAGTGGGGTAACACAAGTTTGAGTTTGTTGGCAAGGGTTTTGGCAATGATTTTATATAGCACAATACATAAATTAATTGCCCTAAATTGAGTCACCTATTTTGACTATTTTGTTTTCGAGATTAAGATAATATTGGCGTGATTTATCTTCCTAAAATCACCATTTTCCATTTAGAAAATGTAAATAAAAATTAATCACATCACTACCTATAATATGTCAAAATTTTTTAAAGACATTTAAGATGAGATATAAAAAATAATTAAAGGGTTAATTAAGGTAAGAAATAAATTAGTTGGGGGGTGATTTGGAGAAAGAACTTTTGATTTCCATTTAGAAAATGTAAATAAAAATTAATCACATCACTACCTATAATATGTCAAAATTTTTTAAAGACATTTAAGATGAGATATAAAAAATAATTAAAGGGTTAATTAAGGTAAGAAATAAATTAGTTGGGGGGTGATTTGGAGAAAGAACTTTTGATTTTGTTTTTTTGTTTTAAACACATGTCAATCATTTTTTTGATATTTTTAATTTAATTTAATTTAATTTTTTTCCTTTTAGTTCAATTTTAGTTTTTTTTTTTATTATTTTTTGATTTGCTTCTTTATTTGTTTAGTTTTATTTACATACATATTTTGATTTTTATATTAGGAACATGTTTTAATCATTTGATAATATAAAAAAAACTAAAAATGTGTTAAACAAATAAATTCGTAATTTTTTATAATTATATTTGTTTGTATCATGTAAATTTAAAAAAATAAAATAAATTCTTTCAATGTTGAAATTAAAAAAAAATTACAAGTGATGCTTAAAATTCCTTAATGAGAGATTTTCTTGAAATTTTACCAAAAGTGTTTCATAGATTTTGGAAATATTGTAATTAGGTGTGTATTTTCATAAGTTTTTTGTTTTTATCATTTATTATCTATAATAAAATAAAATAATAATGATAAATATAAATATAAAAAATAACAATTAAGTTACTTTTTTTTCTTTTGTTTTAAATATTTTTATAAACAAGTTTATAATCTACTAAAAAATAAAAAATCATAAATTTTGATGAAATAATTAATAAAAAATATAAAACTTATAATATAATATGAAAAGATAACAAAAAATGTAATTGTTATATATGAAATATTATATATTTTTTCATTTAATATTTATAATATTTTTGTTATTTTTTATAATTTTAACTTTTTTTCTTCACATCTCAATTTTTTTTCAAAATTTTTTATAAATGAAATTATTTAATTATATTTTCTTTTTCACACAGGTTTTCAAAAATAAATTTTTAAAAAATCATATAATTTTTTGAGAATATATTTTCAAAAAATTATAAAGCTTTTTAAAAATAAATTTTTGAAAATTTAATTTTTTGGAAAGGTTCGTGACTTTCTGAAAAGTTATAAAACTCTAAAGAATTATAAAAAATAATTAAATAATTTCACTTAAAATATTAAAAAAAAAAAAAAGTTTTGCACCACTCTTTTCATTTTCAAGTTTAATGAACTCGTTTTTGGAAAATCTGTCGTGATTCAAGCTCAAGCCCATATTTCCAAGTTTTCATGGAGTTCAATTAAAGACGTAACAAGCCATCTGGACTTTCTCAAAGCTCAGCTTGGCTCCATTTTGCATTTTGCAAGAATCTTCTCTTTCTCAAACCCATATTTTGACCCATATTTTGTTTTGCGGTTTGAATGTTAAATGGGCGATGACTAAAGTACGGATAATAATAATAATAATAATAACAACAATAATAATCATTCTTCTGTTCCTCCAAATCAATCCAGTTTCTAGGGAATTGGAAAAGTTGGCGTCGAATCCTTATTTGTTACATTCGTCAAATAAAAAAAAAGTTATTTTAAACCCAAAAATTATGCATAAGCAAAAACAAAAAAAAAAACCTACTAACATTTGTGCTCAACTAAAAAATGGTTATATTAAAAAATAATTATCAGTTTCTGAGAAGCTAAATAGAGGGAACACAGCCAGGGGTCCTAGCTAAACCAACACACGTTTTGTCCCTGATTTCCTTGACTCACCTTCTCTAATGCCAACAACTCCTAAATTTACACCATTCCTGAATAATGGAACCAATGAACACTATGCCTTGGCTGCGAAATGGATGTCATGCCATTTAAATGAACCTATTATACTTCCTCGAAAATCACATTAACATGAGACCATGGAGCGGGATACCATAGAAGAGATACATACATACATACATACTTGGTATCCTTTCTGAAAAACCTGCACATGGACCAATCACCGTTGGGGTGGTTCTGCATCAGAAGTGGTACTTGGTCCAGCACCATTTTCAACTGAAGGAGAGGTGCCCCATTTTCCTTCAGACTCCAAAGGCTCAATGATATGTACTCCACCATCTGCTAGCCCCAAAGCAAATTGATTTGGGTCAGATGGATGTGCTGCGATGACGAGAGGCAACACTCTCAAGCTGTTCAAGGTGCATTGTCAGAAACGTCAAAGAGAAACAAGCCACCCCTATTGGCTTGAGTGAGTCAATAACTAATTAACAAATTAAACTGTTTTAACCAAATAGAAAAGGACAAACCACCTTGGGTTGGGTAGTAAATATGCAGCAGGACTTATTCGACATCTCAATCTCAGTGTTGAAGCAGTAAGAACACCCACACTTCCGTCTTCAAAGCTCACATATATTGATTGGCTGTCACAGGAGTATGTTGCATATGTGATGGGACCACTTGCTTCTCCAGGAACCCACTGTTTGACAAAATAATTCCAAAGTAATATTAGTAAACCTCAAGATAAATCCCAAATCACATAGGTGCTATCAATAACTAGCAAAATATACTGATAATAAAGCAATTTCCAAAAAGTCAAATTTGGCAATGCTGGCACACTTCTTACTACATGCATGAAACTGAAGAGCAATTATATTCTGATGTGCGTGCACTTGATATAAACATAGATTTTAGGAATAAAAAAATTATAATACAGCAAATAAAGCTCAGACACCTGGTTTAAGCATTCCAGTTTTGGTGCTTCATATATAGCTATCTGTGTTTCATTAACTACCAGCAAATGCATCTGATCTAGGTGAAATTGAACACGAGTATCTGCATGAGGAGATGCTGCTCGCACATTCGGGATTTGCAAGAACTTACTAGCTTGCTTCTCCCATACATCTGTGCTCCAGACGCACAGCTGCAGGGAAAGAAGGATGTGGAATAATAAGCAGACATATATGGAGAGTTAATTCCATAACAAATACTAAAAATCATTTTATAAGTCATGAACATACAAGGTAACTCCTATAAATTTCTATATAGTTTTTTATAGGATAACCAATCAACAAAACATGTGGGAAAGACATGATATAAGCATAATAAATATATATGTTTTCAGCAAGCAAAAATTCTAGGGAATCATTCCCTAGCCAAGCTCTCTTTGGTCCTTAACAAGATTAACTCAAAATCAGCCAATTACCTTAAAACTAGCTTTAAACATACCTAAGTTCCCATATCAGAGTATTGTTAAACTGCTTTAGGACAACACAAGCATGCAAGGGATGAACGCCACTATTCCTTACCTGACTGTCAGCTCCTGAAGATACAAGCACATTTAGTGTATGAGAGAAGGCAAGACCTGTTATTCTTTTCTGATGACCTTTTAACTTTGTTTTCACCTGTGAAATCCAGCACATTGTTAACCAAACAATTTCCACTTATTAATCAACAGCCATCAAAATTTTAGTCAATTAAAAGGACCTCATCCACCCGAACGTTGTAAATTTGGATTGATGAATCATCCATGCCTATGGCAATGATATTATTGTCCTGAGGATGAAATGCAAGAAAGGTAGCAGCTGGTGGTGGGGGCATAAATGTTGTCATCGTCTGCATATTAAGAAAGCACAAAATTCTGTATGAAACTAAATTCTGCAAACTGAAGATCCCCCCAAAAGATAACCAGAACATCAGTCAGTTTCAATTTAATAACCAATTGATAGTCTCAGTATTTAGTCAAAATTCTTTGAACTTCACAATTATATTTTAAAAGTTTATCTTTTTAAATGTCCTTTTAACCTAAAAACTGAGCTTCCCTAAAAATGTATTCATGTCCAAAGAATGAAACGAATGGAGAAAGGACCTACCTTAAATGTCATCATATTGAATAGCGAAATTTTAGCCCCTGAAGCTGACATAACATAAGAATCATTCTTGGAAAGTGCAAAGCAAGGAACAGCATCTTCAGGATTTGTATCACCTATATCATTAATCATTAATATTCCACTTGAAGGCTGCCA
Source organism: Durio zibethinus (assembly GCF_002303985.1). The sequence goes on along the minus strand of NW_019167860.1, from coordinate 4,635,891 downwards.
TAACTGTGGTGCTACACTAGTTGTGGCCTACAACAGGCAAGATCTTAGTTAATACCTAGCTCATAATAACATTAAGAAAATAAAAACAAACAGAAAAACAATAGGATACAAAGTATGCAACCTAGTAAAGAGTTGGTAAAGAAATTTCAATACCTTCCCATTTAAGTTTCGATCATTCCTCTGCCATTTCCAAAGCTTGTGTACGGCATTAGATGCTAATGCCAATATGGAAACTCCAGAATTTGTATATATTAGTCTAGAAACCTGACATCAAACACAAAAATAAATGATTGGCCTTGTCTTTTAATAAATAAATATTGTCATTGAAAATTTGTTAAATTTCAAATCAATAACTGGCTAAAGACCAAAATAGTCTCTCACGGTATTTTATGTGTCAATATTCATCGAGTCACTGAAAATTATCATATGAAATATAGTATTTCTTTCTGTAGATTATCATTCACTATCCATAGAATAAAATTGCAGCCATAAATAATGCAAACTGCAAACATTTCTACTGATAATTTTGGTCCTAAACAGTTAATAGATCCTAAAAAACACAATAGCTGTCTACCGCACAGCAGAGGATACATCTTATTGAATTATTTATGAGCAGATGATTTTAGAAAGGCCACAAAAAGTGGTATTCAGGCACAATTATTACCAAGTTCTATAAAGTTACACAACCAGAGACAGAGCTTTACCCTCATTGCCGTCAAACTATCAGGAAGCCTTAAGGAGCGGCATTGTGTTGGTTCATTGATTTCTGTAAGTTTCCAGATTCTAGATTTTTCCACAGACTCATCTGCAATTCTGGGCTTTACATCCGCCAAACTTCGACTATCGCTGTTCTACAGAGACTTAAACCAAAAAAGATTAGATCATAACAGATCATAAGTTTTTTCATGCATAAATTTTGTAAAGATTAACATCACAATATTAATACATGTATGTAAATTTCTTCCCAAAGCATTTAGGTCACGATTATGTGAGATAACTCACCATTCCAACCATAGCAGCTACTGATGCAGCCCGATCACCGATGATTGTTCCAATAGTTGCATTGTTAGGGCCAAATGTACCAATATTTGGAGCCTGTTACATACATTAGGCTCTTGGAAAATATATTCTCCTAAAATATGTATAAAAATAAATAAATGTATACTTGTATGTATGTGTATATACAAAGAGCTTTTACCTTTACTATAGCAGCAGGAGCCATTCTAGAAGCATCAAATGAACGATTCTCCACTGTCCGTAGCAACCTAATCCCATCTGAATTTGCTAGAATTTTAATTCCATTATCTTCAGTTGAAACAGCTAACAATGTTCCTTCCTTGTTAAATCTAATGCAAGGGGAAGGCTGCATTACATTACAACAAATGCAGTTAGTAGGTAGGAGTAAGCATCAGATAGCCTAACACGGAATAATGCATATGCTTATGTACCGGTAATCCACCATCTGCTGGAGTACTTGTTAATAGATTAAGACCGTCCATGTCCCAGAATTTGACAGTGAACTCATCACCAGCAGCCAAGAACCGATTCTTTGTGGTATCAAATTGAACAACTCCCACAGATCGCTTACCAAGACCAAAATATGTTCGCTTGATAGCTCCTTCACTTTCATTCCATTCCACCAAGTGTGATTCCCCTTCTTTATTTGTCCCACATGAGAACAACCTACAAGTGGCCAATAAATTAAAAGATACATATTAATGTTAAAGAATAGAAAGATAGCAAAAGAACAACCTCAAAAGAAGAAAGACCAGAATCATAGAGTGCAAAAAAGACATATGAACCTTGTTCCATCAGCACTGTATGCCATTGTTGTGGATGACTGGCCCGGTGCATTATAGTCAACTCTTGAGCCCACATTATCATACAACCATGCCTTTATTTTCCCATCAGTTGCTGTTGAGAAAATGAACTGAAAAAGGAGAATAAGACAAAGAAGAAAATGTAAGTCTTTAAGCATAATATAAAAATAAACATGCAACTCACTATATACCAATGATTAAAATGTATAATTCAAAAAATAACGTGCCAAAAGGAAAGGTAAAGAACTTAACAAACGAGAAAGAATCCAGAAGGGAGTTGTGGACTCTATGGTTGAAAGAAAGAATGCACTAAATTCTAAAACAGATTGTTCCATTAAATCCTAAAACAAATAGTTCTTTGACAAGCTCAATATCCCAAATTTTGAAATCTTTTTACTAGGTCATGGGCTGATCTCCATAGAAGATTTGTACTTAAAATATTTTTTAACCCTGCTACATTTATTTAAATAGGACTTAATCAGAAAGAGGTGGTCATTAGAAGTAAAACTAGCACAATTTACATAGATACACAGCGGTTTTCATGCTAGAAGTCAAACAAGAAAATTCGCACACAAAGAGTTTCAGAACATTTGAAGACGATCACTCCGACAATCACACCAAAACAAGCAATAATATATTAATCACTGAGAAAAAGCTAAAAGCGGACTCATATTACATATAAACTATATGTCCAATGATCATGGTTTAACATTAAATGTAAAATTATCTAATGCTATACATAATACATTCCACCTTTTAAGAATTTTTTTAACGGTTGGAACTTTTGAAGTTAGTTTCCTAACCATGATATTGGCTCATTTGTAAACAAAAGGAAAATAATTAATATAGCTTTATTTTTACTCACCTTTGAAATGGAAAAGAAATCTAAACAGAGGAACAAATGATTGTCAATCTTCATGCTAATATTTGTTACCTGAATATTTTCCTTGTGATGAGGACATATAGAATAGACGGGTGCTTCATGACCCTCAAAGGCATACAGCTTAGCCCCATTAGCTGCATCCCAAACCTACAAGATATGAGACTGTTAGAAAGTGATATCAAACAGATGCAATAAGATAAAAGTAACAAGAAGACAAGAAACCTTAATAATCCTGTCCTCGCCACAAGTAACAATGCACAGTTGTTTGTTTGGATAAGAGAATGCAAGATCATTTACACTCCCAACATGAGCGTCAATCTAAAACATTAAAATAATTCAGTGAATATATTTAGGAGAAAGAAAGGCAAAAAATCAGCTCAAAACTTGCTAGACCTAATGGAATTGACAAATCACACAAACCTCTAGGTGGTTACATAGATCATCACTGCCATGATAGGAGTATATGTGCACGATATGCTTTGAATATGCAACACCTGAAATAGGGAGAAAATCTCAAATCTAGTCTTTAATTTAGATGGATTTATTTCCAATGCACAGCAGTACACTATCAGAAATCCAATTGCTATAGCTCCAAGCATTACCAAAAAGAGCTCCATCAGGGCTCCACATAACACGGTTGACTGATACTGTATAATCATTTTTGAGAGATGCCTGAATGAGAACCAGAAGGTTAACATTAATTCAATTTTAATAAGCACCAAATAACCACTTCATGTTCAATAAATCTTGCTAAAAGTGAAAGAAAGCCCAACCTGAAGAGGCATTGAACATCTTGAAAGGTCCCAGACCTTAAAAGTTTTATGAGCTATCTTTTCACCACTACCTACTTCCCACAGCATGATATCACCAATGTTTGTTCCCACTGAAAGTATAAAACCAAATATGGGAAAACAAAATTATAACACAACAGGAGAGGGAAGCTAAAACCAGAATATGAAAAGCTACTTAATTTAGAGAAAATGAATTCTCAGCAGGCATGAAAATTTTTGTTCTTCATGCCAGTGGGATTGCTCACCGAGTAGTAGAATTTGTTGCACTGGATGGAAATCCATGCTCTTGACAGCAGACCCCTGACTTAGAGTCATAACAACAGTCTTGGGCAAGTTATCAGAAGAATAAGAACTCTGACCATGGCTCTGGCTAGCATATGGTACAGGCAAAATATTTACTGGCAGATTATTGACCTGGTTAATTGTCAGCTGATTAGGTATCCACCATTTATAAAATATCCATTCAAGCAAAATTGGAAGGATGATTCTATGCTACAAGATGGATCTCAAGCTTCCCAGTCAAAAGACTAGTGGCAGAAAAACCCTAAAGGTGATAAAACAAGACAACTAAAACTCACAAAATTGTCAAAACTATATAAGCTGCACATTGCTATTTTTTTCCTTCAAATGATAAAGGGAAACCAAAGATGAGCTTTTAATGAAAGGAACGTAAAACTAACCAATAATGGCACTAAAAGACCAAGCAAAACAAACAAAAATTTTCATTCTGCCTCATCGACCAGTGACCACGCTCCATTACATTTCCTTGGTTGCCCATCCTTTTGGTAGTAAGGTGGAAACAACAAAATTTAATTGCTATTTATTACCAAAAGAGTCATAATACAAATAGAATTTTGAACTTAGTGATTAAAAAATTGTCACATTCATCACATGAATTAATTAATATCCTCTAAACCTCAATAAATATGCATCACATGCATCTCAAAGCCATACTAAATTGAAACATATGAGATAGATATGCATTTGTTACACAGCGGTTAATGAGGTAAATCTACTTACAAACAAGAATATAGGATATTATTAGCATATGATACCTCGTCTGGTATTCCAAAGGGCCTTGATCTCTTCAAAACATGTTCAGAATCTGCTGACTGGTAGTCCAGAGCTGGGTTATTGGTAGGAGGCGTTCTAGGGCGTTTTAAGATTGCAGCTACCATGAGAAACAAATATAGAAGGTAAAATGATACTCCATCAAGATATGCATTTCACCAGAATAACAACCGGACCGATATCCTAAAATGTTCAAGCTCTGATGAATTTTCAATGTTTCTCGGTATTACATCTTAACAACAAATTAGCAATAAATATACTTTTCCTAACAGGTTTTGAGCATCATGTATCCTGTCTGAGGCAACATAAGTAATTATAACAAACAGATGTAGCTTCACAACATGCACATCCACACCCACATGAAAAATGTGGAATTAGTATAGCAAAGGCGCTTTGAACACAATGAAAATATTCTCTAACTAGTCACCTGCATTGTTCGGTGCAGTCAGTCCTATTGGTCCTGCAGAAGCCGCAGGGTGAGGCACAGGAGTTGCGTTAGCCATCCATCCAGCAAGTGAGGTTGGAAGAGCAGCGGGCATGGGCTGAAAGGGCTGTAAATATATGTATAAAGAGTCAAAAGGAATACACACTCCAGAAGCAGCTTAATTACTTAGGACTTATACTTACACCATGAGCACCCAGTGGAGGAAAACCCCCTGCCTTTGGAACAGCACCCATTAAAGGATTCGTGACGGGGGATGGAGCTCGTGCACCGTTTGGTTGTCCACAACTGTGGTCAACAAATAAGGTTTTTATGTCCGGATTAGGCCTTGGATTCTTACAAAGTTGATGCTGCCAATTCAAACTGCATTAAACAACATAATAATTACTGTCAGCAAGCTCAGAAAAGGAAGGAAAGATCAAGTATAGAATCTAGAAACAAGCATATGAGACCTTTGATTTATTAGTGTCCGCAGTCTTGAATTCTTCAAGGTAGGAAGCTGAAGCTTATCACGGAAAAGGGGATTAGCCTCTATTAACTTTTTTAATTCTGCAAGCATTATGCCCCTAGCAGATTTCGTATCTCCATATTTTGATAGCTGTTCATTTTCTCTGCATATTAATATAAACCATAAAACCCCATGAATCAATGAAATTTACACGCAAAGAAGCCGAAGTTCTGCCATGTTAGACAAGCATAAACCAAGCAACAATATCTCATTCATACCTAAAGTTTTCCAATGTCAACAGATGTGTAATTTCCTTAAAAAGTTCCTCATTAAATGCCGAAAACACTTTCAGGTCCTTAAATAAAATCTCCACAGCTTTAGCGCGATCCTGCCTGCATTTATTCCAGAAAAAGATAGATGAGCTCACAACTATTTCCCTTTTTTGGTAACTAAATTAACTTGAAAGTAAGATAAACCAGCCCACATAAAGGTTAACCAACTAACTAAACAACAGGCTTAGAAGATGCACCAAACTTAACCAACTGTTAAACGAAAAAAAGGCTTACTTGTCAAGAGCTTCAAGGTACTTCTGTTTTCGAATCTCAAAGAAAATTTTCATCGAATATCTGTTATCATCAACCTTTGTAAACCCTGAAAGATACTTCTCTACCTCATCCCATTCCCCATTTGTCACCATATCCTCAAAATATCTCAAACTGAAGAAAAACCCTGACTCTTGCTCCAATCTATTAAAATAAAATTCATTAATCAACAAATACACCAAAAAATAGAAAAAAAAATTTAAAAAGTCATATATAAATTAAAAAAAAAGAAAGAAAACGAGAAAAGAGTGCAAAGATTAAACCATACTTGTGAACAGTGTCTTTAAATTTCTCTTCATCAAGGAATTGAAGTATAAGGAACACAAGTTCTCTGCTAAGCGAGGACATGATTGTAATTCTGTGAAAAAAAATAGAAAAAAGCAAAGAGATCTAAGTTTCTTACAAGATTAATTATATATATAAAAAACCCCTAAAAAGTTACATTCTCAAGCTCAAAAAATTCAACAACACAAAATAATTATCCAAAAAATTATAAAAAAAAAAAAGAAATGAGAACAAAAGATACCAGATTGATTGCACAGATCAGAAGAAATTTTGGAGAAAGCGAAGAGAACTTCAGGTCGTTTCACTGCTTTCTCTTTAGTTTTTCTCTCTTTTTTTTTTTTTATAATGTTTGTTTTGTCTGTCTCTATTTTCTTCTTCTTTGTTGCTCTTTCTGGTGAAGTATTTATAGAGAGGAGAAAGGCGCTAGGTATTTGAAATGAGAGAAAAAGAGAAACAAACAAGCGACCCAATAAAGAAAATATGCCAGTATCAGACAAATTAAATACCGTGACGAGAGCGAGACGAGACGAGATGAGATGGATTGATGTGAGAATTAAATCCAAATTGATAAGTACGTGGACTTATAAATTATTAGACAATTGATAAGTACTAGGCTTATATCCGTTTTAATTACTGTACTTATCATTTTACAGACTAAGCTTTGGCTTTCTTACTTTTTTTTATAAAATTTTCAATTTTCCAAGTCAAAAATGGTAGCTTTCTTTATTTTTAGGAAATTTTAGTAAAAAACAGTTGTCAAGTACTCAAATAAATAATGTTTACCTAACACAAAAATGAATAAAATAAGAAAGTAGTTGCGTATATGAAAAGTAAAAGAAAGTTGGTGGGTTATCGTAAAATGGTACAGCAACAAACATATCAAAAACTGAGCTTTATCATAATATATATTAGAATTAGTTTCTAAAAATAAAATATTTCGTGTGTAAAATTTAAATTTAAATTTTATTATTTATAATTTTATTTAATGAATAATTTTTAATTTTAATATAAAAATCTACAATATACCTTAATCTTAATGAAATAATCTTTTTTTCACTTAAAGTTTTGGGATAATATTTTATTTGATTCATGAATTATTATATTTTTTAATGTAATACCTAAAAAAAAATTTAATTTGACACTTAAACTATATTTTCGTGAATTAAATGACACCAACCCTTAATATTGTTAATTAAAAATATTGATGTAACATAAATATTTGATAAGATATTGATATATATCAAAATAATTTAATTAGTATCATAACATCAATGTTACATTAGTATAAAAAGAAAATTTTTTAAAAAATTTAAAAATATTTTTAAAAAATAATTAAAAATTATAAAAACTTTTGAAAAATTCTCAAAAAATTTTTAAAATTATTTAAAAATGGAAAAAAATTCTTAAAAATTTTTTTAAAATTCTAAAAATTTAAAATTTCTTAAAAATTTTTAAAAATTAAAAAAAAATCAAAATTTCTAAAATCACATCGCTTATTAAAAGCCGAACCTTCAAACTTTCACTAGTTCATCTCTTCTTCCAACCCAACTAAGAATATCAACATAACTAACCCAAATCCTTGGCAGCTTACCGTCACCACCACCACTACTGGTATTTTTCCTTTTAAATTGAACCCAAAATCCCAACTTTTAAATCTTTCCAAAAATCTAACTGAAATTCCATAGATAAACCTTTTGAAAACTTCTTGTAATATTATTTTTTTTCAATTTTCTTATTTATCTACTTGTGTGCTAATTTTCACTTTTTGTTCTTTATTGATGAGTTCTTAATTTTGTTGGTTGCTAATGAATTGTTTACTCTTTGGATTATGGGTTTTGATTCTAGGTATGGGTTTGGTTGGTTTTCTGTTTGGATTCTGTATTTTGCAGTATATGATCGCTGGGTTTGATATGGATTGTTTGGGTCTAGTTTTATTGGTTTTTAATTTCGGGTTTGGATTGTTTCTGGTTAGCTGCTTTCTAATTGATGGATTGTATAATTGTTGTGTTCTTTAATTGCTAGCCTCTTGAAATTGTTGTACTAAATTCTTGTTTCCTACTGATTTATCGAAACCTTTTTAAAAATCTTTGCTACCAAAATCTTTGCCTTGTATTCTTACTCGAAATTGCTTTTATTGGTTGCCTTAACTCGAATTTTAGGCTTGCTTTGTTTTCACCCCCATTGATCTTGATTGCTTCTAATGTTTTCTGTGTTTAATTTTGCTCTGTAATTATCGATTGCTCACTGCCTTTTTTTTTAATTGATTTTTTTAATTGATTTTCCAAGGTCTAATTGTGGACTTTGACTAGAGATTCAATTTGCATGCCAAACTCAGTTTTTATTTGGGATCGCTTAAGGCTAATGTCATGGCTTTACTTGCTTCTATGTTCAACCCATTTTGTGTGCTTTCAAGACTTTACCAAAAATTTTTACCTTTTAGTAGCCTTTATTTGATATTAATTTGCTGCTATCCAGCATTCTTATTTTTTAGAATTTACTGATTCGTGTTTAATTGAGGCTAAATTGTTGTGCCAAATTGTTTTTAAATTTTTTTTACAATTTTTAGATATTTTTTATTTTTTAAAATTTTTTAGAATTTTTATAAAAATTTTAAAAAATTTTAGAATTTTTTAGAATGTTTTAGAATTTAAAAAAACTTTTAGAATTTTTTTTAGAAATTTTCTTTTTATACTAATGTGACATTGATGATGTAACACTGATTTGATTTTTTGACACATATTAACATTTTATTAAATATTCATGTTACGTCAGCTTTTCTGATTAATGGTGTTAAATGTTTGAGCAATTTAATACACAAAATGTAGTTTAAGTAATAAATTAAAAATTTTTTTTAGGTACCACATTAAAAAAAATACAATAATTTAGGGGTCAAATGAGACATTATCTCTAATTTTTTCATGTCTTTTCTACCATTGAATTGTATCTTTTGAAGATTTGAGGTTACACTATACTTTCATATCAAGCTGTATGTAAGGTTAAATTTTAACAAAATAAATTTCTAACTCAATACTTAATGTAAAGTGAAGAAACTTCAATTAAATGTTTATTTTAAACATTAGCGAACATAAGTTTTATGATTTTAAATAATGTCAAAAAATTAAATAATCATTATATATTAACGTCTCATGTTTTGGTGTATCAAACAGCTTTTATATTTGTCTATCATATATATAAAAACATAAAGATTCATAAAATTTTGACTAACAAAAATTAAATTTTTGTTTATTTTATTTTAAATTAAACATTTGATTAACAAACTAATAAAATTAAAAAAAAAAAACTTTTTAAGATTCAAACTGAAGAGTTATGATAAATATTAAGTTGGCTATCAATTGATTTAAAAATTTTAGTCGGTAAAAAAAGTTAATTATTATATTTAAGTTCTAAGAATATATTTTTTGTATTGGTATAACAAATTTGAAATCATATGATTTGCTTGGTGATGAAAATTCGTAAGTTGTTCATTGATTAGGCTATCATTGCATTTTCCAAGGTAAAAGTAAAATGACACATCCATTCGTACTTAATAATAATAATAATAATAACAATAATAATAATAATAATATTATTATCATATGGTTTACGTATTATTAGATATGGTAATTCGTCTATTTGAATTGTGTAAAATATTGATAATTTATATATTTGTATAATTTTATACGAAAATTGTTAGATCCAAGACTTGCAACTTCACAAACTAGTAATTGATGATGATACTCCACTTGTATCTTTAGTTGTTGTTTTCCTTACTAAGTCTTGCTTGATCCTAAGATGAAACCTCCAAGGAAAAAGAAAATGACTTCAAGGCCTACTATAAATACCACTTTCCTTAAAACTTATTTCATCTCTACTAGTTATAGCATGCAAAAAAAAAAAAAAAAATTCAACCAAAATACCTTCAAAATATACAATGAAGTCTAATTTGATTACACCTTGCACTTGTGATATCGAACCACTAAACATCCCTTAATGAAAACAAAAATATCAAACTTTGAATATTAATTCTACATAAATAATATTAAAGTAACTATACTTTATTTGTGAAAAAATGGGAAAAAAGAAAGAGAATTTATGTATTATTCAATCTATTGAATTCTTTAAAATGAACGTTCATAATCTTTATTTATAAAAATTAAATTCTAAGATTGTGACTCTTTAATTGTATTGTTTCAATTAGTGATCACTTCCTTTAATCAAAAAAATATATTTCCAAATAATTAAATTTTATTTGAATAGTTAATCTTTTTATTTTAAAAGAAATCACTTTTAACGCTATTTTGGAATTTGTAACTTTTTTTATAGAGCAGTTGACTGCTTTTTTATATTTTTTTTCAAAAAATTATAAGAAGGGCAATCAACTCTATTAGTAAGACAACGGATTCCACATATAATCCAGTACACTCATTACAATGGAGAAATCGACTGTAATAGGGTGTAGTCGACTTCCTACTCATTTCAAAAAGTGTTTATCGTCAGGGCAATCGATTTCCCTTTGTAGAAGTTGAATACCTTAAACCTTTAATTATTTATTAAACTCTATATGTAATAGAAATCAAATTCCCTAACAAAGGAATTGACTAATATTGACTTCCAGTTGTGGCAGTCGATTATCTAACCCAGGCAATCAACTACTCAATTATACATTTGAGTGCAAAAACTTTGCTTAGTTTTTGTATAATCATAGCAACCAGTTACTTCATGCTTGTCGACTGCCTTTCTTAGCAGCCTAAAGCAATCGACTTCTCTCTTGAATAGTCTTTTATCTTAAATTCCTTTATTTCTTTTAGACCTTGGAATTCTTTCCTTAAGATATTACAAAGCTTAATGTGATTATTCTTATGATTAAGCTTTCGTAATCAAAATATTTTCATATTTTGAAATTTTTTTAACATTTTTCCATCTATTTTCAAAATATGGCAAGTTTTGATATTTTCGAAAATCTTATGCATAAGTGAAGATATCATATAACATAATTTCAAAATCTTTATTTTAGTGATAAAAATGTTGTTAAGCTAATCAAAATTATATAGTAGATCTTAGATGTTTGAATCAGCAATTTTCTGCAATTAGTGATGCACTAAACCACACAGAAGCTTTCAAATCTCATCAAAATATCATTTAGTCATGCTTTTACCCAATTTCAATGACCGTGTGTCATGTGTATTTATGGGTGTTTCAGAGTCAAGCTTATTGCTCATAGAAACGGCACCACTCCTACTCATATAAGTGGACTCCATCAAGAATGCAATCATATAAATATTCCAAAACTATATTGACATGTTATGGATCTATTAAGAGTTAAATCTCAATCTTTTCACATATGGTTTAAGTACTTATTTACCTTAGGATGATTTTAATTTAAAGTACTTGTAGTCACATATAAATGATGTACTTTACTCATTAAAACTTAAGATTTAATGTGTAATTAAGTGTTGAGTTAAGGTTCTATCATGTGTGACTAAATAACTTGAGCTTGTTACACATCTCTCATGAATGTTTAGACATGCCTTAATTAAAGGATTTGTTTCTATGATTTTGACAAAGTATATATATTGTGTGCACCTTTTGTTAATTTTCATATTATTTATCTTTTAATCAATAGGTCTAGATTTCATTTACTTGGCCTTTAGCCTTTTATAGTGTAGTTTAACAATCACTATCAACTTGTATGTTGGCTTAGGCCTTAAAGAATTATAGATGTAATTTTTTCCTTATTTGCCTTTTTCAATACTTGTAAGTCTTGCAAATTTTAGTAGATTTTAATGTACATTATTTTTAAATTTCAAAAAACATTACTCCTACCTTCAAGTATGCCAATCAAAATCTAGATTATGTTAATTCATGTTAGTCTTTTTAACTTGTATTAGTTTATCCTTCTAATACCAAAGAATTAATTTATAATGTATTATCACATCAATTTTGATGTCATTCTTTAAAAACTTATTTATTAAAGAACTTTAGCTAATTTACACATTTAATAACCTTATTTTGAAATTCATAACCTTTTAGGTTATTTCATATACACCTTTTAATCCAATTCACTTTATTAGTATCATATGATTTTCACATATTTTTGGTGAATTACCATTAATGCAATAAGCATTCCATTTGTAATAAATATTCTTGTTATGGTTTATATGTACCAAAACATATTTGTGTAAAATTCAGTAACAAAATATTTAGTATATTCTTATCAACTTTATTTCTATGAAATTTTATTTGCAACATTATTGGTTTGCACCAAGGATATCAAGCATAGTAACATGAAAATGTTATTATCCATGATTGCAAACAATCATTCATAACTCATTTAAAAAATGTTACTCAATAAGATTTTATTTGTTTTAATAATACTTAAAAATTAGATTTCATAATTAACATAATTGTATAGGTTTATATAGAACCTCTCTTGTCTTTTAAATAAGAATCTTTATGAATTCTAAGTCATATGATTCCCTTATTCTTTTATTAATTAAGAAACTTTGAATCATATTTCACTTTCAAACTTTTTACTATAAAGTTTTTATATTCTTATATCTAAAAATTCTTTCCAAGTTCATACGAACTTATTTGAGTAATTTTCTTAATTTGAGAAATTACTTTTAATATATTTATAAATATATTCTTTCAATATGACATCATTGATTCAATTGACAATTAATATTGTAATTCAATTAATATGAATTCTCATGCCTTATTGTATGCATTTCTAATGTACTTATTCCTCTTTAATTTCTTGGTTCATAGATTTTGACAACCTTTGAAATTGTTCCATATTTCCAAACCTTTAGTAAGCTTGGTTTAATTTCATTTCTTAGTTCATAAGAACAATCTTGTTTCTTTTAATTTGACACTTTATTTAATTTTGACATGATGTCATAAATGATTTTTTTTTGTCTCATGACATTGTCTTTAATCTAAAGTTTATCATTAAGCTTTAGGTTAATCTTTTAGCAAGAATTATTCCAAACCAAAATGGTATTATTTTAGTAAACTCCAAATTATAAGATTCACCTCCTTCATATCAAAGTTAATACAATTGAATAATTCAATTCAAACTTAGAAAAAATATATTGCACATTAATTTATACATAAAATAATTATAGTAATTCTTAAGGATATCACTAATAGAAGTTTTATAATATTTTCCTTCTATTAATCTTAAGCAATTAACATATACAATCAATCTCATGAATCAAAATCTAATACGTTCAACATGAATAATCATATCACATATATTTTCATAATGGTACTTTTCTACTATTAACCAGAATTAGCTGAGCATATTTTGTTGTTTCAAGCATTTTAATGATTTATTACATGCTTAATAAAGAAATTAACCTTAGAATCATTCAAACATGCTATAGACTTATATATATAATTATCATAGTAAATAATAAAATCATATTTTGTCAAAAACCATAGCATAGCCATAACATATATCATTTGTTAAGGAAATCATTATTATGAATCAATAAATGTTTATTAAAACATTATTCCACTTTTTGAAAATAAATTCTTAGATATCATATTAAGCATGTAATATATTAAATATATCAATTTGTCATGCTTAATAATAGAATCATAAAAATATGCTTTATAAGTTCATTCATCATAATAGTCATGTTAAATTATTTGTCAAAATATCATAGCAAACAAGGTTTTTAGTCATACCATTTTCATACATATTCAAAGCATATTTCATTTCAAATTATGTTTATATTTAAACAAAACAAATTTGTTTTTGTTATAAATATTATCTTAAAACTAACTTTATAAAGCATACTATAAATTATCAATTTATATTGCTTTAACTTAGGTTTCAATATGAAGGAATTCCATGTTTATCATATTTCTTTCTTTATATATAATTGAAATGCCTTAAATATTTCTTGTTGTCATATATTTAGCACTAGACTTTATTATTATTCCTTACATATCTTTTAGATATTGTCTTTTTGCCTTTCCAAAATGTTTTCCATGAAAGGTAATTGATTCTTTTCGACAAGCAGTCATTTGCCTTCATTTCAAAAGCTAATTTTTCAATTTTTAAAGTAGGACAATTGACTACCTAGTATAGAGCAATTGACTTCTTTCCAAATAGAAAGCTAACATTTTTTTCTCAAAAATTGTAGGTAATTGACTCATTTATATAAGCAATCGACTATTCTTTACAATTGTAACAAGTTAAACTAGTTGTTACTGATGCACTACGCTTCCTTTAACAAAATGTAATAGTCATTTTCATGAGTTTATTTCAATAAACCATGCATCTTTATGGCACCAATTTTAAATCTTTTCTTTGAATAAATTAACTTTAACTCTATCTCATGAATAATAGATTATAATAATCTTTATTCTTTCTTTTATTTCTTATGTTATCTATCTTTTTATTTGAAGATTACACATACGTATATCAAGAATTACCTTTCATTTTATAAAAATGATATGCATGAAAATTCAATTTCATGATGATGGATATTCATGAATCATATGATTAGGCTTAAGAAAATCCAACTTAAATAACCACTCAAGTCGTTACTACATCTTATAAATAAATGTAACAAATAATTAAAATCATAAAATCATGCACAAAAGTCAAAACAATGGATATGACTTATTTGATTTTTTGTGAGAACCATTATAATCATTCTTTGGTGAAAAACTTTCTTTTCATCTTTCTTAATATATCTTTATATGTGAACCATCTCCTCTATTCACAAATTGTTTCATTAATCTTGTTTTAAATTTTAGAACACTATAGTCATTTTCATGTGCCTTTGAGCCTTTACATTTTAGCTCTTGATGAGCCAATAATAAACATTAATATTGTTAGTTTGCAACTTCATGAATTTGTAGTTGATGGTGATCATCCACTTGTATATTTGGTTGTAATCTTCCCTTTCAAATCTTGGTTGATCATAAGATGAAACCATCAAAGAACAAGAAAATGGCTTCAAGACTTGCAGCAAATGCATTTGTCCCTACCAATCATGATATGTAAAAAAAAATATAACTAAAATGTCTCCCAAATACAATAAGATCTTGTTTGATTTCACCTTCCACTTATGATATCAAACTATTAAATATCCCTTGATAAAAGCAAAAACATCAAACTTTAAACATTAATTTTTGAAGAAATAATGTCAAAGTAACTATACTTTATTTATGAAAGAATGGAAAAAATAAAGAGATTTCTAGTTTGTTCAATCTATTGAATTCCGTCAAATGAACACTCATAATCTTTATTTATAGATATTAAATCCTAAAGTTGTGACTCTTTGGTTGTGTTGTTTAAATCAAAGATCACTTTCTTTAATAAAAAATATATCTTTCTGAATAATTAAGATTCATTTAAATATTTCATCTTTTCATTCTAAGAAAAATCACTTTTCATTTTTTTTTAATTTGTAACTTTTCATATAAAGCAATTGATTGCTTCAAGAGGGAAGTCGAATGCTCTTTTATATTTTCTATTTCTAGAAAATTACAAGAAAAATGGCAGTCGACTCATTAGTAAGGCATCCAATTCCACTTATGATATGTTATGTTCACTACAATGGAGAAATTGACTGCAATAGGGTGCAGTCAATTTCTCACTCACTCTAGAAATTACTTATTACCAAGGCAGTCGATTTCTCTTTATAAAAATCAATTGTCTTCTAATTATTTAGAAGATTTTATATGCAATAAAAGTCAACTTCCCTAGTAATGGAATCGACTGGTTTTGATTTTTAATTATGGTTGTTAATTGCCTAGCCTAGGCAGTTGACTGCTCGATTGTATGTTTGAGTGCCAAGACTTTGCTTAGTTTTTGTATAAGCATAGCAGCCAACTACTTCATGTTGGTAGTGCAGTTGGCTGTCTTCCATGGTAGCCTAAGGCAATGAACTCCTTATGGTATGGTAGGCGACTTTTGTATTAGATAGTCTTCTATTTTAAATTCTTTTATGCCTTTTAGACCTATAAATTCTTTTCTTAAATTATCACAAAACTTAATATGATTATTTTTATGATTAAGTTTCTTTAATATAAAGATTTTCATATTTTGAAAATATTTTTAACAAATATTACGTATCATAATTCATATCGACACGAAAATACGAAATACATTTTTTTTGTTTCGTTAAACCTATATATTCAATTTAAATAAAGTAAAATATTTTAACTGTTAGGGATCATCACAGGTCTGATACAATTTATTAGGAAAATCAACACGCACATGCATAACCCACACACAAAATAGCAAGCTTAAATTAAGAATAAGAACACACAAATATATTTGTTTCGGCCTAACTCAAAATGACCTACTCTAA
Organism: Durio zibethinus; assembly: GCF_002303985.1. Next base: position 4,619,212 of record NW_019167860.1, on the reverse strand, counting down.
ACCTAATCCACTATCAAATAAATCTTTACAATTACAAGACTTTTAGAATGAGAAAAGTCTCAAAAAACTCTTACTCAAAACTTAACCTAAGACCCAATTACACTATTTTAATAGCCTACCCACCTAGCTATTCTCTTAGTATCTAACTATTTGGGACTACCAAACCAAAATATCTTATTTATAAGTGTGAAATCCCTTATACCTTTTACTAAACTCTCGATGTGGGATACAAGATAATCTGAAAACTATTACAACTTTCGATATGAGATTATGAGATTCAAGGTAAATCTCAACAAATCCTTCCTTGATTGAATCTTCAAACACTTCAATAGTATCTGTAAAGCTAACACGTTTACCTTTTTTCTTTTCTTTCATCACAGGGATCCCAACAACTGAGCCTCCATCAAGCATGTACAAGTGATTTTTAATCATATTCCCTTGTAAAATCATATTACCATTATTGTACACTTTCAACGAATTATTATTATCATAGTATGTGTACCTCCAAAAAGCTAACTTACCAAAGCAATTAAATTGTAGCTACAACTCGGTACATACCTTACATGACGAAGCATCCTAACAACACCATTATGAGATCTAAGGTGAACACTCTCAATGCCTTGAATATGCACCTTTTTGTTGTTGGCAACTATAATATCTCCATATTTCTCATTCTCATCCAACTCTACAAAGTAACTCCTATCATTGCAAACATAAACTGTCGTAGCTGAATCTAAAACTCAACTTTATCACTTTTTAAAGTTTGAGTCTCATCCATACAAGTCGTCAAAATAACATCATCATCATCAAACACGATGACAGTAGTATCACTTTTTTTATCTGATTTTTTTGTATCATTTATCATTTTAAAAGCAGCCATATCCTTTTTTAGCTTTTTACAGTGTACTTGGATATGTTCTTTTTCATCACCATAATAATATTCTATATCACCGTAATCTTTGTCTCTTGACTTGGATCTCTCTCTTGATCCATCAATTCTCTTTTGAGTCCTCTCTCAATCAAAACCCTCTACAGCTAGTGTACTCCCCCTAGGTAATGAGTTTTGAGCTCTCATAAACTTTTCGTTCTCATACAATATGACAGTCACATCATTCAATTTCAAAGTAGATCTACCCACCAACAAAGTTTGAACTAAAAGCCTACAAGACTTGGACAAAGATGACAGTAAAATTAAAGCCTTCTCTTCATCTTTGAACTCATCAACAGAAATTGCTAGCAATTGAGAAGCCAATCTATTAAACTCATTCAGGTGATTATGAAGACTCATACCTTCTTTCATCTTCAGAGAATACAGATCCATCTTCAAACATAATCTATTAGTCAACAACTTCGAAGCATAAATACCCTCAAGCTTATCCCACAAACTCTTCAGAGTACTCTTAGTTAACACACTATACTTTACCTCTGAGGTTAATGCCAATCTAATTAGATCTGTCTCAGAAAAAATTCCTTCTTAGGTAGATTATGCAGATTAAGCCGTCTAAGTCAAGTCCATCTAAGCCAGCCTTAGCCAGTGATCCATACACAGTAGATCCATAGCTTCTATACCCGGGTGACCCAGTCGCATATGCAGTAGCTCCAGATCGATACCCCGATGCACCCCAACCACGTGATCGAGACCCATACCCCTCCCCTCCCGCGAATCGCTTTGCTTCTTCAATGAATGTGCTATCTTCTTAATTCTATTCCAATTATCATTAGATATTCCTTCATGCTTACTACTCTCTAATGCCTGATCCAACCTTTGTTGTACTAATAGATCTTGAATTGTATTTTACCATAATATAAAATTACTCTTTTCATCAAATAACGAAATCTGAAACTTAGGCATAGGCATACTAAACATACCTTTTTCAAACATTTTGAAATACTGTTTCACGATCTCTTGAGCCTACGAACCTTAACTTCTAACCTCGCTCCGATACCACTTGTTAAGAATCATCACAGGTTTGATACACTTGTTAAGAAAATCAACACACACACGCAGAACCCATACACAAAATAACAAGCTCAAATCAAGAATAAGAACACACAAATATATTTGTTTCAGCCTAACTCAAAATGACCTACTCCAAACCTAATCCACTATCAAATAAATTTTTACAATTGTGAGACTTTTAGAATGAGAAAAGTCTCCAAAAATTTCTTACTCAAAACTTAATCCAAAACTCAATTACACCATTTTAATAGCTTACTCATCTAGCTATTCTCTTAGTGTCTAACTATCTAAGACTACCAAACTAAAACCAAAATATCCTATTTATAATGATGAAATCCCTTATACCTTTATTAAACTTCTGATGTGAGATACAAAATAATCTCAAAACTTTTACAATTTTCGATGTGGGATTATGAGATTCAAGATAAATTTCAACATTAACCACATGGTGATCAAACTTTTGTCAAATAATTTTTTAAGATTAGGAAAATCATCCATATTTTATTTAGACTTAATTTTTTCCAAATGATCTTAAAAACAAATACTTTCATATTAAATTTCTATATTCAAATTTTATTTTCAAAATATTTTTCATAGAAATTAAACTTAAATTGATAAAAAAAAATTATTTCCATATCAAATGAAATAACATTTATGAATTTACCGAAGATAATTAAAAAGGAGAAGGCAAACCCTTGAAATAAGAACATCATGTGTCAAATTTGATTCACCTCTTTTTTTCATGTGCCATTGAAATTACAAGTACAAATGTCATTTTAATTAAAATCTTAATCAAAGAAAAAAAAATTTTATGGCTGAAATATAAGCTTATTATTGGTAGTCAAACTCTGAACAAGATTTTGCCAGTGAATAGTGACACACAGCGTACAGGATAATCGAGTACAAAAAAATTATTATACTCGAGCGCGTCAAGGATGATGAAAGAGCACTTTCGCGTGAGCAATACTTTAGACGTGGGTGACAAAAGAGTTGAATGAAAATGAATAAAAGTATCGTGTTTTTTCGAAGATATCGCGGAAAGAGAGATTTTGTCCGATATTTTTTCTTTCTCTCTCAAAATCACATCATTAATCTCGATTAACAAAAACAAGAGCACGTCAAGTCACTCTGACGCAAGACATTTTAAATTGTTCTAATCAGACGGGTTTCTGTATTTGTCTTAAAAAAAAAAAAAAAAAAGTCGGTTAGGATGAATGGGACGCTTCTCTTCGTAAATTTGGTGATAAAACGGATTGACAGTAGAGATGAGGAAAAATCCAAATTCGAGGTGAGAAAAAAATTCAAAATCGATTTAAAATAATAATAATAATAATGTTTGATTCAATTTAAATTATTATTTTTATTTAATTTGAATTAAATTAAAATATTAAATATATATAAATTTAGATTAAAAAGTAAAAATTAAAAAAAAATTAATTGAATGATATATTTTATTAATTTTTATATTTTTTTAAATTTTTATAAAATAAAATAATTATTTTATATTTGAATTTATTTAAATATATTAAAATTTATATTAACATAATATATAAAAATAAAATAAATTTAAATTTAAAAAATTAATTAACAAAACAAAAACAAAATCAATAAAATTTAATTTAAATTAAATCCATTCAAAAAATTATTAGTGTATATTTAGATTGTATTTTAAAATTTTATAATATTATATATTATTAAAAAAATCAAACTAAATCATGTGAATAGTTATCATCCATAATTGATAGTGTATAACATCTTTTTTCTCTTTTTTTACATAATTTTTAACCATTTTTTCGTCTTTTTCTATTCAACCTAAAGAAAAATTGGAAAAAAAAGTTTTGAAAAATGACAATGATCACATCATTGTTTGTTGAGGACTGAGGAATCATTCTAAATAATAATATTTTCAATTATTTAGATTATTTTTAATATTTAAAATAAATAAAAAATGATAAAGATAATTAAAAAAATATAATGGTTCAAATAAGTCACATAAAATTTTACTTTTAATTTTTTTTAATATTTCTATATCTTATTTTGAGATTTTTAAAATATTTAACATGATATAAATAAAAATAAAAAATATTTAAAATTATGATATTAACATTTGAAATATATTAATTCGATAATTAATACATATTTTTCTCTAATTAAATAAAAGTTACATTCAAATCTTTCATCCACTTATCACAAAATTATGATATTTAAAAATTAAAATTTATTTCAATTAATTCATACAATTATTTTTAATAAATAATATTCAATAAATTTTGAATTCAAATACCAACACTTATAATATTTTATTTTTTCTCAAATTAGAACCATGTAGTAAAAAATATATTAGTGTCACAAATGATCTATATACAATAATACAATATTTAATATGATATTCAAAATTTAAAAATTTCTAACTTGATACTTGAATTATAATTTTTAATTAATATAATATTTATTCCTTACATGTTTAGCTTTATATGATGACAGATAATAATAAAAAAAATCATTCAAATATCATATTAATTAATATATTTATAATTTAAATATCAAATTAAATTTTTTTTAAATTTAAATATTATATTAAATATTTTATTATAATTTAAAAACGTACCTAACATTAGCATTAGGGCCGGCTTAACCTTAGCATTGACTTTTTTTTTTTCTCGTAATAAACAATATGATACTAGCTAATGCTGCACCTTAGCATGGGAAAGACAAAATTCCCCCTTCAACGGGCCACTTACTCAATGGGATAAAGGCAGCAAATGTATAAAAATAAAAAACGTATATTTCACAACCACATGTCACTGTCAATGTTTGAGTTTTCAATTGGATACAATAAATAAACTTTAGATTCAAGTTTTCTTTCAATTTACTTCAATGTTTTTTCTTCAAACTCCAATATCCTATTTTTCATTTATTTTTTTTATTAAATCATACATTCTAGTAAGTCGGATGAATCTTATTTGGCGTTGGAGATTAGGTGATTGTGAACTTTTTAAATTCAATAGTAGGACATGTGTATATTATTTGATAGTATCGTTTTCAAAGGGAGAACTATTGCTTTCAAAGTTGGAACCACTATATAAATCATCAAAAACTTTAAGGAAAAAATTTAAAAGAAACCCCAAATTAATAATTCTAATAGTGCATGCATTATTGTAAATTAATATAAAAATCTTTTTTGATGAAAAATGTTGAATAATTAAATTGTAAAATATAATAAATAATGACTATAAATTGTAAATTATTTAAGTAAAGAATTAGAGATTTAGTTTAATTAATTTATATAATAATTTTTAAAAAATAAAATTTAATAAATTTAAAATTCAAATCTCATCGTTTATAATTTTTTTCTTCCTTTATTTTTAGATTGTAAATTTCTATGTAAAAAAAAATAATACTTAAGTTAGGGCATTGGATATTGAGATATTATTAGATATATAAAAGTTTGCATTTCCAATTTTAATTTTAGAATAAAAAACGTCATATTATTATATAATACTTGTCGATCAAAGTCAGCCTCATGCGTGTTTATAAATGCCTTGGGGTCGAAGTTGTACGGTAATTCTCATTGGAGAAATTTGGCATTCCTAGTTCTATCACAACACAACTAATAGAAAAAGTATGGAACTATTCATGTTAATATAATAAATACAAATGACGGGTCATTCGATAACTTATTGAATATACACAGCTAACCATAATACTGAATATATGCATCAAATAATAATAATAATAATAATAATAATAATAATAATAAATATTTATTAAATTCAAATTTAAAATTTAATTTAATTAATTAATATAATCATTATTAAAAAATAATATATAACATATTTAAATTTTAAATTTTAATATTTATAATTTTTTTTGTACAAAACAGATAAGAGTTTAAGAATAAAAAAAATTATAAGTACATATATTTGGATTTTAAATTTATTAAATATTATTTTTTAATAATATTGTAATCATTTTTTTTTCAATATCTTATATATATATATATATATATATATATATATATATAAAGACGTATCTAATAAGTTCTCCTATCCAAAGCCAAATCAAAACTAAGTTATATGAGACTAAAATTGTTGAATAAGATAGGCAATCAATTGCAGGTAGATGGCATGAGGAAGTTGCCTAGCACATTAACCTTATGTTGGCCACTAACGTACATTTTTGGAGGCTTATAATCTACTTTCTCCATTACATTGTGTACTTTTGTTTATAAAATTGTATATGGACAAAAAGCAAAAAAAAAAAACTGAACCCTCATTTTTTTTTTAATTATATCATAAAAATAAAATTCTAGTATAAATAAGAAAAATAAAAAAAACTCGATTTAAAATTAAACTTTTAATATTTTTTCAAACATTTTTAATCACAAAACTAAAGATACGAATTCTCATTTCACGGTTACTTTTGTTCGTGCAAAAGAATAGATTCACTTGATAGAGTTTTACAAGCTTTCCACGTATGACCAATCATGTCTATCCCCAGCAATAAGCAATTCTCTTCTGGGGTTCCCATGAAGGGTTGGGATTGCTCATGATTTCCCGGTCCTTACTCTCCTTGCATTCCAAGAATATTGTTTATATCGTATTTACAAATCATTTGTCAAAAGAACTATTAAGACATAATTTAATACTAAATTTTATAAACGAAATATTCAAACTTTATTAACTTAATCAACTGAGTATTCTATTATTATGAAGTTTGAGAATGAACCTATGAAGTTTGAGAATAAAGTTATGTTAGTTAGACTTAAAGTTCTGTTTAGATGGACAGTAAAATTGAATTCGATGAAATTAAAAATAATAATGAAGATAAAATAAATTATTTTAATGGTGAAAATAAAATTAATAGTGAGAATATATGTTTTGATGCAAACACATCACTAGGAGTGAGTTAAATTATAGTGTAAGGAGAAATAACCATTAAAAATAATAATTTAAAATGTTTAAATTATTTCATATTTATAAAATTAATAAATTATTAAAAAATTTCAAATTATTTTTATGTCAAGTAATAATTTTATTAATAAATTATTAAAAATTAATAAAAATAATATTTATATATCAAAAAATATTTTTATTTATTTTTTTATTATTTTATGTAGGTTTGTTAATTAATAAAATGATCTCCAAAATTTTTTATATAATATTAAATTTTATTAAAATTTTAATTTATTATATCATTAATTTATTATTTATTAGTTTGTTTATATATTAGTTTATTATAGTCAAATTTATTTATTATATTAAATTAAATAATAATAAAATTATATCATAATTTTAAATAAAAAATCAAAATAAAAAAATAAAAAGAAGGAACCTTCTAATCACAAAAGCCTTTTAATCTTTATAGGTGTACATGCTTAAATAAAGAAATATATATTTAATGAATTCAGAACAGTAACCTTTATAAGCTTCCTATGATTTAAGGGTAAAAGTGAAAAAAAAAAAACCAATTCAGTTGGCCATACCTCCAATGTGATGAAATTTAACCCTCAAAATGGAAACCCATTGAACAGGACACCAATTTGGATGCTCTGATTTCAGTGCGGTTGCTACATTCTTACCGTGCCAAACCTCAATAATGATCCACCAAAAGGAAAATCTACTAGTGCCTAACTGATGTCGATTTTTTTTTTCACTTTTACCTTTGAACCATGAAAAGCTTAAAGGGTCACTGATCCTAATTTGTTAAATAATTTTTTTTCATTTAAGTATGTAAGTTTGTAAAGATTGGAAGACTTTTGTGATTAGAAGGTTTCTTTTTTATTTTGATTTTTTATTTAAAATTATGAAATAATTTTATTATTATTTACTTTAATATAATAAATAAATTTTACTATAATAAACTAATAAATAATTAATTAATAAATTAATAAAATTTAATATTATATAAAAATTTTGGAGATTATTTTATTAATTAACAATACCTACATAAAAAAAATAAAGAAAGAATATTATTTTTATAAATTTTTAATCATTTATTAATAAAATCATTATTTGACAAAAAATAATTTTTTAATTTTTCAATAAATTTATAATTATTAAATAATTTACACATTTTAAATTAATATTTTTAATGATAATTTTTCCTCTCATTATAATTTAACTCATCATTATCGTTACATTTATATTCAAACACATACTTTACAATTGATTTTAATCTCATAATTACTGTAATTAATATTATCTTTATCATTATTTTCATCTCATAAAATTTAATTTTACTGTTTATCCAGGATTACCCCGTCAAAACGCACGAGCTCAGCCCTTTTCCATCTTGAAACGTCCGTTTCAATGTTTTGTCAATTTAAAATAAGCATTATTTTTCTTTTATATTGTAAAAGGAAAAATATTTCAGCTGAGCCGCATCATAAAACCTTTTCAAAATTAGTAGTGTGTCATGGCCCAGATTCAAACCTAACATGTTCTAGTGGAAGCAGGCCCATTTAGTAGCTCGGACTCGGCAACATGGATATCTCTCGTTCTGCCATTTGGGAGATTTCGTACTCCTAACTGCAATGGCAATGTAGTCTGCAAATCTTATAAAGCTACAATCTTTAGTGCTATTCTAGAGAAGGATAACCGGAAACATTCCACTCAAAAAAGAAATCAAAGGCCTTTTTTATTGTCCCAAAATTGTTTTATGCTTAAGAATATGCAAAAGTTAGTGTTAGGTGTAAATTGCACTTAAATATGGCCTGACCATGGTGTTATTCAAGTGCTTTTGCTTTAAAGAAACCGGCGGCTCAAGCAGATTCAAATATGATCACCAAGTCATATGTTTTCTAGTCTTTTCCGATTCTCATAGAACTGATTGCTGTTTCAAATTTTACACAAAAAAAAAAAAAGAAAAAAAAGAGTTAAATTACTATATATTACATGCAGTCATTCAAAATTCAAGAAAAAAAAAAAAAGAGACCCACACGATTCTTTTAAGATCAAAAGGAAGCTGAAACTTGCTGGCCGACGATTTTTATAAATTTGATGTGGTCCCATGAGAAAACTCCCCATTTGCTAGCCTCTGCTTCTAATCAATTTGAGGCATTTCGAGGAGCGAATGAAGGTCCTGAAATAACCCAAGTTTGTTTCCATCAGTTTCTATCTAAGCAAACAGGGAAAAGAAAAAAAAAGGAAAAAAGAAAAGTACCTCCAGGGAACATCTTCAGCAAGCAACCAGTCTCCTTCTATGTCCTGATAAGTGAGTTTAAAGCCCTTCCAATTCTCATCAGCTGTTCCGAAACAAGAAGGGAAAATCAACAGTTAAATCAGGCCTTGTTAATCAAACTTGATGATGAAATTGGAATTGTATTTGAACCCGAGTTCAGTTCAGTTAATTCATGCCTTAAGAGATGATATTTAAATTTTAAGTTCAAATCTTCGTATCTTAAACCCCTACTCTTGTCATCAGATCATGGACTTCTTTGTAAAAAAAAAAATTTTTAATTGTATTTAAGCAAGGTTTGGTTACTTACATATATCAAACAATCCCATCAGGGTGCTTGTAAGCGTTTCAAAAGAGTGATGGACGCTAAGGTCAATTTTCCTGGCAATTGCAATTCCCTCCATCTTTACCTTCACGTACGTGGAATTTGAAGCCCTGCCGCGGCAGCCATTCTCCGCCATCGCCGCCACGCGATTATTGTTAACTGCTCCGCCCTTTGGAATTTGTAGGAGTAGCTTCTTCCTCCAGGTTTTCACTGGTGGCCACCCCACTAAACCCTCTCCATCATTCCTATCAAATCAAAGATTAAACCGCATAAACGACAAATTCCCAAACATAAATTCATTAAGAAAATTGATAAGAACCCAAAATAAGAGAGAAAACTAACAACTCAAGTTTTTGCATGTTTTTTGTTCTTAAAAGCACGCAAAAAAGAAAAAAGAAAAAAAACACGACAGAGTTGAAATACAAACGCAGAAACAGACAGGCGCACGAAACAAAAAGAAAAGAAAGATAGAGAAAAAGTGAAGTACTTGAAAATGGCAGAAGAAGAGTTGTCCTCGAGACCATTAGGGTCATGTTCATCATTAGGTTGGTTAGTCGAAAGCAAAAGAGGCAGCGTTTTGGGAAAAATTCTGTTCTCATCAAAGCGCTGTACTTCATCGAAGCCCCGTTTTCTGCTGCCACCGCTGCGGCTAGGGCTACTGCTGCTGCTGTTATTAATGTTAATGTCAGATGGACCCAGTTTTAGCAATGGCCGGCTCAAAGTGTTGGAACCCAAACCCTCCCCAGGCTCGTAACCACAGCTGTTTAGGTCAAACATTTTGATTGGAATAATAAGAGGATCACTTGGAAGAGCGAGTCCCAGTTGGAGCTCCATGCACATCAAATACAAAATGAAACAAAAATTGTCCACAGAAAAAAAGATTTCCTTCGAAATAAACCAGAATACTTCAAAAGAAGCAAGTGCAACCTGGGGTGGGGGGGTCAAGGCTCAAGAGTCAAGGAAATCTGGGTTTCTTGGCGTACCGAAGTTGGGGAATTTTAATATAAGGTGAAATTGTAGCGGTGAGGATGGGGACATTCAGCAGACAGAGAGTAACATTTGGTGTAGTGGGTCCAAGCTTTGCTACACTTTTGGCCGACCAATTTGTCCCCTTCTGCTTTTTTTGTTGCTTCCCATTGTTTTCAGCATCTTTGCTAACTACACTGCCGAGGATTTCACGCGCACCAAAACCTCAGAGTTCTGTTTTTCTTCTGAACTCTTTTGGTTCGTGAATTTCTCATTTTGACGGCATTTTTGACAGTGAGTGGGAAATACATGAACCAAAGAGTTGTGATTTGTGCTATTAAAAAGAGTATTTTTTATACATTGACAAAATAAAATAAATCAGACTAATAATTCATCATATATCTCATTATTTTTTAACAAAATTTTTAATTATCAAAAGATATGCTTATGAAATTAAAAAATTACCAGAACAATAAAGATGTGGAATTTGAATTCACTTACTAGAATTCTATAAAATGGCAATTCAAATTAGAATAACAGGTTCTTTAATTTAAATTGCAAATCACGATTTTGAGCTAAGATCTTTTTACATTAATTCGATTAAATTGATGGATTAAGCTTTTCTTTAAAATCTCTTAAAGACTAACAAGGGAATATATAGTTGCAACATGTGAAACAGACAACTTGAATTATTGACCATGTAAACTTTGTATGCTTTGAAAGTAAGGGAAGGGCCACTTTATGCTTGACAAAACAATTCACTTGTGAAAGCAATTAAAAGTGATGGTTTAACCCTCTTTGTAACTCTAAATCATGGCCAAAAGCCTAAAAAAAAAAAAAAAAACAAGCTTCATTTCAATAAATACCGATAGTTGGGATTTTGGGTTTTGAGGGAAAGGGGCTTGAGACTGAAAGAAAGCTTGGAGATCAGCAACAGATCCTTTTTAATTCCTGTGTAGGATGCAGATTTGATAGTCAAACCTACAGGGCCCACCCTCTCGATTTCCCTTGCATTCAAAATCATTGACACGTCTTCTCTTTCCTCATCTCTTTATACCAACACTTACCCAATCTGGCACGTTTCATTAGCATCTCTGTCTTGCTAATCAAGATGTTCAATCCATAGAATCCATCCAAAGTATTCAATTTTTGTAAACCGTTGCTTTCAAGTTAAACATATTTAGAAAAAAACCGTAATCTAATAATATAAAAAAATTATAAGTAATAAAATTCGAATATTATATTTATTAAAAAAATTTTAAAAATTATTATATGAATTAATGGAATTAAGTTTTAAATTTTAAATCTAATATATATATGTATATATTATATATAAAAATACATAAATAAGTTTACCATATATGCATCTATGTGTACAATTTTTTTAAATAACACGTAAGATAGTTTTTTAAAAGAATAAGATAATTTTTTTTAATTTCAAATTAGATATTTTTTAATTTATTTAAATATCAAAATTATTCAAATTATAATTTAAAATCAAATCAATTTACATATATATATTTTAAAAGTAAAAATATGAAATATGAAAAAATTTTTTAATAAATAATTTTAGTTATTTACCAAATAACCTTATTTAAAAATTCATTTAATTATCAAAATCTTTCAAACATGTTTAAAAATTACAAAGATTAAGTTTATCTAAATCTTTTAACAATCTTTTTTATCTTGATTTAAAAAATTATCTTTTAAAAAATTGACATAAAACATTAAAAATTCAAGTAATTTTATGTAAAATTTTAAAAATTTAAAAAATTTTCATCTTAAATCTTTAAATAATAAGATTATCAAAATGATTATATCAATTTGAACTCTAATTATCAAATTTATCAAAGAAATGCAAAAAATTTAATATTATTGTTATCACTTATTGTATCCATTTTAAATTAAAAAATTATCCATTTAATCCTAATTACCACTAAATAATTTTTTTATAAATTTAAGACTACAAATGTAATGTGTTATACATCAATTTTTTTTATTTTTTCAATAACTTTTTTTAATGTATGTTTTATTACTAATGCAATTTGTTTTTTTTTTTGTTTATAAATTTTTCTAAAATATATTTTATTATTATTATAGTTTTATTCTTATGAAAAATAATTTTTTTTCAAGATTACTAAAATGAAAGTGTATTAATACTTATTTTATTATTTAATTTATTATTTAATAATGTATGATTTTATTTTTAAAAAAAGACATAATTTATTTTTATTTGATATAATTTAACAGGTATATAAATATTATTATAAACAAAAATTTTCAAAGGAAAGATACAAATTTTTTTGCTATTTTAGAAAATTTACTTTTTAATAATAAGTCAATATATATAAATTTTATATATGTTATAAGTTTTAAAATTTTAAATATAAATAAAAAATTAATTTATATATATTAAATAAAAAAAATTATTTCATGCATCGCACTGTTTATAATCTAGTTATATATTATATATTACCATTAACCAATTTACAGTATAGTATTATATGCATATTTTTTTAAATAATTTTACTCATAAATAAGATAAAATTTATGTTAAGTTATTTAGAAAATGTGTGTAAAATTAAAAAAAATTAATTTAATAAAAAAATCAAATTTATAAATTTATAAAATTCAATATAAAAATTAATAATATATATAAAAAATTATTTATAATTCAAATTTAATTATATTTATTCAATGATAAAATTTTGATCAATATTTTTACTACAAATATGTATTAAAATTTATTTAAATTTGTATACTTAATTTATATAATAAAAATTTTAATATATTAAATTTCATTTTTATTTTTAATTTAATTATTTAAAAAAAAATTTACAAACCTCGTTAAAGATCTTCTTTTTAAGTCTTTCTTCTCACGAACATACAACTTTATAAAGAATAACTGTTCAAGAGCAGACCGCATCTTTTCTGTTAAGAAAAAATGGTTTTTTTATTTATTTTTTTTTTATCTTTATTTTAGTTTGGGAACGGAGAGCGAGAAAGACAAGCACTGTGGAGAATGGAACCCACAGCAAAATTGTCTCAATGGTCTTTCCAAGAAGACAACTTTGTCGTGTTTAAACAGAACGCATGTTCCCTATGTGCTTTTTTTGTTTATGTTTTGTGCTGAATAATAAACATTAGGGTTATAACGTTAAAATGGAATTGGATTTTTTGTTTGAATTTTTAATAATATATAAAATTATAAATTTTGATTTAAATTTAAATTAAAATTTTATATAATTCGATCCTAATTAAATTTTATCGGTTTAATTTGATTTATTAATTTTTAATTTTTAATTTTTTGATATATTATTTTAATATAATTTTTAATGTATTAAAATAAATTTGAGTATAAAATAATTATATTAGTTTATAAAAATTTTAAAAAATATAAAAATTAATAAAAATATATAACTCTATTATATTTAATTTTTAATTATTTTTTGATTCAAAATCTCTTTTGAATTTAACATTTATATTTAATATTCGAACTTAATTCGAATCGAATAAAAAAAATTATATGAATTAAAACAAATATTATAATTTTGAATCAAAATTTATTTTTCTTATTTTTTTTCAATTCCTAATAAACACAATTTTGATTAATATTATATTTTAACCTAAATTTTATAGCACTTTTTTGGCTTATGCTAACAAAACTAGTTCCAATAAAATGAAATTTGGTAACATTGCCCCCTCTTCAAACCCAAAACGCATTTCAAATCACATTACTCCATTGCTAGGAATAGAATGGACAAGATTGAAATGGGAACATGGGGGATTCATGTGATTGGGGGCCCCCCCAAGGCAGAGCCGAAGCACACGAGTCAGACAGCCAAGGCGGGGCAACCCGCACAGGGCGGTGGAATGGTGCCACCAACATTCGAACAAAGCAAATTTTCCATCCGATCAAAACCCACGAGTCCCCCTTGCGTGGTCCAGAACTTAAATGAGTTTACTTAGGGTTGTTCACTTGGGAGGCAATGTGGATAAAAAATTTTATAAATTTTGTTGTAGTGAGTGCCAGGGCTTTTATCACACTGTTCAAGGGATTGGGTTTTCTGGTTTAGTCAATTAATCTATGTGCATGCGCAAATCAATGAGGGAATTGGGGGGCAACTTGAATGGTGAAGAATTAGATAAATTTCTCTACCACTCACTCAAGGCTCTTCGTGTTGTGGGGATTGAAGTGAATGGGTTGTTTTTGTTAGGCTATTTTCCATTAGTCTAGAAATGTAGGTGAGGGTCCGTCTAGTCACTAGGCTGTTTGGAAGCTTGATTTTGTCTCAACGAGAGAGGTCCCCCACTTTTGGGGTTATTCATTTTATTCAATCCTTACTCGGGAAAGTAAATAGGACGTTTTGCATGTTGAAGTTATCTTCAAAGCTCAAAGTCAATCACTGTCGCTGATAAATTGTGAAATCACCATACAATGTAATTGATTTTAAGACCACATGCCAGGATAGCTGAACAAAGCAAATCAATTGAGATTTGGTATTACAAGTTGAATAGCTTGTGAGATGAAAACTTCCCGAGCTGTCTCGTTCATTTTATTCAATGTTCTCACTAACTTCCATTTCAAACTCCGAAAAAAAAAACTCTGTTTCTTTGGATCCGGATGGGGAGATGGGCATTACATTCACACGTGGGGGAGAAATAGACGGTAAAATTGAAGGGTGTTTCAATGATTTTGACTTTGAAGGTACAGTCTTCTTCTCTCTTTTGGCAGCCTAGCTTGACTAAAAAGAGCCATGGACAAACCCAATTTTGATCCACCTAAAGGCCTAGAAAATATGCTGTTTGGTAAAATCCATGAGAGAATATTGGCACCCAATAGAATTAAGAATCCAACCCATTTGCTTTCTTGGATCGTTTTCCAACCAACCATATGTTGTTGGTGAATTAATATAAAATTTTCATCTTAAATGGTTTGAATATTTTATTTCAACTAAGAGGAAATTTAAAATGGAAAACAATTTTACACCAATTTTTTCTTTTAAGGTAGAAATTTTCTCCAAATTTGCAGTTGTTTAGTACATTAATAACATGGTTGGTCCATTAGGGGCTCAGTCTATTGATAACAATGGTTGGGCTGTCATTAGGCACCATCTTTTTTCTAGTGTTGGGTCAATAAAAAGAATGGATGGAAAGAAAAAAAAATGCAATAGTGGAAAAAGCATCCTATATATGATCCTATGATATTCGTTCCATCTCCCCTATCCCATTTTCTCACATTGAAGAAACAACAATCAAACACAAAAAAAAAAAAAGGGTTTGGTTTCCAGTTAGGTTAATGCACCCAAAGATGTTATTTTTTAAAAATTTGATGATTCGTATATTTTATTGTGTAAAATATTAAAATTTATGTATTTATATTATATTTTATATGAAATTTATATATAATAATTTATATAGATATAAAAATATAAAATATATTTTTTTATTTTGTTAAATTTATATATAATTATTATTAAATTTTAAAATTATATCACCTTCATCTTTTTTTTTTCATATTGTATTCGTGTTAAGTTTTAAATTGTTAAATCTAATTTTTTTTGTCACATCCACTTATTTTTATTAGTATTTTGCAAAAGTACTGTGCTATTATTTTTGTTCACAAAATCAACAACTCAATTTCAACATGTCATGTATTTTATAAAATAGTGCCATCCAAGTAGATTTGGGCTGGGTTCTGCTGGCGGCCGTATTGCCAATATAACTCCAACAACGGTGCCACCCATTTTGCACTAACTACTAAAAACCAGGGAACATTTGGCTGCAAGCAGAGGATCGCAAGTGAAGTGAAATTATTAGTGATTTCATAAGGTGTTAATTTCTTTAATGATTCATCATTTCTTTAATGACTAAATTCCGTCAATTTGATGTTAAGTCATGCTTAATTATGTAATTATAAAAAGAAATAACCAACTACATTTCCTGCTTGATTGTGGACTCAACATTCATTTCGTGCTGGATTGGAGGCCTCTCTCCATACATCCACCGAGTCAAGTAATTTGCTATCGGATAATTTTCCGTCGCAATTCTCATGTCATGCTTCTTGTTTCTCCGAGTCGGTTTCTATTGTTAGTCAATCAAGATTCGCCATCTAGAGAATGAAGAGCCTTTACTTTAAGTTAGGTTGGTTATTGTGATTAGATTTGATAAGTTAAAATATAATATGATGATATAATAAAATGATATAGTTTAAAATTTAAATAAAAATTAATATAAGTTTAATAAAATAAAAAAATATGTTTTGTATTTTTATATCAACACGAGAGATGTTACACAATTTTAATATAAAATATGATACGAATACATAAATTATATTAATATTTTACAAGATATGAATACACTAATTTTTAAGTGTATTTTTCATTCATGTAATTCAAACATAAATGTTAGTGAGGCATATATTGAATATAAAAATTATCCATAAAAAAAAAAAAAAAAACTGCTAATAATGGAAATCAAATTCAAGCTTTATATATGAAATATTTATCCTTACCAACTCAACTAATCCTTCACCAATAACCAAATACACTTTTAAAGTAGGTAATTTATTCAAAAACTAATACTCCGTATATCAATCAGAAAGACAGTAACGCAACATTGTTGATTATTTAGGGTGATATGATAATTTTAATGAAAAGATTACTGTTCATATAAGCTCTTCGAAATGATACCGATCGAACAGGTTAACCTATATTGTATTTGGATATGTGATCATCAAAAGCTTTATATAACACTTATCAAGTATTGGGTACAATTTTCCTTAGATTTTTTATACAAAAAAAAAAAAAATCTCTGATTCGATTTCTTTGAGAAAAAGAATAAAATATTTGAGGGCTTAGAAAAAACTTGAATCTCGAATGGATGAGCGTTGGGCTCTTGAGAGCAAGGCTTTAAGGATGTTAAACTAATCTCCGAGGGCAAAAGCTTGATCACAAACAACAAGTGATGTGGCAAATCTTCAAAGGAAAAGGCTGAAAGCTTATGATTTCTTTGTTGATCTACTTGGATTGGAATCGGATCCGATGAAAAGAGTTGTTGGTAGCCGGTAGAACTTGATGAGAAAAGGCAGTAGAATTTGAAGCCTTGAGAATCTCTGAAAGAGGGCTAGTTTTTCTCTTCTTTAGAATTTTTGTTCCCATAACTTGGTGTAAGTCTCTATTTATAGTGTTTAGGTGATACTTTACGAGGGAGCTCTAAAAAAATTTAATCACTTTGATTTTATCTCTAATTATTTTAAATAAATTAGAGATAAGAAAGATGACTTATGGATATAATTTAATTACATTATTCATATGTCCTAAAGTTTTAACTGGCTTTACCAAATGATTTTGATAATTTTTTTGTTAATTTATTTAATCAATTAAATATAATTATTTAATTGATTAAAATATTTTTTTCAAAATTTCATTGTTTACAAGGGGATTATTCATTTCACACAAGTCACCTTCTTTTTTAGGTTTAGAGAATGACTATGTTTAGGCTGGCCAAAGCATAGCTTATCTACGCCATATCATGACCGAATTGGCCTAGGAAGTGAAAGTTATGCAAAAATGTTGAACATGTTTTCTCACATATTATACTTCTCAAGCTCAGCCTAAGCTCCTTCCATCGAGATGAGAGCAATGAAAATCATGTTACGTCTCCTTGCAAAAACCTATTCATATCCAAATTCTATCAGTCTTAATTTCTCTTTTGACTGCTTAAAATCAAATCTGCCTTCAATTTCTTTTTGTAAAAACCTCGGGTTCTGGGAAGGGATTGAGAAGGCAGAGGATGATGGGAGGCCTTGGTTAAGGGTGGATCAGAGGATGCTTGTAGATGATTGTGTTGGCAATGGCAGTGTCTCAATGGTGTGCTGTGGAGGTTGCTGGTGGTTCGGTTATGGTAGAGGTGGAATTGGTTGGTTGAATGCAGGGGTTGGCTCTGGTTGATAAAGGCAGTGTCTCTTTTTGTCAAAAAAAAAAAAAAAAAAGGCCTCCTTTCTTTCTTTTTTTTTCAGACAATGTGAAAAAATTTTTTCCTCCCCCTTTTGCTTGTCTGTGGATAGCCGTTTTAAAGGTCCAATCTGGGATGAAAATCTTCATCCCAGATTTTCAGGGATCAGAATTTCTTGATTCATGGAGTTGGCAGGGTGTGTGGTGTCAGGTTACGGGGATGATTGAATGCTTGTGTCTTGCAATGGCAGAAGAAAAATGGAAGAATACTAACAAAAAAATTTTGATTTTAAGTTTTTGTCCTTTTTTTTTTAATTTTTATTTATTTTTTGACTTTTTACTTTTACAACTAAAATGAAAATAATAATAAAATAAATAAAGAAATAAATATTGGACTATAGTTTTGGGCTTAAATTTCATTATGCCATAAATCTCAAATTAACTATTGGGTTTCAAATTCAATTTGAATTTGAATCAATTACTGGGACAAGAAAATCAATTGAATCTTATATGCAATAAATTATATATAATATTATATTACAACATACATAAAAATATCATAAAATTTGCTTTAGTGAATTCTTAGATGAACAATTTATATTATTGACACGTGAAACAGTTCTAAATAACTTTATTCAATCAATTATTCAAATTTTTAAATTTTAAAATTTTAAAATTTACATTTATCTTAATATTTCAAAGTATATAAGTTTTATCTTAATTTAAATCCAAAAAACATATCTCATACCTCATTCTTTCCCATATATATGAAATACAAAATTTAAATAATTTTTAAAGGTTAAATCTCTAAATCTTAATTAGGAATCATAAAAAATCATACATCATCTAAATCAATATTTATATAAATTTCAATTAATAAATTTTGTAGTTGAATAATTATTATTTACCAATTTTTTTATCTTCATTTTCCTACTATGTAAAATAAAAAAAAATATTTTATCTCAATTTAAAATTACACATATTTAAATTGATATTTATATTTTGACCAAATTATTCACAAATTTATCTAATAGTTAAAATCATAAATATTGATTTAAACCTACAATCATATTGCAAAATAGTACATTTCTTCTTAAAAAAATTTTATCATGTAATAATTTAATATATAAGCATGCAATCACAATTCATACGCTACTTTTCTTTTGACAATTTTGGAGTTTGAATAGTATTTATGTTGGTCTTGAAATGCTAAATTTAATTATCAATATTGTGAATTTATTTGATTTTATAAAAAAAATTTGAATTCAAAAGCATATAAATAATAATCTTTACATCCATTAATAGAATGGTAAATCCTAATTATAAGCCTAAATTTCTTTTTATTTTCATTGAAATTTCAAATTAAAATTTATAAATTTACTATCCAAAAAATTTTAAAGAAAAACAAAATTAAGGCTTTCAACTTATAAATAATATGTCACATGTGTAAATCTTAATTTTCACACTAAAATAATATATATTTTTAAGAGTTTATATAATTATAAAATAAGGTATTGACTTTTTTTATTAAGTTTTGTTTGTAATTTTATTTTCATAACTCAAAGAAATTTTATTGAAATTAATTTTTTTTTTCAAAACTTACAAAATGCTAATTTGGATTCTTTGGTAATAATTTATATATAAATTATTTTTGCAATTTTTTATACAAATTATAGATGATTATAAATTTTTTTATTTATATATAATATTTTAAATTATAAAAAAATATAATAAAAAATTTCATGCCTAACATGAGTAAGAAAATAGCAAATCGATAAATTTAAATTTAATTTATCAAATTCATTTTAATCAATTCGAACAAAATTAAATATTTATAAGTCCGCTTCATTTGTGTCAGGCATATCACAAGCTTCAGGGCATGATCCCCTCGTCTCCAATGAACGTCCAACTTTTGTTCCTAGTTTTGCTGGTCATGGTCTCTACTAATAGACAAAAGAATACACCAAAACATTGTTTTTTTTACTTCCCTAATTTTGCTTGTCATGGTCTCCACTGGTAGACTTGCTCTTAAGCAAATATACACGTGAATCTTGCCCTTCCGTCAGAATCTTGGCACGAGTGAAGAGACATTACTTTGGTAATATATTTGATTGTTAAAGACAATGGTCTTTTATAGGTAAAAATATCCTAATAATCATGGTTACAAAAAGGGAAAACACCCATTTTTCAAGCAAGATCAAAGAGGTAGGGAGATTAATTTTGGAGTTTGAAAATGAGTGGAGCTGGTGAAGTGTGGGAAGAATTTATGTGAATTGGCGGGCGAAAAACAAAGTAAGATATCATTGTGGAAATGGTGGGAAAGTGAAGGACTCGTGATCTAAAGCCTATCCCCACATGCAAGCCTAAAAGTGAATATTGCACAAACTTCGTAATACGTGCACACATTTAGTGTAGCACCAAATTCATATCCCAAGAAATTAACCATCTATTCTAAAATGATTTGCCAATCCCATATTGTTTGGTTTTGTTCTTATAGACAGTATGCTAGTTTCCTGGTCTGGAAAAAATGAAAATCACTTCATCTAAACACATATAGGGTGAAAATAAAAAGGAAAAAAATGTTAGTAGCGTTTTATTTAAAAAAAAAAAAGGACTCGAATGTTATTTAAGTGCTTAATAGAATCCATGCACTTAACAAAAATTAAATATTGAACATATTTTATTCAAATATCAAAAGATTTGATTTTTTTTTTTTAGATATTTATGAGATTTGCTAAAAAAAAAAAAACCTTTAGAATACGAGAGAAATGTAACATTTATGTAATGTTTCCATAGGAGATAAATTTGTAGGACGTGAGAAAAAGTTAAAAAATATATATATTAAGTTACATTATATATAAAATATTCTATGTGTTTAAACACAAGTGGCATAAAAACTAAGATTATTATAAGATTCAAGATTAATGTTTGGTTATTGGGAGTTTTATATTTATATTTATAGTGATTTTTTTTTTGTCTGTGGATATAAACAATTGAGAAAACCACATTAAATGTTATCTTTAATACATGTTTAATTTATTTTATGTTGATTTCATTATGAAATATATATATGTGCTTGAAAATCTTAATATTAAATACTCATGTATTTTAAAAATACAACTTTGAGAGCATAGGACGAAGTGGAATATATGATATTTCATGCGAATCATCGGCAAAATCTTATGACAAAAACTATATGACCAATTAGTTAGGAATATATATACATCCTATATGAGAAGAGACAACACAAAAGAAATGGAACAGAATGGAATGGATGCATCCTGGATCCATTCCCATGAGGCTTTTGTGCGCGCGCGCGCGTGTGTGTGTGTGTGTGTGTGAGAGAGAGAGAGAGAGAGAGAGAGAGAGAGAGAGGACTGGGGAGATAGACTGAGATTTTATTGCAGCTTTGATCCTGTAAAAGGGAAAATCCCACTAACCATATATAGAGGAATTAACCCAAAAAATCAAGATTGCAGTTCACGTAAAAGTTTTCCGCCCCTGAAAAAATTTAAAGTTGTTGTATTTAGGCAGTAAAAGGATGAGAAATGTAGGGAGAACTTTACATTGTGATAATGACATGAAAAAAAGGAAAGCGGGGATACAAGAGAATAATCCAACAGTATAGTTTCTGACAGACTTGAAGCTCAAGGACGCAGGCTGAGATAATAATTTCCAACTTTCAAATGGGTTTAAGTCGGCAACCAACTTTCTTGCTTCTGCTCTATCTTTAACTTTGAATGTTGCAGCTACACCCAAGGGAGATTGTTCCTACTGGAATCTTCATTTCTAATGATGATAGGTTTTAATCTCAAAACTTTTTGATACGATCAAACAGAGACTACTTTTCTTTTGAAATAAGTAAATATTATAATAATTTCAGTCTCATAATAATTCTATAAACGTAAAGATTATTTCATGTTCAACTCAAGAATTGTAAGATATAACTCGTTTTAAAAACTAATTAAAGTCAAAGATTGATTAATTTCAGTCAAATGAAACTATTTAAACGTGGAACCAAATTGACACGATTATCGACATTACAAGACTCCTGAACTAAATTGTCAACCCGGAGGGCCAACGCCATGATTTTTGTGACACGTTCCGAGGTAACCGTCAGTCAAATATGATACTACCATTTTTGGTATCTCGAAATACGTTTTGGTAGTTCAGAAAAAGGAAAGGAAATCTGCTATCCCTGTCCATGTAAGTGGGAAATATTCAAGTAAAACAATTAGCAGTAGAACTCGAGATTTATCTTTCTTGTGTAGTAACAAAAGGATGGAAATATTCGAGTGATTAAAAAGCGTAGGTAACTAGGAATGACAAGCTAAATACGACAATGTTGGCAAATTAATTCACAAAAGCTTATGGTTTTTTATTCTTTATCGTCAACTTTTGTTGAAATGTTGGTTGTGAATGGCTTTGGTTGAAATTGAGCCCGCATTGCTTATTCGATGATGAGAGGTATAATTGTTTGATACTAGTTTGTTTTATCTTGGCAAAGATTTTGAGACAAACTGCCCTACTGAAGGAGAATGAGAAAAGGCAAAATTATAGCAATCAAAAGCAAATGTTCCTACTGATCAGCTGACAGAGACGGCTGAAAAGCTAGCAATTCATACATTGCCTAGCTCCCATCCCTCCACATCTTGAATTCTTAAAACAAATAAAATTCATCACATTTCTCTCCACCAAATCAGTTAACACCTACTATTGCATGTCATTTCATGGGGCTGACAAAAGCTGCATGGGGGAGATAGTGGTGCATCAGATCATTTACATATCCCAATGTGCTAGGAGATAAATTATTAGGATATAATTGGCAAAAAGGGATATAATTCATAAGTTTGCAGAACTGGGTGTGCTTTGATTTTGCATTTTTCTTAATAGTTGTTGCATTAGGCTCATCTAATCTTCCTCTATGTCCTCCTTAATTCAGCAAAAGCCATTAAAACCATTTTGAGGAGATATCAGAAAGGATGGTAGGTAACAAGTAACAACCCTAATTCTCAAAATTTTTTGTCCCTATATTTCATTTAGCTTGTTGTGAACGTTTTTTTAATATGGTTAGGAGATGGAGATTTAAATTGATTTTAGGAATTAAATTTGGTTTGCTTTTACAGAGAGAGGGAGATCGTGAGAAGGAAAGCAAAAGTAAATGAAAATAGGGGGCCCTCCCTTGTCAATCCTTTGATCACTGTTTTAGTACTATTGTACATGCACGAATATTTTGCAAATTGGCCCAAAGATTTGACATCTCACTATCTCAGTTTGCTAGAATTCGCTTTCCCTTATATATATAATCTTCTTCTCAATCTAACTCAGAATAATCAATCACCTTCACCCCCAAAATCTTTTTTGTGATGAGCGTTTGAGTCCAAAAGATAGAGAGAGAGAGAGAGAGAGAAGCAAGAATGGAGAAAATTAAAGAAACGAAGGCACAGTCAAAGAGAGGTTTATGGAAGCCAGAGGAAGACTTGATTTTGAAGAATTATGTAGAGACCCATGGCGAAGGCAACTGGGGAACCGTGTCTAAGAGATCAGGTATATCAAATTAACTAGCAACACTGTTTCTCAATTCTAATCTCGAATTAATGTTGATGATGAAGTAATTTTGTAAGCAACAGCTCTTGATTTTCACTATGCTAATTATAAGTACGTAGGCAACAATAGCCATATATAGCTTTTGTAATTAATTCTACATTGTCAGGGTTGATGAGAGGAGGGAAAAGTTGTAGACTGAGATGGAAGAATTACCTAAGACCAAACATAAAACGTGGTGGAATGTCTCAGGAGGAAGAAGACCTTATAATCCGAATGCACAAGCTTCTTGGTAACAGGTTAGTATATATTTTCGATTTTTAGAATTCCAACTCGATCAAGCAATTACTAGTATTAGATTATACATTATCCATGCTGAAAAATATGTTTTATATTCTTTTTTTGGTTTCATTAAATTAAATATAAATTGGTCATTTCTGGTGTTGGTGTATTTGTTATTATTATTATTTTTTTAATGAATTGTAGATGGTCTCTAATTGCTGGGAGACTTCCTGGTCGAACCGACAATGAGGTGAAGAACTATTGGAATACCCATTTGAACAAGAAAAATCTTTTAGGCAAAAGAAAAACTATTGACTCAAACAAGCAACATATTGACAACGAAGACAATATTGAGAAGCAAGATCGCAGGAAACCAAGCCAGCCGCATAAGTCTCAGTCCATTTTCAGCACAAGTCCGGAAAGGACAACAGATGAGGGATTGATGGATTTGGACGAGAAGAAGCAACAAGTGAAGGAAGAAAGTAGTTTTACAGATGGTACATGGATGGAAGGAGCAGTTCAGTGCTTCAACTATGACTATGACTATGACATTGACATGATAGGAACTCCACTGATGATGATGAACCCCGATTATTCAAATTTCGTGTTTGATGAAGGGCCTTTCACATCCTATATGGACTCTTTTGTTCTGTTCGAAGCATTTGGGACAGATTCAGATCATGTGGGAATCCAATCATTCTTGCCTTAGATACAGCCAGCATATACGTGGGCCACCACCGGGGAAGAGCACTTTGCCGGGTAGGGCCAGAGGGAGGTGTTTGTTTTATCCCAAGGGGCAAACAGTGTTAGGCTTTAGCGGGAGAGGTCATGGCATCGTAGTACCACCACCTTTAGAAAGCCGTGTTGACAGCATCACGAGGATTTTTTTTTTTTAATTGTGAACCAGTGAAGCGAGGATTATAATTTTAACTTATCAGTAATTTTGATCCTAAGGCTTGAGTTAAAATTATAATTCTTTCCATTTCGGAAAATAATTCATAAAAAAAAAAAAAGAAAGCCAATAGTGAAATGATCTCTTCAATTCTTTGAAATAGTGAGATGTTCTCCTTCGTTTCAAATAAAAGGAAAAAAAAAAAACTAAAAAAGAAATCCACCAAAAATCAGCTGAGAATCAGAAGATTACTAGGAGATTTGCGAACATGGCTAACTGATTTATTTAAGGCAAGCTGCCTTTCAAGGGAAAAAAAAATACTGAATTATTGTCTTGGAAAAATCAGCTATTTCAATATAGAATCATGAATTCAGATTTGATATGTAGAAAGGGATCTCATTTACAATACTTCATCTTGCTGAGAATAGAATAATCCGTTGTCAACAGGCAATGAAGGTGGAGTTCCAGGTGGGATGCGAGCAGCTCCATTCTCGCCGGCACATAAACATAAAGCTTCTGCATCCCTGAGGGTTGCATCAAGGTCAATCCGACCACTCAGCTCATTGATGAACTTCAAGAGGGTGTCGAAGTCCATTTGCTCTCCCATTATCTTGCCACGATAGTGCTTCAAGATTGCTACGCACACATACAGATGCAGGTGTTCCGACAAATAATGTGTCCACAATACTTCCCACAATCGCATTGTTTTCTCATATTCCAGTTCCCTGATAAACATGTTGAGACCACATCACATGTAAAACACAGTAATTCATCTTTACGTCTCATAGTGCATGCATAATAAGCAAGCTCAAGATGAAATTTGAAAGGAAAAAAATAAATTTGAAATCTCAATATGGTTGCATGCAGATAAAATCAAGTCTATGCCTCAGTTTTTTTCTCATTGTTATTTTTTCAGCAATCGACTCAAACTGCTGAACACCTTAAACAAGTGTTCTCCCTGCTTTCCTCTGTCCCTCCCGACAACGTTTCCATTTACATAATTGATGTTGAATTCTGAAGGATGGAAGGAGAGGTACATGCACATCAAGAAAAGTATATGCACATCGAGAAAAGTATATGCTAAATGAGATTAAGGGTGTTGTTGAAAATAGGGATGAAAAATGAAACAGCAGAAAGAGCTAACTTTCATCTGAAATGTGAATGATATGACGGAAATTTGCAAAATTGTCAACATTTATTCTCCTCTCCCTATGTCCATCCAAATTGAGTGAACTAAAATGAACAGACTTGGGAAAAAAACGGCACTCATCCTCCCACTTTCCTCTCCCTTGCAGAACATTGTAAGAGTTATACCACAAACTATTCTACTTTACATGAACCATTGCAACATGTTTCAATGAAAATAGGAATGCAGCAACAGGAACATATGTGCATTGCAAAATTAAAGGAAATCTACCCTAAATGAATGCTAGCATGGAAGCAAATGAATGAACTACTAAATCCAAGAGTCTGACCTTTTAAACTGTATCAGTATCCAGCGGAAACAGAAGAAATAATTCAAGCAGTCATTCTGCTTGAAATAGTTATGCAATGGGCTGTCTACCAACTCAACCAGCTGCAAAAAGTAGAGGTACAGCTCAAAATCAGAAACCAAAACTCTGTTCACAACTAATTCACTTTAGCTTTTTATAAATTACTTGTTAGAAGTACAAAGTCGTAATATCCTTTTAATCTTCTTTATGTTGTTTAGAGGGAAGGTGAGAGTGGTTTAGCTGTTCATAAATTACTTGTTAGAAGTATAGTCATAATACCCCTTTAATCTTCTTCAAGTTGTTTCCTTCCCAGGAACCTAAAGGATTAAATCCCACCGATCTCTAAGAAACATAAGTTTGATGGCATTGCATATAGGTGCTTCATGATTAACTTTCTTCAAGGACTCAAGGAATCAACACTAACCATGTTATACATGTTTCTACATTATAGTTGTTAACTCAAGCAAAGAATGGCCGATACGAAGGTCTATTCTCATCATAAAAATGCAATCTATCACTATAAGAATGATTCATGAAACATAAACTTTTGAGGCCTGCTCTCTCATCATGTTAAGCCTCCTAAGAAGCTACACCACAAACTTTGATTCAGAGTTCAAAGTTTGACAAACTCATGCTAGATCCATATCATATCAATGCAACTATTGCTTTTACACCACTGCAAATGCAGAGGCTGAAATTTCAGGGAGTGATTCAAGATGAAGAAGAATCAATAAGATTAATAAAAAATTTTCTTAAAAAAACTAAAGACAAATGCCAGAATTCTCTGACATTATTTTACACACTTACAAAGTTAAATAGTCCTAAGAGATATTGATGTCCAAAAAATTCTGAACAAGACACTATTGCCCATTTCCACTACAGAGAGGAAGAGAAAAATAACCCCACTCCAAAGAAAAAAAGGGGCGGGGGAGGAGGGGATGGGGTTGTGTAAACAAGATATTATCTTTAAGTATTTATATTCCACATTTTAACAAAAGAAAAACCAAAAGTCTCAGCCCTTTTAACTGATAACCTAATGACTCCAGCAATTTGTAAGAGAGAAGGGGGGGAGCAAGACCTTAGATAATGCAAAAAGCTGAGAGTGCATGCCATTTTGGTCACGATTAAAATTGGGCCCAAGGCGTTCCATAAGGGCCACAAAACACCAAAATGATTCTGACTCATCCTCCATTACAAACAAAATTGGGGATAGCAGATCACTCATACCCTGAAAGAAAGGATAGAAAAAGGGGTGAAGATACGACCATATAGAAAACAAGTGCCATAATGGATATAAACTTTGGATAAACTCATTCATGCATGGAATAAAGAAACAAGCTATAGGCCTAAATGTTCACATGCCTGAACCAATAATCTACAATAAGATGTACAAACAGAAAAACAATTGCAATTTTATGTCCATCTCCACGTGTGTATGTGTCTCTATGTTTTTAAAGTTATCTAAAGAAAAAAAGATGCATTTAAGACGTATAAAGAGCCCAACCCTTTGCCTGAGTAAATTTGAGAAAAGGAAAAAAAGGAACAAAAATCAGAAATACATCACCAAAGGAGAAAAGCCCCAAACAATACTTTGAAATTAAATTGTGCCCCACATGTAAGAAAAAGAAAATTATAACATAGACAATCCATTATGCTCAACTTTAAATATAGCTTTCTGATGATAATCCCCACTTAAATGCACTTAAAATATATTCATATAAGAAAAGCTGTTTCAAATTCATTCATTGATTAATGCTCTCAAAGTATGTGACATGGAATATTATCTGTCCTGCCTGCTTTACTTAATGAGATTCTTATGTCATATTTCAACAATGCCATGTCACCTGCATGTTGGCAGCTCATCGTGCAATCGCATGAAATGTAGTGAATTGTATTGCCACATAAAGCCATTTATTAAGCACACATTAGAATTTAGATCAGACTAATACCTCATGCTCCCATGCATATCCATTGTTATTTTCGCCAAGAACATCTATATCCAATTTAAAACACCATTTTTGGTCTATTTTAAAAACACCCAAGATTTTTTCATTGAATCAAATAAAACAACCAACATTAAAGTCGTAACTCAGCATGACTGTAAAATTAGCTTATTTGCTAGGCGACCAACAGATTGAAAATAAAAGCATAACAGAAGTAATTACCTGACAGTAACCAAGATCGAAGTTGTAGAAAGAGTAGGTCAGCAGGATATCACGTAAAAGATTCACATTTGGATTGTCATCCCCATCATAGAAAGAGAGCAATCTATCTGTCCTTACCTTTAAAACAACAAAAACACAGTGGTTACATTGAACTCAGGATGGCACTATTACACTTTTCAAGAATAAAAAGAATATATGAAACTCCAAACTCAAACATGCGATGGTTTCATACATACCACATCTTTCTCTATAAGGCCTTTCCTCTCTCTGAACTTTGTAAACCTTTTAGCCTGTTGAGGAGAGATACTCTGCCAAAATATTCAGCAAACAAGTACTAAGCTCCATATAAAAAAATAAGTTTTGCCAGGATGAAAAAGTACTTTTCTTAACAGAAAAACAGCATGACATGGTTACAAGAAGTCTAAGAACATTATTCATCCAAACACCCAAAGCATTAATCACAGCTAAGTCCTATCAAATAAACTACAAAACTATTCTCACCAAACATCAGAAATTTGGAATAATATTGTGCTTATAGCACAAATGAATAGATTCTGCAGCAGTGCAGTAGGTATTGCAAACTGAAGCAATTATCCCCATTAAAAATTATATTACATCTGGACTAGAAAACCTAAAAATGATATTACTGATTTACAAACATCTGATAGCCCCCATTTTTAATTAAGACAATACTGATTGAGATCAAATAATTGACAAAAAAAAAGGTGGCTCCAGATTTTATCTCCCCACTGCAGTATTTCTTATTCTAGCATTCATTATCTGTATGCTTCATTAAGTAATCATATAGCATTTTACGTTCCCATACTCTTATACTCTAATATAACTTATAACCAAGTATCAGTTCTAAATAACAAAACTCACTGGAAGGCATTGTCTTTTTGGCTTTTCCATTAGTCGATGTAATCCAGAAGATGTTATAAGGTCAACAGGTTTCGCTTTCCAACATTGAAAAACCCCAACAGATATGTCATCTCTAGGGTGGATTCATTTTAAAGTCATTGGTTTCCTTAGAGCTCCCAGTAAGCCATATACGCTGCCCTTATAAGCTAATTGGGTTTGTCTTAATAAAAAACACTTTCCTGGTTGGCTCTCCATTCAGAGGCAAATCTAGGAGGTATGCAAGTTGTGCAACATGCCATACACCTAGAAGCCAACCAGCAATCTTAGCACACAGGCTTGTGAAAGAAACCTCAAAGACAAACACAAATCTTTAGGCACCCCCCCCCCCCCCCACCCTCATTCCCCCGAAAGGAACATGCAAAGCAACATAAAGGCAACCAAAAAGATAAGGAAAAAAACACCTATTTCTAAGAGAGGTACCAAAACAATTCATGTCATAGAAGCATTAAAAGAGAAAGAAAGTTTCATGTTAATAAAGAACATCCAAATATGTCTTTGGTTGAAAACAAACATTTTTATTCTGAACCTCAAATTTTCAGCTGCTCATAAAGAGTAAAGACCACTGAAACTAATGGAGAAAGGAAAGAATGCTGCATCACAAATAGACAAAGAATACTGCAAACCTGCCACTGGTTTTTTATAGTCTCATATTCTGCCTTTTTGATAGACCTTTGATATTCCCTCTCAGCATATGTTGATTCATATGTATGATATCCCAATAATACTGCCCAGACCTAAAAATCACAACTAAGATCTCTAAGATTAAGCTGTGTTTTAAATAAAAAGAACCGATCCACTGAGAATTCCTTTCATAGTACAAATACAAACCTCTTTTCGTAATTTGTGTTCAACTCCTCCATAAAATATTCTTTTTCTTAAAGCTTTTGAATCTATCACTCGCCCTTCTGAATCCAAGAATGTGGCCCACTGAAAAAACAATTAAATTTCGGAAGGGCAATACAATACCAATCACATAACGAATTAGAAGTCCTTGGAAGAAAGCTCGTAAAGTATGTAGCAACTTCAAAGATCATATTTAAGGAAGGCTTTAACATAAAAATTAGAAAATTTTATTACTAATCTATTCCGTATCATATAGCAAGACACCGGCAATGGAGGCATAACCCACAGAAGCAAGGAAATAAGGTAACCAGCCCAACCAGAAAGGATGGCGAAATTAGATAAGCAAATTAAACACAAGAAAATAACAAAGTTTGCATCTGGTTCCTTACCTCTTCCAACCCCAACGGTGGTTGTCGGGGTTTTCCCCACACTAGTGAGAGTTTGTCAAACTGCCAGAAAATGAAGACAAAAACATAAATCAACTTGAGACGCAAAAAGTGTTTCCAAAAATGAAACAATAATACAAAAGTTCTTGAATTCAATGTTCAACCACGCTAAATATTGTGCTCGTCCCCACTATCATTACTAAATACACCACAATAGTGCATGTTTAGCATAAGAGAGGAATTGATTTTTATAACACACAAACTAGCAATATAATAAATTATGTTTCTGTTTCATTACAGCTACCCACAGGAGGGTTGCATACAAATAGACACAACAGCAAAATGAAATTTATTTTCAGTTTTCAGTTCTCTAATTTGATAAAGTACCATTGCTTCTTAATGAATTCATAGATGTAATAAATTAATGTTCTGATTTTCTTTGCAGCCCTGTAACATTTTTAAGAATGTCAAGCTTAGTCTACAAAAGGTTAAAGAAAAGACCCCTATAAATATAAATACAATCACAATAGTTGCATTGCAGATTTGTTCAACATAGAATCAAAAGATTATAAGTAGAGCCATCTCAGCTTCTATCTTGTAAACCTTAGAATGGCATGAAGCCTTTTAATATCCATGCCCTAATTTATGATTACTTTCCACTGCTTCTCAATTGGTCAATCCTCAGCAAGAGAAAAGAACTCAAAACAAACACCAAAAGTCAGATCACATCAATAACAAAAGTAGGAAAGCCCATTACCAGCACCACTCATATTTCCAAAGGTAATAACTAATGAACATACAAAATTATTTGCTACATACTAAATCTATCTGCTAGATCCAGACAACAACAAAAGTTTCGCCAGGCTAAACTGAGAACCAAAAGTTAGTTGATTCATCATCCAAGACCATGTAAATTTTTTTTTTTTTTTTTGTAAATACACCCAGTACAAAAATTATTTACAGAAGCATCAACATTGGAACATATTCATCATTTTTTAACGATTGACAAACCAATTTCCCCCTCCTTCTGGCCCCTTTGCCTATTTCCAACTCATACATCAAACACTACGAAGAATAGAATTATGCACTCTCATTCAGCAATCATATACCAAAAGGCATATTGGAACCCTGAAGCAGATTGTAGCAGCAATTTCATTAACAAGTATCTCCAGCACGTCCAAAAGGATTATAAAGGAAAGTGTCAAAATATCTATATTCAACTCATGATCACACTTGGAAAGGGTAGAAATGTTGAAAGAAAAGAAAACAAACCCAGAAACTATAATACAACTAACGCTCCTTTCTATACCTCCTTAAAATTGATTAGCTCAAAAGTCCCCACATTGGTGGCAGCTTCATCATCATGATTGTGTTTCCTATATGGGACTCTCTGTTTAACAAGGATAGAGGTTGGCATCAGGTTGCCCTGGTATAAAAGTCGAAAATTTTTCCAGCTAAAATAATGCAAGTAGCATGAATTGAATAAAGAACATAAAAAAAACTCTAAGCTATGCTTAAACTAGCAACAATACTTAATGTGGAAATATATAGAGACTTTTAGACCAAGATAACTTTCCAGGAGCTATCTGCCACCTCAAAAACTCAACTATCTTATTCATATTGCAAGAAAAGAGATATAATTTATCTACCATCTTCAGAAAATTAATCAATAGCATAAATACCAAGTGGTAAGTAGTTGAATTTTGTCATCAAGATTGAAAAGTTTTAAAAGGATTCTATCCTATATTTTAACTATGCGTTTTTTTTTACCCTGACCCACCATGCTCAGCCATGACCCCCAAAAAATGATGATGACTATAATGGGTTGCAATTGATCTATGAACATGTGCTTCTATAGAAAGATGCGTACACCTTCCAATAAGTATAAGCATTAAAAGTGAGTAAGAGTATCTAGAGATTAAATTCTAATGTAAAAACACAAGCCTTTTTAAATGAGTAACAGACAGACACTTCTTGTGAAAAAATTAACAGAGCAAACAATTGAAAAAGGGAACAAACAGCCACCTTAAGAGGATCTGGAGTCACAGGGCTTTGAACAGGAACTTCCTCAGTATCATCAGATGGTTTGTGACTATAATCAAGGGCAGACTGGTTAGAGTTTCTCCTCTCAAAATGACCATTGCTATGAGTCTCCCGAAATAGCTGTGAAGTTGTTTCTCGGGCAAACTTGGTTACAAGAGAAAATTTCTCCAAAACTTGAATTGAAATGTCTCGAGCAGGATCATGAATCTTTTGCCTCCGCCTCCCATTATAATGAGGAATACTAGCACTTCCATCACAAACTCCCACATCCATCCCCTCTTCTTTTTCGTGTGAAGCAGACTCCCCAACTGAAACAGGGGTTGATGGAGTACTTGCAATGGAAACTGCCCTGGGAAGCTCCAATGAAGACAAAATTCGCTGTAACAAGCAATTAGGAGATTAAGAAAAAATAGCAACTCTTTGACCACATATGATCAACAAAAACAAACAAAATAAAAATGGACATTTAGTTCGACAAATCTAGTATCGAATTAAAAACAAAAAGCAGAAAAGACAATGTTAGTTGGCACAACTTAGACCTGCATTTAAAATAATTAACCTCTATAAAAGTAAGATATTCTGCAATTAAAGTATTCTTATTTCCCATGTGAGGCAAATGCTATGGGAAACATTGCTGCTGAAGAATTAATGAACTATATAGCAGTTACTGAAAGACATTTCAGTAGTAACAACAAACCAAACAGGTATATTAGCATTATACACACCTGCAGAGGATTTTGAAAGTCGTTCATAAGAAATACATTTGCATCTTCAGCTGACCTGAAGATAAGAAGAAAAATAAAGACCTCAAAGAAATCTAACAGTATATCTTTTTGTAATAAATCGTTAGCTTAAGACAGATACAACAAAAAAATATTGCAATATACGAAGATAATTGCAAAATAATACTAATTGTTTCAAGAGAAAACTCCTGAATTAAGAAAATTTATAAGTGGAAGGACCAAACAAGTATGAAAATAGATGTATTTATATCATTAAAATTCTTCCCATCATATATGCCCAGACACACGTGCAAGAAAATTTTCATTTTAAAAATGAGGCAAAGGCTTCATGGCACAAGTACCATTAACAATTGTAATTATTAATTATGGCACATTTGACAAAAGAAAAAAAAAATCCTCATTGTAGCAGATTCTTCATCAAGAAAAATCAAGACTTATAGTGTAAAAGGAAATAATACAAAAGACATTTTTTATTTTATCGAATCAAGGAAAAAAACCCTCTTAGGGATTCCAACAATCTATCAAATCTCCTGAGATTTCTGAATATGTGTCCAGACATCATTATAGAAAAGAAAGTTTATTGTACTAGCACAGGCTCAAATTCTAAATGAATAAATCAGCAAAACTCCACAATCTTCCAAAAGACTTGAACCCTTGATTCTGTGAGGAGAACAATTCACGGCAACTTTTACAATATATATGCAATAGTTTTTCTTCGTAATTTTATTCCTTTACATGTCTTTCTGTATTCCCATTTATTTTAACAAGTAAGAATATGTTAGGCAACAATGGTTAATCCCAAGATTTAATTCTTGGTAAAATACTGTAGCAAGTATTGTCAAACTCTTGAAGATGAAATCAAAATTATTGATCACACAAAACTACTAAACTGGAACTTAAAATGAGCACAAACCAACCTCACAAGAAAAACGTGTTGTTTTACTGTAGTAAGGAACTCTCGAACTCCTCCATTATAGAAGTAAAGGGGAGGAAATGCAAGTCCTAAAAAACAATTTCATTTCATAAACGTAAAGAGTAGGATAGGCACAATAGAAATAAACATAATGTAAAGATAAAATCTTAAATCAAAAACTTGAAAAAATCCACAAGATTAAACCATTTACATCATCTTTTAACAATCATCAAAGGAATTGCAAAGACTTGCAAGTAGAACTGTGGGAAAACACTTATTTACAACTGGTTATAATCTTGTAATCTGTATATTTATATTTGTATCTAGAATTAAGTATTTGTATCCCTAAAATTAGGATAGACAATCCCTCAATTATAAGATTAATTTTTTAGGAAGATTTAGTTTCCTAGTTTAACCCCTAGTTAGTTGTATATAAACCTAAGATTCTTGTATAATTCTCAATAAGCAGTTTTCCAACATACATTCAATTTCCACACTGATTTATTTCTTAGTTTTTCCACATGGTATCAGAGCTTTAGGCTCTTCTTGGGAAGCAAAATTTTCAACCTTCATTGCTGACTTTTTTAGGCCTTCATTGCCGAATCCTGTTTAGGCCTTCATTGCCGAACCCTTTCAAAGAAAGATATCACTACCACCCAATTTGAAGAAATGTTAACTAGAAAAATCACTGAAGTACTACAGATATCTCAGAAACAAGGAGAGTTTGACAAGGAAGAGATTGAAAAGCTGAGAAGCTTATTGAAAATCCTTGAAAAGCCTACTGTGGTATGTTCTTTGGGTAAGGTTTCTAGTTCAGGTAAAGCTTCCAGTTCTCATGGATTAAATGTCTCGGCTAAGCCTATTACAAGTTCTTGGGTCATTGACTCAGAAGCTACAGACCACATGACACATTCCTCACAAAAGTTTAGTACATATAACCTGTGTCCTAGTAATAAGAAAATTGTTGTTGCAGATGGTTCACTTACCACAGTGGCAGGATTAGGAGATGTTCAAGTTAATCCCTCGTTTGTTCTAAAAAATGTTCTTCATGTTCTTGGATTGTCTACTAATCTGATATCTATACAAAAACTTACCAGAGATATGAATTGCAAAGTAACTTTTTATCTCTTTTATTATGAATTTCAGGACCAGAGTTCGGGGAAGATGATTGGACTTGCTAAAGAGAAGGATACACTATACTATCTTGAGACATCAAATAACACAAGTAGTATCAAGAATAGTTTACCTTTGTCATTTCTTTCTGAAAAATCTTCCAATAAAGACAAAATCTGGCTTTATCATTTTCGTCTTGGACATCCTTCTTTTGGAACCTTGAGAAACATGTTTCCTTCTTTGTTCAAAGGATTAAATGTCGAAGATTTTCATTGTGATGTTTGCGAACTTGCAAAGCATAGACGTGTCTTTTTCAATCAGTAACAAAAGAAGTTTTACTCCCTTTTACTTGATTCATAGTGACATTTGGGGTCCTTCTACAATTTCTAATATTTCTAGTGCGAGATGGTTTATTTCATTCATAAATGATTGTACCAGGGTCTCTTGGCTTTTTTTACTTAAATCCAAATCAGATGTGAATAATGTATTTTTAAGCTTTCAAAACATGATCCAATATCAATTTGGAGTGAGAATCCAGAGATTTAGGTCTGATAATGCAAGAGACTACTTCAACCAGAGTCTATCTACCTATTTCCAAAAAGAGGGGATTATCCATGAGTCATATTGTGTTCATACTCCACAACAGAATGGAGTGGTAGAAAGGAAAAATAGCCATTTACTAGCCACAACCCGAACCTTTCTTTTTCAAGCAAATGCACCTAAATTTTACTAGGGGAAAGATGTTCTCACTGCCACACATATTATAAATAGGTTACCTTCAAGGCTTTTGGGATTTAAAACTCCTATGGAACTACTCTCACAATTTTATCCCAACCTCAATACCACAAATAATCTCACACCTAGGATATTTGGTTATACATCATTTGTTCATGTTCACAGTCATAACAGGGAAAAGTTGGATCCAAGAGCGATTAAGTGAATTTTTGTGGGGTATTCTTCAACTCAAAAAGGATATAAGTGCTATCATCCTCCTACCAAAAAATTATATGTCTGCAGATGTCACTTTTGAAGAAAATAAACCATTTTTTACTCAACCTTATCTTCAGGGGAGACTTCATTCATGGAAGATAAGGATAAAGACTTCTTTTTACTTAATTTGCCCCCTTCTTCAACATTTACACCCATTAATTCTTCTGAGTCGAAACCTGTTTCTGCTGAGCCCAAGTCAAACAATGAATTTAAGTCTGAACCCATTCCAAATATGGAAGATGTGACAAAGGATAATATTGTTCTTGATTCTATGAAGGAATTACAGGTGTACTCAAGAAGAAAAGTTCCAGATTCTGAACCAGTGCCAGTCCAAGAACCTGATCCTAACTCTTGAAATGAGGTAACTACAGTTTTTTACTCTGTTTCTCAAAATGAGCACGAATCTCCTAAAACTATAACTAGTGATTATGATCTGCCTATTGCCATTAGGAAAGGAACCAGAGAATGTACCAAGCATCCACTATACCCAATCTCTAATTTTGTGTCATTTGAAAAATTCTCACCATCCCACAAAAATTTTCTTATGAGCCTAAACACTATTTCTATTCCAACTACATTATCCGAGGCATCATCCAGTGAGAAATGGAGGCAAGCCATGAAAATAGAAATGGAGGCCTTAGAGAAAAATCAGACATGGGAACTGGTAAAGTTGCCTAAAGGAAAAAATTCAGTGGGGTGTAAATGGGTTTTCATTGTAAAATACAAGGCAGATGGCACTGTTGAAAGGTATAAAGCCAGGTTAATGGCTAAGGGCTACACTCAAACCTATGGAATGGATTACCAGGAAACCTTTGCTCCAGTTGCCAAGATGAATACAGTTAGGATTTTGTTATCATTGGCTACAAATTACAATTGACAACTTCAACAATTTGATGTAAAGAATGCTTTTCTACATGGTGATTTGGAAGAAGAAATATATATGAAGGTTCCACTGGGATTTGGAGGTCATCTAGAAGCAAACAAAGTATGCAGGCTGAAAAAAGCTTTATATGGCCTTAAACAGTCTCCTAGAGCTTGGTTCAGGAGATTTGTCAAAGTGATGCTAGCAATGGGATATAAACAGAGTCAAGGAGATCACACATTGTTTATCAAGCACTCTGATTCAGGGAGAGTCACAGTTCTATTAGTGTATGTTGATGATATAATTGTAACTGGAGATGATGAAAAAGAGAGAGAATCTCTAAAACAGTGTTTGGCTAGAGAATTTGAGATAAAGAAGCTAGGGAGATTGAAGTACTTCCTAGGAATTGAAGTAGCTCACTCACGGCATGGTATTTTCATCTCATAACAGAAATATGTGATGGATCTTCTGAAGGAAACTGGAAAGCTTGCATGTAAACCTGCAAATACCCCTATAGATCCTAATCATAAAATTGGAGAAGCTAATGAAGATGCTGCTGTAAATAGAGAGATGTACCAAATATTAGTTGGAAGACTCATTTATCTCTCACATACTAGACCTGATGTAGCATATGCTGTGAGTGTGGTAAGTCAATTTATGCATAGTCCTAAAGAAGTGCACCTACAGGCTGTCTACCGTATATTGCACTATTTGAAGGCCAATCCTGGGAGAGGTATCTTATTCAGAAGAAATTCGGGGTTATTTCTAGAAGCATATACAAATGCTGATTATGCAAGTTCAATAACTGATAGAAGATCCACCTCAGGCTACTGCATTTTCTTAGGTGGTAATCTTGTGACTTGGAGGAGTAAAAAACAGAATGTGGTGGCAAGATCAAGTGTTGAAGCAGAGTTCAGAGCAATGGCTCAAGAAATTTGTAAACTACTATGGTTAAAGATTATCTTAGAAGACTTGAAGATCAAGTGGGATGGACCAATGAGACTCTACTGTGATAACAAGTCTGCAATAAGCATTGCACACAATCCTGTGCAACATGATAGAACAAAACACATTGAAATAGACCGGCATTTCATAAAGGAGAAACTAGACAATGGGTTGATTTGTACACCTTATGTGTCAACCAAGGTTCAACTTGCAGATGTATTGACTAAAGGTCTCAGTAGTGCAACATTTCAAGAAATTATTTTCAAGCTAGGAATGGAAAACACCTATTCACCAGCTTGAGGGGGAGTGTGGGAAAATACTTATTTACAGCTGGTTGTAATATTGTAATCTTTATATTTATATTTGTATCTAGAATTAAGTATTTGTATCCCTAAAATTAGGATAGACAATCCCTCAATTATAGGATTAGTTTTTTAGGAAGATTTAGTTTCCTAGTTTAACCCCTAGTTAGTTGTATATAAACCTAAAATTCTTGTATAATTCTCAATAAGCAGTTTTCCAACATACATTCAGTTTCCACACTGATTTATTTCTTAGTTTTTCTACAAGAACAAATCAACTATTAAGTAGTAATTTGATACATTTCGAGCTAGTCAGTTAATAAGTGGTTCTTTGGGACACTCGATGAAGATGGATATAAACAAATGAGATGCTGGAAGTAGCACAAAGATGACACAGTCAATTCTGTGCCTACTAGTCCTTTCAACTGTCAGGTAAACGTAGCCATGCAGCCAGTATGCTAAAAAGAAAATCATTACTATTCCACTAAAATTTTGAAATGTCTAGGGAAAGAAATTAGTTGTCAATATGTAGTAAAGGCTGTAAAGAAGCAATTTCCACACATGACCATTTTAAAGAAATCTAGATGACACCAGTTTTCACGATGCTTCAGCTCTTTAAGATATTGAATATCTATTATCCAATGCTTCAGAGTTTTCAAATTATGACAGGTTTCATTATATAATCATGCAGATTATAGCATTAATTATCTCCTTAAAGTTGATTTAGTTGAGTTAAAAAGTTGTGCAAGGATTTAACTTTTCATATTTACATTGTTCACATCAGGCATTGGCCTCTAAGCGATAAATCAAACAAAGAAGAGAAGCAAATAAAAAATTGATAAGTACCGCATCTCCAAAGACTTTGCTTATTATCATTTAAAAAACTCAATAAAAAAAGTAAAGTTGGAAGATTATCATTTATCAGCTTCTCTACTTAGAGGTTCTATTCACAAGTTTCTGGAACTAAAGGCACTATAATTGTGGAGTAGAATCTACCATCTTCCTTTAAGAGTGCTCTGATTACTTATTCATACACAATGGAAATCACACAAACTTTATTATCGTTTGATGAAATTCTGTGTGTGCATAGCATTGGTGGTAATTAAACAATATATGGCTTTAAAAGAATGGCTCATCTCCAAAGGCAGTACATTTTCATTACATAACCCTAAGAGATTTTGGTAAAACATATCTCCACACAAATTTGGCCTTAAATATATGAATTAGTTCGTATTTAAAATATATTTCTCCTCCCACAAGGCCATGAAAGTTCGCATGAAGATCAACTGAACATAATAAGTAGAAGTAGAACATACAACTTCAAAAGCCAACATGCTTGACCTTTTATACCACAAGCCATGGAAACAATAGAGTTTACGGTTCCTTACCAGATGATAGAACAACAATAATGTACTGCCACCCAAGAGCCGGAGTGTGTCTACGAATGGACCTCACATCAGTAAATGGCACTGCCCTAATAGTATAGAGATTCCTATCTGCATAATAAAGCCATGAAACAACAACTTCAGCAGACATATAATCTAATACCAAATTGATAATGCATTGAAATCACAAGTCCAAAGATGAAAACCTTTCTCAGACAGCTTAGCATTCGTACTTTGCCCTTTGTATGGAATCCATGTCTACAATCAAATACAAAAAACAAACATATAATTTCTACAATAGATAAAACATTCAAAAATAATAATTTCCCCAACACTTTTTCACATCCTATTTGCCTCCCTTGATGCGTATCATATCCATGAACTGGTCGGGCACATTACGAACTCATCGAATGACTATTTGCCACATGAAATGTTGCAAAAATCAGCTCAAATTAGATAAGGCAAATAGCATGATCAAAACAATCGATGGCATGTTATTCAATGATAAAAATAATTAACAAAACCATCGATATAAGTACATAGAAGCACTTAAAAACGAAGTAATTACCATAAAGAGAGAAGAGCCTTGCTTAATTAACTTTAATCTTCCACTAATCCGTTCAGAGGGAAATTGTGTAGGATGAATTGTAACATTATCCTTCAAATAAACAATTTCAGCTCCCTCCGGTTCACTCGAGGAGCTTCTTTTCCCACTGTCACACCGCGTCATACTCGCCGATCCCTACACCCCAAGAAAAAAAAAGGAAGGAAACAAAATGAAAACAACAAAACCGTAATTAAATTCAAATCTTGAAGATAACAATTAATCATGGGATCGAATCGCGCAAAAAGGAAATGATTAAAAGCAATTCATTTAAATAAAAATAAATACTAAGAATCAAACAAACGGAAAAGAATTACGTTGGATGTGATTTTTTTTTTTTTGCTTACTTGTTGTTGAGACGCAGCGTAATCGGCGTCGTCTGATAAATCGTGAAGCTCGGCTTCTTGCATCTTCCAGAGATGTTTCTCTTTTCTTTTCTCTTTTTTTTTTTCTACCTTCGAGGTGAAGAAACGAGAAGGAGAGGAGATGAGGTGTAGAGCGGGAGGTCGGGGTGGGACCCGCGTGAACGAGAAACTTCTGTACCCTGTGGTTAGTTTCCTGAGAAAGCAGTTACAGCCCTCCCGTTTATATTTTAGTTTAGTTACAAATTTTCTTTCCTAAAAAATTGTACTCCAACTATAGATGGTTTACTCAAGTGGTAAACAATGTTTTTTTTTTTAATTTGTATTTATTTAAAAATTATAAAAAAATCTTTTATGAATTCATTAAATTGATAAATTTGTTTCAATTGACTAAAAAAAAAATACTCAACGGAACTCAAGAATTAAAAAAAATTTCTACTTCATAATTCTACTTGATATTGATAATAACAAATAAAATATCCTTTTTTTTTGGCAATTAACTAATAAATTAAAATATAATTTTATATAAATATATAAAACTCAAAACTTTTTATAAAAATAAAAATAGTACAATGTGGATAGTTTACATTTTTAATATGTGGATAGGTTTAAGAAATTATGATGTATTCTATAATAAATACAATTTATTTATTTAAAATATTTTTATTTTTTTATAGTAATATTTTTATTACTTGAAAATAATTAATTAAACTAAATTAATTACATTTATTACCTTTTAAATATCAAATATTTTTACTTTATATAAATAAATTATAATTAACTTGATCAATAATACAAATAAAAGAAGAAATTAAATAAAAAACTAATTACTCATAAATATATTTTCATATCTCTAATTATTCAAGAAAAATTAAATGAAATTTAATGTAGTAAATAAGAAAAAAGAAATGAGATATCATTAAATTAGGGAATATTTTATTTTATTTTTTAAACAGATAGCAGATTAGATAATAATTCAGAATTTATAATTTTAAAAGAACAATTGCATTAATTATATGTCTTTTATTACTTATTGTATTTTACAATTAATAATAATAACTTTTTAATGCATTTACGATAATGTTTTTGACAATAATATAAATACAAATGTTCTTTAAAAAATATATATTAAGCAAATAGAATTTGACTATTCTACAACTTTGTTTATTGCAATTTTATCTCTATTA
The DNA here is from genome assembly GCF_002303985.1 of Durio zibethinus. The sequence continues at coordinate 4,576,852 of NW_019167860.1, read as the reverse complement.
TATTATAAGAAATTTACTTTTTAGTATTGCTTGTTATTCTTTTGTAAGTTTATTAATGTTTTTACTTATGCTTTTTATCTATGCAATTATTATAATTTATTTTTAGAATAGTAATTTTATCAACTATATATTTTGGTATAATTTTTTTTCTAATTTATAATTTAAAAGTGAATTTTTTATTTTTTTATATGATATTGAATGTGATATTGCTAGAAAATTCTTTTTTTTTCTCAAGGTATTAATTAGTAAAAGCTTAGATTTTGTTTTTTTTTAAGTATTATTCCATAAGATTATGTTGATTTGCAAAACTTTACAATCAGATGTTAATAACGATTGATTAATTTATATACTATCACGCTGGACAATTATGCATTGGTAGAAAATCAAATCATAAGGATTATCAAATATTGTATTATAAGCTAAATAGACTTAAAATGATATAGTTGATTATGACCTTACTATATATGTTTTGATTTCAATTGAAAATGGAAACATTAATTTCTAAGTTCATAGTGAATGAAGCCTTACATGATGTAAGGGGTACTAATTTGTAATTTTTACTAATCTTATAAAAAATGAAACAAATTCCTCAATTTTATGAAATTTATCATTTATTTCATTTAACAAGTTTTAAAATTTTAGAAATACTCAAACTATAATTGAAACTCTTATACTCAATTTTCTATATTCTTCTATATTATTTTAGATAGATATTATTGATTTTGTTTTTATAGATAGAAATTTTAAAAAGCCATATTGATATGCCACCAATTAATAACAAAAACAAACAATGTTAAAATAAAAATGCCAATAGTTTAATTTTAATATAAGTTCAACTTCTTCATAATATAAGATATAAATTAATACAAATGTTTCGTTTGTTTGAAAAACACATACATACAATTTAAATTTAAAATATTAATATAACAAAAAAATGTTTTACAATTAATATCAAAATTTATGTCAAAATGTGTCCTAATCCTTATGCTTATCAAATTTTAAAAATTTTAATCATTTTAATATAATTTAATAAAATTTAATCATTGTATTATTATTTTTTTAAAAATTTAATTCAATCGTATTAAATTTTATACTTTAAATGATCGATGTGATTGTTGATACGGTACTTTCATTTGGTTTTAAAAATTATTAATATTGATCATGTGGATTATCAAAAATCCACGTCAAGTATCTCATATATTTCTTAAACTTAATAATATCATTAAAAAATTACTCCGAAAAAAAAAAATAGAAGCAACCAATTTCTAGAAACAGTAGCCAAGGGCCTCAATTAACAAGAAGGAAGCAATCAAAACAATCTAAAACAAAGACAAATTTGGCATTCAAGCTTTATTTTCTGATTGGCATATAGCAGAGAATCAGAACCAGCAAGCTCGGAAGATTAACCGAAACCCGACAGCTAAAAAACACAGTCTTACGATGAAGCAACTTCAAACCGAATCTAGCCACAAGCAAAAATTTCACAAACTCAGCAAACTTGAAATTCAAGCAACCAAAAGTAATAAAGCAACTTCAAGGCAGGAATCAACAACAAGGTCTAACACAAACAACCGAAATCATTCAATTAAAAACCCAGAAGCCAAATTGGAAGCTCCAACAAACAAAAGTTAGATCAAATGATCACCAAACAATAAGCAAACATTCAAGCAATTCAGTAGCATAAACAACCTAATTCACAAAGACAAAATTGCAAAGAAAGAAAAGGGCCAAAGGTTTTTCTGTAGCTTTTGTTTGAAATTTTTGGAGAGTTTCTTGGTTTTCTTCTAGGGTCTGGGCAAAAAAGCTACGCTACTGAAAAGAATGCCGATGGAGGTAAAAGGCGACTATAACGGTGATATTTAGTAGTTTCTGGCTATGGAATTTTTGGCTTTGGGTTTCGGCTTAAGAAAAGGAAGGAGTTTGAAAAGCTAAAAAAAAAAAGAAGCAAGGAGGATCGAAGAGGCGCTTGCGGTCATAATGTACGGTGGTTGATGGTGGTCGAACGACAGCGAGTCGACCAGTTGCTGAGTTTTGTTACTGTTACTGTTACTGTTTTTGTTTTTTTCTTTTATTTTTAGAGTAATTTTTTTTGATGAAATTATTAAGTTTAAGAAATATTTGAGATATTTGACATAAATTTTTTGTAGTCTACGTGGTTATAATTTGTAATACACGGTAATATTAATAATTTTAAAAATCAATAAAAATATTATGTTAATTATTTAATAGATAAAATTTAACACTGTTAATGATTGAATTGAATTTTTAAAAAAATAAGAATACAATGATTAAATTTTTTTAAATTATATTAGAGGATTTAAATTTTTAAAATTCGATGAGCATATAAACTTATAACATATTTTGATCTAAATTTATTTTCATGTTAATTTTTTTAAATATGTAACTTTATCTAATCAATTATTTTTACATCTCTTTAAAATTAAATAAATATATATAATATTCGATCTAAAGTTACAATTATATTATAGATATTCCACACACATTTAAGATATTGGATGAGTGAAAATTTTTTAAATATTATAAGTAAAATGGAAATTATTGATTTTGCCTATACTTGTAGAGAAGCAAAGTAGCAAACTATATTTTTTAACAAAATGGGGAGTGAAAAAAATAAAATTATTTCATGCATGTTGGTAGTAAACTCCAAGAGGTTAGAATATGTGTATTTTTTTTTTTTTTTGAGAAATCATATTGTGTGCACTATTAAGTATTGTTATAATTGTTTTCTGTTTATACATTGGAGCATTCTTTAGTGAGATTTTTAAATTCTTTAATCTGTTGATTTTATAAATAAAATTATTTTTTTTATTGAGAAAAAAAATCTATATCATATTTTTTTGTTTTGTAATTTTATAACTTTTTATTAATAATCAAATCAAGATTATCTATTAAACTATAAATAAAATGATGATAAAAAATTATTTAGTGTGAGTTAAGTTTTTTATCAACTATCATCAATATATTTGTGATCATGAAAATAAAATTTAAATTATTCTCTAAAATTATAATTAAATTAAAATTTGAAATAATATTATATTATAAAATTATTATATATACACTTGCATCATGCATAGCACAAATATAAAATTCTAAATTTTCACATAAGTAATATTTGACAGATTTTTAAATTGAAAATTTTTTTTTTCTTGACCTTAATTTTTTGAAATTACATAATATTCTTAAATATTTGATAAAAATTAAAATTTAATTTTTCAACCTTGTAAAAAAAAAGTGGATATGTTAAATATAGCAACATATTTATTATACCGCTATAAACCTTCTAATATTTTACTTATATGATTATTTTAAAGCAAATAATGTTAGATAATAAAAATGATAATCGTTTGCTTACCGCGTACATAGCACAGACTTAAAATTAGTTAAACAATTAAAATTTAACACAATAAAATTTGAACCTAAAATTTTAAGATTTTAAAGTTTTCTTTTTGTCACTAAACTAAGATCTTATTGCTTTTGTGAATTGAATTAATTTTTTTATAAATATATTTTTTTACTTAATAAACAAGTTAAATTAATTTAAACTTAATTTTGTGCTATGTGCTAATTTTTGGTTTTTTTTTCAATAATCGAAGTTTTAAAAGAAAAATTATATATGAAGTTTTTAAATTTTACAAATAAAATTAATAATATGGTATATATTTTTTAAAATATATTAAAAAATAAAAATAAGATATGTGATTGTTTTTGCTTATAAAATAAGGATTAAAATTTAGATTAGAAGTATTAAATTTTATTTGATATGTTAATTCTTAAGCCTATGATTTGACTGATTATTTGAGTTAATTATTTAATTAATAGATTATAAATTTTAATTTTATATTATTTTATTATGTTTTTAATTACACTATATTATTTATTAATTTAATATGTATTTTTAATGTTTGGCTTTAAAATGTTTGTCCAATACTCTATCCCAATTTCCCAAGCATGCCAGCTTTGGGGTCTGGCAACCAACCGTACAGATGAATAAATTTAATTTAGATGTCCATTGATGAAATATAAGATAAATACAAACATTTTTCTTCAGGAATTAGGGTACATTATAAGAACAAAATTTACATAAAATTTTTTTGATAAAATTTATAAAGTTTTCATAAATGATTTAATAAAAATTTAAATTAATAAAATCTAATGTAAAAATTAATGATATAAAAAATATGTTAAAAATATCATTTATAGTTAACATTTGATTGATATTTATTTAATAATAAAAATTTTGTCAAATTTTTTGCTAATGATACTTATTTAAGAAATATATAAAAATTTATTAAAAATTTTTCAAAATTTAAATACTTAAAATATGTAACAAAATCTTTCAATCCATTAATTTTGATATTTTATTTTAATTTTTATTTAATCTTTTTTAATCAAAGATTTTATATACTTCACTTAAAAATTTTTAGTTAAATCTTTTCCAAATTATAAAGGGATTTCCCACATTATAAGGAGAGGAAATAATCAATTCAATTTGGTCATCCCCACTACAAGTAGATGATTAATGAGAAACCTAATACTTTAGGAAAGTATTTAATTACTTTGCCAAATTTTTAGCTTTTTTTCAGGCAATAATTTTTTTTGGGATCATATTGACTTTTGAGCTATTGTGTAGATTGTAATTAAGAATAGGCACACTAAAGTATTATTAAAGATATAGTAAAATTTTGTATGAAGTCATTCTTTTCGAATTAATCCATAAATTTATCCTAACTCAAATCGGAAAATTATCTAATCCATGAACATTATTAATATAGTTTTTAAACTCTACAAAGAAAATTAACAGGATTATGCATACATTTTAGAGTATATTAACAAATTAAAAAAATAAAACATGTTTCTATCTCTTAACTCTATTTGTAAAATTAAAAATTATATATTGTCAGTATATCAAAAATAACTTCAAATCGTATTTAAAAGGAATGCAATGCGAAGAACAATTTTCCAAGGAATGGTAGGCATTTCATAACTTCATAATCGGCATGTAACAGTTTTGTAATCCAGTCAACAAGTGTATTTGACTCATTTTGGCAAATTTCATAGCTTCGTTAAAATTACATCAAGATTTTAGCTACCATAACTAATAAATTTGATGGCATGAGATTAGAAAAAACTTTACAGCATTTAAACTCTTTTACACTTTGATCATTTGAATGTTTTTGTATGTTTGCTTCTCTCTTGTATCATGGCTTGGCTGATAAATTATCTCAATTCAGCTCTGACGCAGACAATATGTGGCAATTTGAAGGTGTGATCACTTTTCTAGCTTTGGTTTAATATAACATATTTGTCTGTTTGATGTTAACTCTGCGTAATGCATATGCAGTCAGTGGCTGAAAAGACTGATTCTCTTTTTTTAATATGTTGGGACAGAACAAATTCTATGCGAGAGAGGTTGAAGGCATCAAATAAGATGAACCATTTTGAAGACAACTAAATCACTTTGTGCCTGATGGTTTTAGTAGTCTGCAGTAATGTTTTGTCTGGGCTTATATATATTAAGTTTCTTGAATGTCTAGAAAGATCAATCACGACTTGATGGCTATTTAAGGACTTAAAGGTCATATTGTGATCTAGATGCTTATGAATGATGAACATCTGTCAGTTGCACTGCTGAGTGCTGATCCATCAAAATGGTTTTCACTTTTAAGCAAGCCGAACAAGGCATAACAAAAGATTCTTGCTTCAACTGTCTGAGAGAACGAACTTAATTTTAAGTTTGCATAAGGCCCTAGCTGTTTCGTTGACATCTTTCTGATTTTTGTTTAACGTTTGGTTCACCATGTTTCTGTAAATGCCAAACTAAAATATTGCAAATTATATCAACACTAAAGCTACTAGGCTCATGGCCTGTGGCTCAATTGATAGGTATGTATGGGAAAAAAAACAGTGTAACTTCAACTCTTACAGATATGTATGAGAAAAAAAATTTGTTCTTGTGAATTTAATTGCCTTTTATGCAGCTTATCCCCTGGAACCTAATTGTGATGTGGTAGGATCCTTTTACTATTGGACTGGGATGGCTACTGTTTTTCGGGCTTCCAATTGATTTAGTGAGTATGGGCTCCTACTCCGTGTCAAAAAGTTTTGCAGGGCCCGTTTCATGAAAGTATCAATTGAGCTGGTGTAGTTATGTAACCTACTTTCCTGTTTTTGCTACCAGATGAATGTTGTTGGGCAATCTCTTGGGTTTTTGGGATCATGTTTGTATGCCTAGTTGCCCACTGTTAACTCAAAACGAAAATAAACACTTGGCAACTGCTTAAGAGCCTCATGCTGGAGGTGAATAATCTGATGGCCAATTACTGCTACCTTGTCTTCTGCAAAATTTTGATTCAGAGATCAATACTCTAAAACACACATGAAAAGTTTCAATGGTCAAAGTTCCCTTGCATACAGAGAGGCAAGAATTATGGTTTGTGAGAGGAACAGGGGCTCTTAAACAATTCAGTGTCCTCAATACAGGAAATTGGTGGATTCTGATGAACATTCACTTCTTCTAGCTAATCTTAGAATCATTAAAATATTTAACTACTCAAAATGAAAATTTGAAGTTGCTTGGACTCCCAGCTTTATCTCATCTGATCCTTCCCAAACCCCAAAGTGGAAGAGCCTCGTGCATTGTGATGACCTTTAGCATATATCTTTCACTAGAGACTAGCACTCCCAGCTTATCTCATCACGGCTGTCCGGTGTGGCCGGTAACCACATATAAACATTCCAATTGCTTGACTTTGATTCTTCTGTTACACATTTCTAATCTGATAAATAAATGATATAATCTGACTACTTTACTGTTGCAAAAGCCATGGCCGATGGTAGAACCAAGAATGTTCTGAATAAACAAGAATACATGCATAATACTAAATATTAGATACAGGTGTTGGCGCTGGATAAAACTTTCCGGGGACAACAACACCTAATCCTTGATTATTTTCCTTAATCTTGGACGCATTTAATTTCCTTTAACGATAAGTGATTTTAAATTTATTTTCATGTGTTCCTGGTTCTGATCAAAGCAGAATACTGTTGCCATTGCCCTGACACTTGAGACATTATTATAAGGTATCAACAATTCGTGCAGTAATTTTTTTGTGCTTTGGTATGGTGTGCCCACTGACTTGGGACAGTTCAGGTGTCCATTAAGTCCCCATAAAAGGTGAAATTGTGTCCATTTGTGCCTGAATCTTTACAAAAGCAAAAGGCTTATGCCATCCACTTATTGCGGAGCAAATTTTTTTAGAGGGCATTCTAGGAGGTAACCCCCTCTGCTCCCATGTGTGGTGCGGACACAGAGAAATCTCAATTCGAATACTACAGCATAAATAGTAGCAATTAAGGTAAGAGAGAGATGGACAGCAAACAGGAGTTCCCGAAGAGTGAGGTGTGTCTTTCTTTGTCTCCACAAGCTGACAACCGAGTTTGGCCTAGTTGCCTTGCATGATTGAAACATACCAGTCATCCCCACATTCATTAAAGCTTAAAGCTTGCCCATTACCATCAGATAGCGTGAGAAAGAGCAACAACATCTTTTGTTGACTATGATTCACAATGTCATTGTTGATCTTGATGTGTTAAGTACATTAAGCCGGAGAAATCGTGTTAATCTCTCCCTTGATTTTTCCTTGAAAATTATTTTAAATAAAATTAAAAAAGAGAGAGAGAGAGAGAGAGAGAGAGAGAGAGAGAGAGAAAATTAAAGAAAACAGAGGAAACTTGAAAAATCAAAAGTCATTCAACTACTCCCTTCATTGGAGAGATGCTAAGAAAGAATGTTTGCTTTCCTGATAAAAGAATAAAAGCCAAAATGGACCATACAACTTTAAGAAATCTATGTATGAGTAGAAACAGTGGTGTCTCTTTGTCCAACCCCCTTTAATCAAAATTTTCAGTATCATCAATACAACTTTGGAAATCTATGTTCCCACTCTACATTTTGTATTAAATTTTTTTTATTATTTAATATTAGATTTGAATAAAAACAACTTTTAAACGTAAAAATAACTTTGAACGATAATGCTAAACAACGTCTACGAAGGAGCAAAAATGAGAAAAAAGAAGTCCTAGGATCCGGTGATGAAAGCAGAATAAGGTGGCAATGGAATGGTTTAAGGCGTGGGGGAATCTGTTTTGATAACGGCACGCGAACTTATGGCCCAAAAATCATGAGTGTGTGAGAATGCCGATTTTTATATAATCAAAAAGGGTCTTCCTTTTTTTTTTTCTTTTTTTACAGTTCCCAAAATCTTCAAAAAAAAAAAAAAGGGGTCAGCAGAGCAAAACCCAAGGAGTGTGTTCCCTGTTGCAGGCCCAAGGCAGGGCTCCTTTTGCGCCGGTGTCTCCGCTTTGGGTTGTTGGCAAATGGCAAAATCTTGCCCACTCATTTTTTTCCCAATGGAAACTTCTTTCTAGACAATCACCTTCGCTGACATTCTGCATTCCTGTTCCCAAGATCCCCGCCCTTTCCCTCTCACTCTCCTCTCCCCAATATTAGTGACAATTAATCCTTTTCTTTTTTCATCAAAATGTGAACGTCTTATTTGATTATATTCTACCATGGAATATGGATACATATTACACTTTTTTTGGCACAACTAATCACCAAATGCCATTTTTTAAAGCTACAGCCAAGTTGAGGGAACCCATTGGGAGAGCCTAAGAGAGGATTGTTTCTTGTACTAACCAGTTTTGAACAACTTGTGTAAATTTAATTGTGATTATGAGTTTAGTGGGCTCAAAAATTTTAAATTAAATTAGTACAGCTAGACATAACATTCTATGGGATTTACTTATTTTCTATATTTTTGTTTATATATATTTGATACATTCAAATTTATGATATTCGATGATTAAAGATGTATTAAAACTAATAAAGCTTAGTCATTGTATATGAATTTGTTTAGTTATACGGAATGCATATAAGCCAACTATCTTATTCTCTCCTTAGCAATATCTGTTCACTTAGATTAATCAAATGCAAGCATGATACAAAAAGGTGGGGGTGTAAAAATAATACCACATAATTCTAGGGAAAGAAGAAGGAGGTACAGTCAAAAGAAGTTGTTTGTTGAAGGGTTTCTTGTTTTCGGAGAATATTTACAGGTGCATGCGCAAGGTAAGGAGTTTGATTTTCATTGATTACAAACTAAGCATGGCAAACCCTAAAAAGTAAGTTTTGCTTCCCCTTTACATCATTCTCCTCACCTTCTTCACCTCCCCATCCCGAGGCAAACCATCCCTGTTATAACAACATTCTCTCCCTCAACCCGACCCCCGCCCCCACCCTTTAATTTCTTCTTCACTCAATCTCTATTCTCTCTTTTCCCCAGCTATATAGTCTCTTGTTACCCCCTCTCGTGCATCAAATAAAGTTATACAGTTGTTTCTTTTGTTGACATATTGATCACAATCTCATCGTCGGGTGTGTATCATTTATGTTGTGACTTTCTCTTTTTCTTTTTTTTTTCCTTTTTCTTCTCTTTAAACCCTAATTGAGTTAAACCTTTTGAAAAATATGCCTTGTTTTTGATTGATTTGAGTGGTACTCCATGATGAACAATAATGTATAGTTTGCTGAAATCTTTAAGGTTTACCTTAGACTTTTAATCAATGGATGACAGAAGAATGTCCCTTTCGTTTGTCTTTTGTTTTTCATTTCTAATGTTCCTAAATTGGGACGTGTTATGTCTTAGTGCACCCAAAAACATCATATGATTTTACTGTTTTCCCTGTCTTGTTTTGGGATAGTTGGTTGAGGTGATTTTTCCTCTGCTGTAATTTCTTTTATCCCATTTCTTTTCCTCATGATTCCATTGAATAGATACAGTAAAAGTTTTAGCATCAAATTGCCTTGATTTTGACTCAATTCAAGGAATATAAATCATGATTTGAGATCCCACTTTGGCATTATCATCCCCAACCACCAACAAATCCACCATCTCCACCTTCTACTCCATGAAGCTAGGCATCTTTTGCCCTATCAGGGACACTGAAAAAAGATCAATTTTATTGTCATGGGACCATAACTAAAGACTTCTTTATTCAAGTACTTTTCTTCTTTATTTTTGGTTGGTAAGTGATACAAGGCATGCAAGTATATAAAAGCTCCAAAACCAGTGGAAACTCTTTAACATTGTGGTGTGCTTCTCGTTGCATTCGTGGGATATGATCATTCGGGGAGCATCATTTTTATTTTTCTCTGCCTTTTTTCTTGTTTTCCCCCATGAGAGAATGAAATTTGCTGGTTGTTGGGAAGCAAAAAGGAAAGCGATGTTGGTGAGGTTCAATCCGAAGACGGATTTACGCCATGGCTTCAGTTGTAAAATACGATCTCAGATTGAGCCGCGCCAATATCACTTTTCATAACTCTTTCTAATTTGCTTTCCAAACTCACTCTCAAGTTCTCTTTTGACTGTATATCTATATATTGTTCTCAATTTCAGCTTCATTAATGTTTCCTAGTATGATAGTATATCTTTTTGCATGGGGTGATGGGGTGGTACATGACAATTCATGTTGCATAAAACATCGATTAACTTATGTATTCTTGTTATGCTTTTCATGAAATTTGAATATCATAATTCGTATTAAAAAAACATAAAATACATTTTTTTTTATTTTTGTTAAATTCATATATTATTTTTATTAAAATTTTAACTAATATTCTTTTTATATATTTTTTCATATCATTTTTATATTGTATTATTGCGTCCTATCATGTTGCTAGGTTAGGAGTGTGTCATGAATCTATATATAATTAATTCCTAAGCAAATTTTCATGTTTTTCTCGTTAATTTCATCTTGAACTTGTCTTTGCTTAAATAAGTATTAATCTCTTCATCCTTGGCTGTCCTTATTGAAGTAGAAACTATCACTGTTTTTCAGGTTTCTTCTTGCATTGATGATCAGACACAGGAATGACTACAAATGCAGAGTTTATTTTTTCTTATTTTTAATGACGATCCAATTGTAGCCACTGCAAACAAAGGCTACTTATTATTTACAGATATTGCTTGAGACTTATCAGAGTTGAACCAAGTTTGCTTAGATCTTAATTGATTTTATAATCTCTTATCAACTCTCTTTCCTCTGCAGAAGAATTGTATGTTTTGGCTATGGAATAGTACTAGAAAAATGTCTGAGATGTCTTACTCTCAGAAGCTTGGTATACTAAATGAAAGAATATATATAGAGGATTGTTTGCAGTACTACTTTATAATACTGTAGCAAAGATAATTTCACTGTTTCATTATATATCCAATAAAACTAAAAAGTAACCGGTATATTACATTGCATTAATATTTATAACTTTTACATGATAGAAATATATTGAAGTATGGAAGTCGGAACTTAATTAAGTTGATTTATGTAATCAATTTTAAAAAATGATATTCAATAAATTTAGGTTTAAATCTTAACACATGCAATTTTTTTTTTTATTTTCAAGTTGAAACTCTTTTGTATAATACATATATATATATATATATATATAAAGTATAGTAGAAATAATAAAGAATAAGGCCAACAGACATTTGACTTCTGAAAATCATTTCTTATACCAGAAGCAAGTTTCTTACCTAATGCAAGAAAATTAAGTATTTTCTCCATGTATATGAAGTGATTGTCAGGTGGTCTAGTCTTGTCCAATTTCTATCATTAGCATATAACAGAGGAGAAAAAAAACATGGCTAAGTATCATTTCATTATTAATTACTGTCATTATCAGGAGCAAGCCGTAAGAGGAGCGGGAGGGGTTTTGGCCCCATCGGAAGTTTTGAAAAATCTTTAGAATGTGTATATATTTATGATTTTATATTTAAGATATATATATATATATATTTGTGTTAAATAAATTTAAATTGGTCCCATAAAATATGTTAATATTATTTATCATAGTTTAATAATTTAATTTTGTATTATTTTTTTATTGATTTTACCCATTACTCACATTATTATTTGTCTATTTATTGTACTCACTAATCATTATTTAGAAATTCTTAAAATAAAAAGTTTTGTTATAAATTTTAAATCACAATCATATGATTTTAATAAAAACTAAATTAATTTTTTAGCTTTATCAACTATATTAAGTTTTAACCAAGTATTAAATGTTTTTTTTTCTTTATCAAAGATTGAATCTTGTTCATTGAAACTAAAAATTTAATACTCAATTAATAACCATGCACGACTATTGATGTTTTCATTTTCTTTTTAAGTAATTACAAGTTTTCCTTGAATATCATATTTCACTTTTAATCGCTTTAAATCTTTATCTCATATTGTCTTACAATTTTCAACTTCATTTTTTTAAAGTATATCTATTTTTTTTTTTGTTTGGATAAAAAATATTTTTCCATTGATGCTTATAAAAATATTGATTTGTTATGTTTTATTTCAAGATTAAACTGTCAAAAGAATCAAGAAAGATCTAATACTTTATTGGAAGATTGTGTAATTAATAATATTACCATTAATTTAAAAGTTATATTATTCTTTAATATTTAATGTTCTCATTGTAATATTTTCCTTTTATAATTTTATAAACTTGGTTTTTTTATTAATATATATTTTTTCACATTTATATTAATGATTATCATAAAACATGTCTTATGAACAAATAAGTTAAAGTGTAATATTAATTGATCATTTCAAAATCAAATGTCAAAATTTGGTACTAGTTGTTTTGGCAAAGCAGGACATGTTAATTGCTACTTAACATTTTAGAAGGTAAAAAAGATATGACTTTGGAATTCGGAGTTTAATTTAGTTAATCATGTTTAAAAAATAACATTCAATAAATTTAGGATTTGAATTTCAGCATATGTAATTTTTTTTTTTAATTTTCAGATTATGACATCTTATGTATGTATGTATGTATGTATGTATGTATGTATGGCTTTTGGCTCAACAAATTCACTTCCCTCGTTCCCTTGGGCCTCTCCCTGGCTCTAAAAATTTAATTTCTAGCATATTCAATCCTAGCTAGCAAGGGATACATCAACCTACATATCAACAAGAATTTCCATGTTTACAAAGAAATGTCTTACTGGCTTCAACATACTCGTTTTATGTTGAAATTTTAAGATAGACAGAATGAAATTTATACACGAAATGGAAGAGGATTAAGTAAAAGGTACATCTTTTTATGTAGTCTAAAATCTTATGTATAAAATTAAAAAAAAAAAAGAAAAACAGCTATGGTTTTAATATATATTAAGCCCGATATTAACCACGTTGGTACGGGTATTTTTGTTACCATATGCATGGCATAAAGGTGCTTCCCTCCCCTTAAGCAATTCTCAAGCGGGCGGGTTGGAGTAAACTATATATTCATTAACTGGCACCATATGTTAAACCAAACCTGGTGGAAGATGATTTTTAATTAGGAGCCTTTGATCTTGTAAAAGCAAGAAACATTATAGGTCGGATCAAGGAATCTTATATAATTTACATGGAATTAATTAATTAGTCTTTTTGCAATGATGCTGGTAAACATGGCAAACCATTCATTCATTTTTAAGATGGATTTTAGTAAAATTGGGGATTATATTCCCTGCGCTCACAAATTTTCTCTTGTCCCCTTAAACTTTCTCGTCTTCCTCGTATCAAAATGTATGTAACAATAATAATAATAATACCGGCCAGCTAGCTACTGAACATTCCTTAATTAAAGTATGAAGCTTACATCATATAGTATGTAATGAAGTCGAAACTTGAAGGAGAAAAATGGGTGTAGGAAGAAAAAAAAAGATTTCGATTTGATGGTTAATTAATTATGCCACATGTTTAAAGTAGCTTGTCTTGCAAGTTCATGACTGTTAACATCACTAATCCAGCAATGAGTGTCCTTCACTAGCTGATTATGCGGTGGCCAGCCGGTAGTACATTTCCTAGGTTTGCTAATTCACTTGTCTTAAGCCATATGATTGAAGTCTATAAGAAAATTAACTGAATGAAGTAATTTTAGAACTTTAGTGAATTGGATAAAGTGAGGCGGTCCACCTAGAAAGAAATATATATGCCATTTACCATATCTCTTGGTGAAGAAATATATATTAATTTTGGAACAACCTCTAGCCCTCACCATTGACGGTTAGCATAATATTCTCTAGAGCTGCTGCTGTTATGGCTCGATAAAATCTCCGTTTTTACCAGAAATTTTCACTCTACTCTTTTTCAAATTGAGTTGGAGCCTTTTGTCTAATGTAATGATTTTGTTTTCTGTTTAAAAAAAGGAAAATTCGAGAACGAAATGCATACGTAACTAAACCACTTTTATTTGTAAAGAATATCAGAATTTTTACTGTAGCCTTTGCTGAAATGATTTGCAGAATATGTAAAGCTCAGAAAGATTCCAGATTGAATGTGATACAAAATACAAACTCAAATGAAGATGCATTTGTAGCTGAACAATTGCACTATACTCTTTTTGTAAGTTATTTTCAGAATAAGTTAAAGCAGGGATTAGATTCTAGTTTGAACAGTACAGCTAGTGGAAACATACATTACTCAATATTCATAGTTTTTTTTTGTTCTTTGTAAAAATAACAGTACTATGCCTTTTATATTTCTAGAAAATTATGTGCTGATTTTGCTGCAAATAAGCCAGCGGATAGATGCTATTGTATCAAGGGAATCAGGTTGAGTTTGTGCAGTTGCAACAACATTTGTTGCCAGCGGCTTCTATGAGTTTAGACCAAGTTTAATGTATAACCTTAATATCTGGTTCACTAAAACAAAACTTCCCATCTTTAACATTCACAATTACAGATATAGATAGTACTGAGTTGAATGATCCAATAAGGTTTTCAAATTGAAGCAAACTGTCAACAACATTTTCGTTGTAAGAGAGAACGTGTAGATTTGAAGTACAAGATAGTGTCATGGAGAAACATACTGCAAATTCCAAAAACTCAAAGAAATTGACATTCAGGTAGCTGCAAATCTTGGAAATGGGAGGTTTGATCTAATTACAACATTGGGAAATCGTGACAAATAATGGTCCCACATTCACGGTTAGCTCTTTAGTATAAGGTTTTAAAGAAAAGGAAATTGGTTTACCTCTTCCAATCTTTCTGCCTCTAGCAAATTTTCAAACTCCCCAAAGTTGTATAACAAGCCTGAAATATTGTCTTCACACAATTGAAGATACAACTGTGGCATCCCAACCTCTGGTTGGTTTGATAGTTGAGCCAATAATGACAGGAATTGACTGCAGATCATCTACACCTCTGTTTTCCAGTATTCAAGGGAGAATCTCTAATGCCTTTGGATTGAGCGTTGCAGAGTTGCTCAGATCCATCTGGTTTCTTCTTACGTCTCCCTTGTTGAGATAGACGAGAGTGATGGGATAAGATGGCGAGATCATTAAGATCTTGCAATCGAGTGAGAACTTTCACTACTTCATCCATTGTAGGACGGGATTTTGGGTCCTTATGGAGGCAGCTGTAAGCTAATTGAGAAACTTTCTGCACCCCTTTAAGAGAATAATTCAGCTCCAAGCGGGGATCCACCAGCTGGTATAGTTTTCTCTTGTCAGCTAAATATGGTCGAGCCCAAGCAACAAGATTCTGCTCCCCCTTTGGGCGCTTCTTGTCCATTGATCTTCGGCCTGTCAAGATCTCAAGTAATACAACACCAAAGCTGTAGACATCACTCTTAGATGTCAAATGTCCTGGGAAAAAAGATCCAAAGTTGTACATATTATCAGTTCTCCAGATTTTTGCATGGCGCAGATATGAAAGTAAGTTTCATTATAGAATGTTAATTTATTGATTTCGGCTGTGCCTTCGTTGTTGTATGACCATCTGGGTTTGGTTTCCAATTCTGCCACTGATATTTTGTATAACAGGCATTTCTAATGGTAATTGAAATCAGAACAATATATCTGACCTGCTTTTAACAACCAGCAAAATTTATGGTCCAAGACCAAAACAGATACCTACTTGTCTTAGCAGTTTGATGTCATTCCTACTGCTTTGCTGCAGAAATTAAAATTTGTTCTAGAATCCGTTTGGGATAGTGGCACAGTGCAGCGAAAGGGGGCTCACACGGCACAGAACCCCCTAACGGCTCTGGATCCTGCACTGCACCACTATCCCACACGGGTTCTCAATGTTGAGTCAAATTTCCATAGAGAAGGCATAAATAATACTAGAGCTCTAAGCTTTCAATTAGTTCAGATCATCCTGCACAATTTTAATACCTGTCATAACATACTCTGGTGCAGCATAGCCATAGGTTCCAACAACCCTAGTAGAAACATGTGTTTTGTCTCCTTGAGGACCAGCTTTTGCTAGACCAAAATCTGAAAGTTTGGCATTATATTCCTGTGAAAGAAATTCCATATTAGTGATTCCATAAAACGAAACAAAAATATAGGACAGGAGGATATAACCACCTAAATTAAAACCATCAACCTACATACCGAGTCAAGTAAAATGTTGGATGTCTTAAAATCTCTATAAATGACTGGTTCGGGACCACCATGGAGAAAGGCCAATCCTTTCGCTGCCCCAAGTGCAATCTTAATCCTATTGGACCATGGAAGAGGTATTGTCCCTTTGCAAAATTAGGCAACAAGACAACATCAGTATTTCTTTCATGTGAACTTCTATAACTATGCAAGAACGGAATTTCCTGAAACTGTTTATCAGAAGTGCTATTATGTGACGCCTGTACAAAGTTCTCACAAGGGAAAGCCCTTTAATAAGAAGGTATAATGCTAACTAACAGAGTAAAAGTCCATGAGGACCACTTCAACATCGGATTTTAACTTAAAACACCAAATTGGAGATAAAAAAAAATGACTCTGAGTTGGAAGGAAAGAAGGAAAGAAAACAGTGAGACTCACTTCTAAAAAGATGGTTTTCAAGACTTCCTCGGGTCATAAATTCATATACAAGCAGCCGCTGATCGTCTTCAATGCAGTAACCGATGAGTTTAACAAGATTAGGATGATGAAGCTGTCCGAGGACATCAACCTCAGCCTGCATTAAAAGAATCATCCAATGTTACACTCCCAAGTTTCAGTAACTTACCAATGGTCCCTTCAACAATGAATCTACTAACCCAAAGCACATATTTTTTCTACTAACCACCCATTCTCTATGGCCTTGAAGACCATCTGGCTTCAAACTCTTGACAGCAACTGTAATCCCTGAACCTGGTTTCGCTGGTGCCGTCCCATTTTCCTCTATCCACCCCTTGAAGACATAGCCAAAACCACCTTCTCCAAGAATGCTGTCAGGTCTAAAGTTTCCTGTTGCAGATTTTAGCTCCTGAAAAGTAAACTGGAGAAGCTGGCATGGAGATTTGTCATCTGATGGTGGTGGATCAGGGTTATCAGATGAAAGATGAGCTTCATTTGGAGGGCAAAGCTCTCTATTACTAGCATTTAGATATCTTGTCTCGGTAGCTGCAAATAGAGATTGCAAGTAAGTTGTCTTCCGATGATCATAATTCCTTAACAGCTAAAGGAACAAAATCAATTCCATTTCATTTCAGGTTGAACATAATAATAAGAAAAGGGTAAAGACCACAATTCTTTTGTCAGTCAAGAATCTTTAAATGGAGATCTTAAATAAAATGAATTATGCAAGATAAAGTCATCTTGGTTGGAATTTGGCAAATTTGTCAGATATCAAGTGGAATAAATCAATCCCCTTTCCTGTCCTGCGAAAAAAACACAGCTATGATTTTTAATGACCCACTTCCAGCTGAGATTGTTTAAAATTCCCATTTTGAAACTCGGATGACTAAAGAAAACAAATATTTTTGCAAGAATTAGAAGAAAAATTAACTATGAAGATCTGTAGCCAAAATGTTTCCCAGCCTGATATTTTGCTTATTAAACTCAAATTTTGAAACTTTCCAGAAAAAGAAGAACAAAAATCGGAAAAGCAACATTGAATTAGTATCAGAAATTAGCTGCAAAGAAAGAAAGAGGGGAAGGAAGAAAACAAGAATAAGAAAACATTAAAAATAAAAAACAAAGGAGCCCAACAACAAGAAACAAATGACAAGAACAAAGGAAAAAATGCATCAATGTTTTCAAAACAAAAAAGGCAAAAGCTAAGGAGAAAAAGACATATTTGTTAAAAAAAAGAGAGATTACCAGCATCATAAACAAGACTAGTACGAGGAATTGTATTAGCAGAGTCACGAGAAGCAGAGGACTTGCAAACACCGCGTTTCAAGACACCCCAACAGCCACAGTTGTTATCACCCATGGAGAACAATTAGGAAGTGTTTAGTTTGGAGAGAAAGTATTGGTTAGTTACTTAAAAAAAAAAGTTTATGTTTCATGGGATGTTACAGTAATTGCATGAAAAGAAGGAGGAGGAGGACGAGGAGAAGAAGAGATTGGCCGTGGTGAGAAATGAAAGGAGGAAGAAGAAGAAGGAAAGAGTTGAGTTGAGTGAAGAGAGGAAAGAGAGAGAGAGAGAAGGGAAAGGAGTGTGGGTGTTGTTGCTGTTGGAGATTGAAGGCATCATCATCACCATCAACGCAGTAGTGTGTACAAAAAAAACTTTTTTCCCACCACCTTTTTTGTGGGGATGGCAATTGCCGCCCTCACCCCTTTCTCTCTCTTTTCGTTTTTTTTCCTTTTTTTTTTTTTCTTTTAAGCTTTGCTTGGCATTAAGATTGAAAGAGGAGAGAATATAAAATTTGTTAACCTAAAATTTAAGTTATAAAATAAAAAATATTATAAATTTTAATTATTAAATTAATATTTTTTTATTTTTTTATCCTGTAAAGCTTTAGAATTTCGTTTTAATGTAGCAAAGTTATTAAAATAATAGTAGAAATATATATAAAGTTTATATTTGATATATTATTAGTATATAAATTTTATATATTATTAATAAATTAAATAGTAATATATTATTAATGAATTTTTTTAAATTAAATTTTTTGTATTTATTTTAAAAGCTTATAAAAATTTATATTTATTTATAAATAAAATGTCGTTAATTAATTCACTAATACATCAACTATAAACTCATATACATATAAATATATAAATTTATATATGATATATTATCAATAATTCAATGCACTTATTCAATATAAATGTAATTCATGAAAAAATCACAAACATGTACATAAAAAGAAGTCTAGGAAAATGTGGCTAAAATATTTATTTTTTCCTTCATTGTAGATTATCTGTTGTTGATTTTCTAAACAATTTGACCCTAGTCCATCTCGTACATTTTTTTCATTCTATATATATATATATATATATATATATATATTCTTTTAGAGGATACCTCAATGGTTAATTTGAAATTTCATTTCAAAGTTTCAAGTGGGAAATTTTAAAAGGAAAGAATGGAGTTTTTAATACATTTAATTTTGTTTAAAAATACTTTTTTCATTAGTTTGAGTGTATAAATCTGGAAATGCTAGCTTTTTTTTTTTTTAACAAAATTAGGATATTTATCTATATAAAATTATAAAGAAGATATTTGTTGATTTTTTATTACTAAAAAGAATAATTATAATGCTAAGATAAAAAAAAAAAAAATTTATCTTAAAGTCTTTAGTTTAGTGGTTGAAGGTATTTGAGGAAATATCGAATGGTTGATTACGAACCTCCCTCTCTTTACTTATACTAGAGTTTTGTTTTTGTGATATAACCAAAAAAAAAAAAAAAAGTAAATTTATGATTAATAGAAAGCTATGATAGGACTTGGTTCTTTTTTTTTTTTTTTTGATATTTTGTTGATTAATAGAAAGTTTTTTTTTTTTTGGTTTTTTTGAACCATAGAAAGTTGTTAATCCTTACGAAATTAACAAATTAAGAAATTTAAAGGATCAGGAAAAGGGATGTTTTATATTAATTTGGATGGTTAGTTAGAAACTTATAAACCAAATAAATCTATTTTTTTCTTTTAGTTTTAATATCTTGAAACAAATAGTCATCTACAAAACAGGCAATTTCTCTTTTTGATTAAGATTAAAATTTAATTTTAATATTATTTTAATATCACTACACTAATAATTCATAGATAAACAAACAAAATTGTCCAAACACTTGACATAGACCAGTAGGCCAGCAACTATTTTTTTTTTCTTTTCTTAGGATAGTAAAAGAAATATCTCTCTTTTCACTTATGGACTAAGACTTACCACTAACATGATCCAATTCCCAAATGCGTAACACCCACACTTTGTAATTATATCTAAAGCTACTATTTACTGATTGTGAAATGGAATGAAAATGATTGTTGAAAAAAAAGAATAATTTTGTTGTAATAAATCCTTTAAACTTAGACATAAAAGAATGGGGAGGCTTTATATCTAAGAAATAAATATATTAATGCATAATTTTTTATCTAAGAAGATAAGTACAAAACTTAGTAAAATCTTTGGTTTTCTCTCGTTAGTTTTATTTATATATATATATATATATTAAAAAAAATCATCATCATATGTTTTAATAGTTCAACTCATTACATCAAACTTAAAATCAATTGATAATATATAAAATAATTATTATTTATCCTCATTTTAATATATATGAGATTTACATTATCCTTGGTTGAATGCTCCCTCTCATGTATAAAGACAATAAACCCATCATGTGTCATAAATTTTACGTGTAAAGATAAATGATGTAAGACGAAGGGATTAACGAATAGAAATAGTGATTGCTCTAATACCATGTGAAATTTTAAAATGACATTAAACCCAAAATTAATTGACACTAGGTAAGGTAAAATAATTTTTGTTATATTTATGTGCTCAAATTAATTTCATGGGATTTATTTTATTTTCACTTCGATATTTAAATTTGCATAAGGTCAAAGTATATTGTTGCTTTTAAATGAAAGTCAAATAGCTTTAATAGGTTTTAATATGTTAAATTAAATAGTGTACCATAACTTGATTTATGTTAAGACAACTTTCATATTATTTAATAAACATTAGATAAATGATAAAAGATAAAACAACAAACATTTGATAAGCAATATGTTTAAATATTGAAAAAGATGTATGCGACATCACGTTGTTTTATTATTAAATTTTTAAAGTTTCATCAGCTATTCAAATAAACTAATAGTCAATGACATTGATCGACCAATGACTTTGAATGCCCAATCTTTTTTTTTTTTTCTAATTTTCTTAAAAGAAATCTAATGTACTTAAATAATTGATCTTACACCTCCCAATATATGAAAAACAAAAATTCAAAAGCCTTCTTTCATCGCAAAATGTCATTACTTGAAGCAAATTCAAATAATTGTGACAAAAAAATGCCATTACTTCCAAAGCAAATATAAATAATTGAAGCATCTTTGTATATTCCTAATTTCTCTAGCTTTTTCTGCAATGACATTTCTCTTGAAAATATAATTTTTTTTTTGTTATATACATTTATTAATTTAAAAAAATGAAATAGTAAAAGCAATTAGCAATGGTTAATAACTTTGTGGAGCTACTAATAAAGTAATGACTTGACCTAAATTTATACATGATAATTTAAAATATAATATGATAACACAAATAAAATATACAAAAATAATACGATTTAAAATTTTTTAAAAATTTATAAATAAGTTTAATAAAATTAAAAAATTAAAATTTATATTTTTGTGTCAATACAAATTAAAATATATAATTTTTATGTAAAATATAATATAAATATAATATTTTATATGACTCGATGATATGAATTATCATATTTATCTAAATTTAACAAAAAAATACAAAAAATAGCAGGAAAGAAGAACCATGGAACCAGGATCTTTGGAACTGATTTTTTCTGATTTGAATTAAAAAAAAGGATACAAATAATAATAGAGAATATAAATGGAGTAGCGTTGGACGCACTCTCTTAAATCTTAAATTCCTCAAATATTTTTAAATATTATACTATCCAATCTATGGAATAAGACTTGTATTTATTTTTCATTTAAAATATATGCATTTGACAGAAGGCTATTTTCATCAACAATTTAATTCATTTAATAATTATCATATCTAACTTGCTTTTAAAAAATTGGAAGTAAGGGTCCGTCGATGAAACAAAAGACAATGCAACTTTGGAGGGAAATGATGTAGATGGAAACAGAAGATAACTAAATATCCATTTCTCAAACTATGTGATTTTTTTACCTAAAATATTAAAATTTTAATTTTAATATAAGAGCTTATTTAATTAAAATTAAAATTTTAATATTTTATAAATAAATCACACCATTATTTACCTAAAATTTAACAGTGTTTTTCACTTTCTTACTCGTCTGTTTCATTCTTACCGACATAAAGTTAATCTAGCACCTTGCCACCTACGCTTTAGTTGCGTTAAAAAAAAAGTTAAAATATTAAAAGAGTTTTTATATTTTTATTGTATTTAAATAAAATTTTATTTTTATTTATATCTAAATAAATTATTATTTTAAATAAAAAATTAATTTATGTTAAAGTTTATTGAGATATAAATTAAAAATTATAGATTTATTTATATATAAATTAAAATTTAAAGGTTTATTTTGATGTAAAAAAATGTTAAAGATGTATTTGAATATAATAAAATTTAAAAATTTATTTAAATAAAATGATAAAATTTAAAATATTTTTTATTATTTTAACAAAAAGAAAATCTTTTGCCTTCAAGAAGTTTGTAACATGTACGATCTTGTGCCCAAAAGGGGTCCCTAATCAAAGGGGTCAAAATAAGTTAATTTTTTTCCACTAATTAAACAATTCTTGGTCTGTATTATTAGTGTCTGGTCAAAACTAAAGGAAAGATATTCAAGAGCATATTTGAGTGCTATCCCATCACCCATATCTCTCTCTCTCTCTCTCTCTCTCTTCCTTTGGGGCAAATGGATATATTCCTTCATATAGAGAGGGAAATGGCATGGGAAGTCTCTTATAGGTGGGTTTCTTCTATTGAAATTTGGGTTTTTTTTTTTTTTTGAGAAAAAAGGGGATTTGATAGGAAGAGTGAGGAGGGAATGAGAGCTTGGTGAGAGGTCATTTCATCAACAACCAATATTTAACAAAATGGTATTCTATGATGCTTTGGGTGAAGAAAAGCAAATTAGAGAGGAGATGATATCACTAGTTCTTTTTTTTTTTGCTTCACTGTGTTTTGCAACTTAACAAGGTCCCTTGTTGGAAAGGAGTGATACCCATTGCCCCCACTACTGCCCATGGTCCACCCTTGTCAATCTTGGACCCCACCACCACATCTAGACTGAGAATAGTTTTGAAAGACTGACCAGTGTAGTAGCCCACTCAAGGTCATCATATGGGGCAAACAAGATATCCTATTCTGGGAGGTATAACTATAAAGTTACTCAGTCATATAATTGGTGTATGCATGGGAAAGCTCCAGATGTGTAAGATAAAGAGAGGTTTTACAATAAGCTCTTTTAACATGAAGTTTTTGTCATAAATGCACTTTTTCTGAAAATGTATATAGCCATTTTGGGCATCATCTTCCATGGCCAAACAAATTGATCAAAGCCTTCTGATTCATGAGCCATATATCTAAAGCTCACAGATAGAAGTTGGAATGCTTGTCATAAAAAAAAAAAATCCCATTTTTTTCTTCCTGTTTTTTGCTGATAAATAGTACCAGAGGTGAACCACTGGTGCAGCATGGTTCCTTGTTAGGTGTCATCATAATGATGGCTGGAACAATTTATCTTTTGAGCTTTTATTGGTATTGGTGGGAAGATTGACAGAAAAAGAGAGAAAAAAATCCCATTGATTGATGTGAAGAATTGCCTCTTGACCAGGTTCACAAATCTTTGAAACTTAATGACTTAGTTTGAACTTTGAAACTTGGAAGCCAACTCAATCAAGTAGATCATGGGAACTATCTATGCTACAGGTTTAGTTTTGTTTAGTTGAGGATGTTAAGATTTGAATATTGATCCGTAAAATTAAAAATTTAACATACGTTGTTGATTACTGATTTAGTTGCTAGCAAACATGCATGTCTTACCTATGTGTATTAAGTTTAATTATTTTCCATAAAATCATTATTTTGAAATTGACTGTAAATGCATAATCATGTTCACAGCATGATATTGCAAAAAGAAAAAAAAAAAAACTGAAAATTAATTATATGATGAATTATTGTGTAGGTTTTCTATGTTATTTTCTTCTCCCTTTTCTCATTTCTGGGTAAGGCCTGCTGTATTCTAAGGCTGGGCCATTAAAGTTCAGATAGAAACGGATTTATGTTTGTTTCTGAGCCTATTCTGAGCCTATAGTACAATTTGGGCCTTCCATTGAGAAGTTGAGACCCATAAATAAAAAATAAAAAATGCAAAAAAAAAAAAAAAAGATGAGGAGGGGTACGATTGTAAATTTATAAATAAAAGGTGATAAAAAGATATTAAGAAAATAAAAGGATAAATTGCAAAAATCTTTACGTTTAGTAGGTTGTTGGACTTGTAAAAGTTTTTTTTTTTTTTATTTTCTTTTATTTATTTCAAAGAAAATAAGTATTACTACATTACACTTTTATTTATCAACTTTTATCAGGTCTTTTACATTTATTAATGACTTATCTTTATCACATTTTTTAATTAAAATATACTTTTTTGTGTTAAAAATTTTAAATAAAAGGAGACTATCTCATTTTATTATCTGAGCATGTCATTGGATTTAATAAAAAATTACAAATAATTTACTAAAAAAATTGATAGTGAGATTTATAGGTGAAATATTCAAATTTTATTTCCTCCACCAAGTGAACTAATTAAAATATACTTTAATTAGAAAAAATAGAAAAGTAATAAGAAATTAGAAAAAAAAAAAATAATCCTGTGGCTCTGAAAAAAAAAAAAAAGAAAAGAAAAAAGCTGATGGCGAATACTGAAGACGGGTCTTCCAGTAAAAACCTGCAGTACTCATGTCAAAATGCAATTGAAATAGACCACGTGTCCCTTCCCAAGATGAAATGCTGACGTGTGTAATTGTAAGTGGTGGGTTCTCGAACCATCGCTGCTATCCTATCATCATCCCCCATCCAATTCGCCCAATTTTTTTTCTCCAAGCGGCTACTGCTTGCCTCCTCTTAAAGCCATGATAGCCAATGACTATAAAAAAAAAACAAACAAATTCTAACAAAAATCAAATTCTTCAATTTCCTCAAATGCTACTACTACTACAACAACAACAACGACACCAACAATTCCTCTCTATCCAATTTCTATCGATAGAGGGAAATCGAATCCTTATTTTCTAAAATTTTTCTTTTTTTTTTTTCGTTGTGAGGAAATCAAGATCGATAGGATCGGAGTTTTTGAGGTTGAATTTCGATATAATTTAGAAAGGGAGAGAGAGGGGGGGATCGGGAAAAAAAAGAAGAAGGCCAAAAGAGCAGGCAATTTGGCTGAAACATGTCTGCCATAGTTTCAGGAAAGAGATCTTTCTTTGAGGAATTGACTGCCACACCTCCCGTTTCCAAGAGAATCCGTTGCTCTTCTCGCTTTGCTTCTTCTTCTTCTTCCTCTTCTTTCTCTCCTTCTTCTTCGCCGCCATCGTCGCCACCCTCATCGTTTTTGATCGATCAATTGATTGCTATTTTCCCTGAAATGGACAAGCAGGTACCAATTTTCTTTGTATATTAAAACATATTATTTTGTTTAATTTTTAATTTCTGGAAGAGGAATTGAAATGGAAAATTGTTGTTATTTATTACAGGAATTATTTATATTTTTTGTTTCTTTTTCTTTTCTTTTTTTTAGTTTCATGTTTTGGTTGCTTTATTTCATAGGAATGTAATTTTCGAAGCAATAAATTGTTTGACTTTTATGGTAAAAGAGTTTGGAGCTGAATTCAAGTAATATTAGAATTGGAATTTGAGTACAAATTTGAGATTTCTTTTCTCTGTGAATTTTGTTAGTTGATTAACCCAATTCCATTTTCTAAGATCAAATTCCATGTTATCAAATGTAACGTGACATTGATGTAAATGAAATTCACTTTAGAATTTCATTTTTTTTTATCTGAGAAAAGATGTATCCACCGTAATAATTTGGTGAAATAATCTGATTTTAGGTTCTTGAGAGAGCACTTGAAGAATGTGGAGATGATTTGAATTCAGCTATTAGAAGTTTGAATGAGCTTCGTTTAGGATCTGCTGATAGAAATGCAGCATCCGCTGCTGATAAAACTGGTGTAGTATTAGAAGGAAATGTTCAACTTCAAGCACAAGGTATGAAAAGAAAATCTTTGTGATTCAATGTTGATCAGTCGAGATTGATGATATTCTGACATTTCATGCATCTTTTGGATTGACCAAGATCTTAACTTTATTGTGAATCTCTATCTGGATTCAAATGTTGAGATTGTTTATTGTAATACTATATCCTCTTCATGGTTTAGCTTTAAGAAGTTTTTAGTGGTTTTTATTGTGACCATGAAGCAATGAGGTTTAGTGTGCTTTTTGTTTTTGGGAATAGTTCAGAAGACGAAATGGAAAATTGGTATTCAAATGATAACCCGAAAGTTTGTTTGTTTGATTTTAATTTAACATCTTTTAAATGACTGGTTTGTTTTTGGTGGTGTACGTGACGATGAGAGTGCTGCTAGGTTGTCTGACCTTAAGAATGTGTAATGTGTAATGTGTGATTCACCTAGAAAGTCCAAGGGTTGGGGTTGGTTATCACTAGATATCCCTCCTGTGCCCCTTTCCCTTGTCTCAAAATCAGCCAAACAAAATGCAGAAACAACAAACTGACCCAAATGTTTCTATGCAATCATAAAGCTTTCCTAGCAATTCGAACTGTTAATATTGCTACTAATGTTACAGTTTATATTCTTGCTTGCAACCTTTGTGTTATTTGGCTAGCCTAACATTTTCCATGGATGGCATGCAATTAAACCTAGAATTATGACTACATATATTTCACTGAATTACCTTTAAGTCATTTGGTATCAATAGTTGCTTCTGAGAAGAACATTTTTCTGTTCAGGTGTAGCAACTGCTAATGGAGATGTTCCAACTAAGGAACAGACAGCCCCAGAAGTCTTCTCAATGGATGGATCAGATTGGGTGGAGCTTTTTGTTAGAGAAATGTTGAATGCTTCTAACATTGACGATGCCAGAGCTCGTGCTTCAAGAGCACTGGAGGTTTTGGAGAAGTCCATTCATGCACGTGCTGGAGCGGAGGTGGCCCAAAATTTTCACCAGGTTGGTTGTTCAGTTGCTAATGGTTATCTCTTCTCCTTTCCCTGCTAAGCCCCACCCACACTTTTTTTTGAGGTTTCAGTGTGGAAAGCAGGGAAAGGTTGTTTTGCAGTTGCTGAAATTGCTACTTGGGTTGTTGTAGGAAAATATGATGCTGAAAGAACAACTAGAAGCACTTATTCAGGAAAATACCATTCTCAAGCGAGCTGTTGCTGTTCAGCATGAGCGTCAGAAAGAGTATGAAGATAAGAGCCAGGAGTTGCAGCATCTAAAGCAACTAGTATCTCAGTATCAGGAGCAGTTGAGAACCCTCGAGGTTGGCCTCAAGAATTCAACTTTTCATGCATACAGGAACACATGCATGGACCACACATATTCATATATAATCTATGTGACTAAGCCCATCTTATTTTTATTGCTACATGATTAAGTGTACTGCTTTTGATTTCCCAGAACCTGATGAAAATTGTTTGATCATCCGCTGCCTTAACAGGTAAACAACTATGCATTGACAATGCACTTGAAGCAAGCACAGCAGAGTAGCTCTATCCCAGGCCGTTTCAACCCTGATGTTTTCTAGTAATTCTTGGATATAGCTTTGCAGATGCCTTGTGTGCAACCCTGTGCTTGAATCTTATCAAAAGTTTTGCCAACAATCTTTAGCCACTTATAATTTGTAATATGCTTCAATTTTTGCGACGCTGTGCGGTGGTGTATTTTTTTTTTCTTTTTACAGAAGGATAGGCTGCAGTCAAAAGATGTGCCTCATTTTTTAAGGAAATACATGCATGGTAATTTGTCTGCCAAACTATTTACTTGAGGTGGATATTTGATAGTTAAAGATGTTGGTAGCTTTATATATCCACTGACATGAACCTTTTATTTGTATCCACATGCATATATATGCTTTAGGAGAATATATAGAACTTAGAAGTCTGGATTTTGTCCTGCTATTAAGCCACAAAAATGGTGCCCTTATGCAATTACTTGGAGTGTAAGTTTTCTTACGATAGCCGGTAGCATGAAGGGAAAAAGAGCAGAAAATTTGCTTCAAGCGTGCCATCAGATGCCTCTATATGTTGTTTTGACTTTCCTTGTGATCGCATAACACTTAGTTGCAATATAATGATGATCGTCATATGTATATAACGATGATTGTCACATGTAGCCAGAGTTCTAATCCAATCAACCTACTTGAATCCAACTCGATACTTGAGTCTAGTTCATTCGAGTTGAATTTGAGTTAGATGTTATTTAAGCAATGAATTTAGTCAAATCTAAATATTTGAATATTAAATTTGAAAGGCTCGTGAGTTTTATTGAATTTTTATTTTTTAAATATATTTAAATATATTTAATATGCTTATATAAGTAAATAAGAAAAATATAATGTTTAATATTTATATAATTTTTTCAAATTTGTCAAGTTAAATTTGAGCAGCTTATTGGTTTATGAGTTTAAATTTGAGTTTAAAAAATAAAATTTGATCGAACTTGAATAAAATTTTAAACCGTAAATTTTTGAATTGAACCAATCTCTAGTCTAATAATTATTCAACTCAATTTGATTACACACATCGAGTGTCCTTGCGATGTTTACTTTAGAAACTAGCGTTTGCTCGGCAATCGCCAGCCTTTAGTTGTCATATCGTGGTAAAACAAACCAATTTTATGCTTCTGTAATCTCACCGTCCAATTCCACGAAACTTAAATGAAGGGAATTAGAAATAAATGCTGAAAAAAATATGCTACTCCATTTTTTTTTTTTTTAAATTTAATTCAGCCGGGAACTTTTTGTTGTTGAGACAATTTAATCAGTAATGACACTTTTAGTTCCAATTTTAAATATATTTTTCGTGAAACCATCCAAAAGAAGAAAAGAAAAGAATTTCTACGACACTTTCCAACCTTTCCCTGCTGGGAAGGATCAGGCAGGCTAGCCAGGATAAATCAGTTATTTTTTTCAACAGCTACCAATCGTTGTTGCAGTTGACATGTGGGGCTGAGACCTGTCTTTCTAGGCACGCGAGATCCATATTCACCCCCACCAAAGCTCATACTGCTTTGCTTTTCATCATGAACAATTCCTTTCTTTCGCCAACCTTTGGCCTGGATATTGTCAATTTTCTAAAGTTTTCTCCTATGCAACAGAACCGAAACATGATTATGTCTAGTCCATTGGTCGAATTTTCCATATTACGGCATTATGAAGATGACAACTCATCTGAAACAAGAAACAAATGGGGGCCTTTACAAACATAAATTTTGCCAGTATATATATAAATACCCCGGGTGCACAAAAAAGTTCAAAAATATGTACGGTACATTAAAATACAGGCAGACCTGAAACCTGAACTAGTACAAAAGTTGTTCAACGCACTTTTACAAATATCAGATAGTAATTTAAGGGTTGTTGGTGAAAGCTTGTAAAGGTTGTAGTAATTATGTGTCAAAAACAGTTCAAAAGGACTAATTGAAAGAAACAAATCCAACATAGACAAAACACCTGCGTAGATAGAGTCGTCCACCAAGTGAGGTTGAAATGGATCGAGAGCAGTGTTTTGGTGATCAGAGCAGGCTTACCAGGTTAAGTAAGCTTAGATTGTGAGTGTGAGCAAGAGAAAGAGAGATCAGAAGCCTTATTAATTCATATATAGAGAAGTTTAGAAGGCTGATATTGAAACTAGTCCTCCTTCACTTTTCATCATCCTCTTGAATTCGTCGAAATTAACCATTCCATCTCCATCCATATCAACTCTCCTGATCATTGCTTTGCAATCCTCCATCTTGTTCCCTTCCTTCAGCCCTAAAGAACACAGCACAGATCCCAATTCCTCTACTGAAATCAACCCATCTTTATCTTTGTCAAACACATCGAAAGCCTCCTTCAATTCCCCTTCTCCATCACCATCCTCAACAACTCCATTCCCATCTTCTCCTTTTCTCACACCTTTCTCATCATGATTATTCATGGCCTGACATAAGGTGCAAAACTCATCGAAATCGATTAGCCCATCTCCATTAGCATCCACTTTCATTACCATTTCTTCGACCTCTTTCTCTGTCATGAACAGCCTGATATTCTTGAATGATTGCCCCAGTTCTTGCTTTGTTATGAACCCATCACCGTTCTTGTCGAAGGTGGCAAAAACGCTTTTCAGCTCTACCTTCTTTGGATCACTTCTTTCCATGACTGAAATAACCTGAGTAGTTTTGGAGGATACAGCTGATGAAGAAGAGCAGCTGTTAGGGAAGAAAGATTGAAGCCATGCATAAAACTTCTTGGAAGGAAAATGATAGTAAATATTAATAAAGCCAGCTATAAAAAGAACTGCTAGTAACAGTAAGGATGTCACCATATCTCTTGTCAATAAAACAGAACCAAGAAGAAGAAGATAAAACAAGCTACAAAGAAGAAAAAAAAGTGTTTGTTTCATTTCATCTGAGGTTTCAATTCAGCTAAAAAAAAGGAAAACGAATTGAGAATACGCGGAGTTTGGTGCACTTTCCGATCCCACAAACCGCGTGAACTGTAATAACTGTAAAAAAAAAAAAAGGATTTGACAAAGTAATTAAAAAAAATCCATGCATTTGGTAATTTATTAGTGAAAGACACTTGTCAAAGTTCCATTTGCACAAACTCAATTTCTTGAGCAATTTTTTTTCCCCTAAAAGTCAGCGATTGTTTGGGGAAGTGGCGTATCCATGATGAACACGACTCAAGCGAATTTGGGTGACAAGAACTCTTATTTTATTGAGTATATCACTTAAAGTTACTCCAATATAATTAATTAATGAAAATTATAATTTAATATTTTGTAAAGTTTATAAAAAAAATTATATAGAACTAACTTTTTTAAATGATGGATTTGTATATAATTATTTATTATAATTAATTAATTATAAAACTATAGGTGAAATAATATTTTATTTTACAAGAAAAAGATACTTGATTATGAGATTTTTAGACTAAAGCATTGCTTTAAATACAACTTAATATATGTTATAATTAAAAGTAATATGTACATTTTTATATGATACAATTTGGGGTACCTCATTTTTTTAATCTAAGACGATCTTAAAAGTGATATTGCTCCGTCCCATAAATATTATTTTGTTTGAATACCTTTAATTTCTTTGTTTTTGTGTATATGTGGACTTTGAAATAAGAAGGAAAAGAGAGAGGCTTTAGGGCCACCAAATTCATATCCAAGAGGAAAGATGTTTTCAATGGAACATAGATGTTTCCTTTGTATTTGTCTTTTTGAAAAGCAAAAACACTCAAAATATATGCTTTCCCTCACAATGTGGAATCTCCAAAGACTTCCACTTCAAGGCTTCAATTACCAATAGTTTGTGGAGATATTAACAACAAAGAAAGTTCATCTCAAAATAAAACAGCAAAGCCGAACATCTCTATAATTTAGGACCACTTTGTTTTGCTTTGCTTCTGTCCTTTATTGTTTAAAGTATGGCTTTGGGAAATGTAGTTAAATGATAATTAAAATAATTTTTATTTTATTTTTTATAAAAGAGGTCGTAATCTAAGTTTTGGATTCATTTTTATTTTATTTATTTATTTATCTTTAATAATGAAACGTTTTCCTATAATACCATCATATTATGTAATACGAAACCAAAAACTGTTGACTTTGGAACATATTCTATGGAGTTATGCTGTGGACTTGGAGGATGCGGCAATTGTCTTTTGCAGCATCCGATGCCTTGCTTTGTTGGGTACGTTAAGTGGCCATTGCTTTAAAATGAATTAGCTTAAGATTTTTTTTGTCTCTCTTGCCTTATCTCTTATTCGAAAATAGTAGTTTTATATACCTTAAGTATATTAGTTTATTAAAAGAGAAAAAACAATTAATATGATAAATTTTACCCGAATGAATAAAATAATCTGATCCAATATATTCTTTTTATTATCAACAATTTTCGTTACATTAATTATAAGCATAATATGCATAATATTCATATCATTAATGTACATTAACTAAGCTCTAAACTTTGGTCTCAATAGCTTTTAAGTGTTTTCTTTATAAAGAATATCATAGTTTGACAATAAAAAAAATTATAAGTACTGAAATTTGAATATTATATCTACTAAATATCATATTTTAAAGATGATTACATTAATTAATTAAGTTATGTTTTGGGTTCTTTTAAGTGTGTTTTAATCACTAGCTAGACGTCTTTTCCATTTTCATTCATAAATATTTAGTGGTTAAGGGTTGGAATAAGTGCAAAATTACAGATGTGAATTTACTTTAAACGTGGAAGAAAGTGATTACTCCCATCTTTTGTTGTTGAAGTATATGGTATAAAACTAATGATTATATAAAGGGTGCCATCGCCAATATCAATGGATAAATAAAACCAAAATTTAATGTGAAATTAAAAGATTGTATTTGTACGGGATTAGAGGTCTAGTTGTCTATGTATCACAATTTGCTGATGTTGGTGTGGTACAACAACTCTTGACTAGTTATGTTTTGTCCCTCATTAAATTTGCCTTGTAATCTAAGGGAAGAAACTTGAGTTACATATGCTTTAAGCTTTAATTTCTAGGTGGCTACAGCACATTGTGGAAACTTATTAAGCCGAAAGCAAAACCGAAAAGCAACTTTTATGAGTCGATATGTTGTGGCTCTCGGTTGATGTAATGATGTTGAGTACTTTGGGCCAAATTTGGGCCTCGACAAAGCTTCCTTCTTCGTAAGCCATAACCCAAGCTTAATCTCTTAATCTATTGATGTGTTGTTTGAAAGGGGCAAGAACAGACATCTTTTTCATTGTTTGGCAGGTTTGGTGGCATATATCATTTCTTTAAATCTCTTTGATTGCCAATTTTTTTTCTTTCAAATTTGTTTCAATGAAAATGGTTCACATTTTGTTTAGCTACAGACATCATTTTGACATATAAGCCTATTGTGTCTTAGCTGGAGGTAGCTGGTAAGAGATTGAAAGTGAGATGGTCCGAAACTATAGCTAGGAAACACAATCAGGGATCACGGGAGTTGGTTCTCCAAAACTCACTCCAACGCTCAAGCCAACGAAGTATTAATGGTGACGTGAAAAAAAAGGTGAGATGCGTATAGAAGCTACAATAGAAAAAAATTGCTTGAGTGTGAAGTGTGGTTTAACAGTGATGACACGTAATAGAAATGTTAGCTCCTTGAGATAAGGTGACAACTGAACGTATACTATCTAGGTACTCTAGGGAGTAAACTATATTGACCAAAAGTGAATCGTGCTGACATGATTAAATGGGTGTATGAAAGCCCAATGTAATACTTTCATATTCCTTTTCCTCTTCTTACGCTGTGGCCCGAAGGGAATAAACATAGTATTGACAAAACCCAATTTCCATTCAAATCAATATAATATTAAAAAATGTGACAATTTTTTTTAGTGGTAATTTATAAATGCTTCGTTTCCATGGACAGTGTGCAGAGGTTTTCATCCCTCAGAAGTAAACAATTATACAGATAAAAGAAAAAAAAAAACTTTACTAAACATGTGAGACATTTCATCCACTGTTAATAGACATGAAGGAAAATGATTAGGGTTGACAATTCAACCTGTAATTTGCGGGTTTCGATTCGACTCGACATTTTAAGATCAATATTTTTTTTTTAAATTGAATTTCGAATCAAGTCGAATATTATTAAAAAAAAATTAGGTTCGAGTCAGGTTCAGATTTTAGACAAATCTGATCCAACTCGATATTATATAAAAAATTATTTTTTAATATATATTTATATTTAAAATATAATATTTTATTAATTTCAGATCGAAATCGATCGGATACCGTTTATATACAATTGAGTCGAGTTAGATTCAAATATAAAAAAAAAAAAAAATTTTGGGTAAAGTTCAAGTTCGGATGAAACAAAAATCCGTTCTGATCTTATCCATTGTCAATTTTAAAAATGATTGAATGTTTTTCATTTTTATGTTTTTTTTTTTATAAACTAACAAAATTGTCAATCATATGCGTCGTGCATTTTTTAATTTTGCATAGGCTTCCAAGTGATAGGACCATCATTGCGATTTGGGAACATTGCTTCTTTGACTTTAAAACCTCGTGGAAAGTTGGTAGGCTTAGCACATGTTTGAAGAGTGAAGAAGGCAGCTGATGCCCAGAGAATGAGATACAACAGGTAAGAAAGAAGCCCCAAAAAGCAGTCAAAGATTTCAGCCCAAGCGCAGTAGGAAAAAAAGCTTTCGGCCCTCAAGTTGGGAACCCTAATGGCCCATCACACTAAAGTTTCAAATTAGAAATTTAGAAAATTGCAAAATATCCAATTTGGACAAAAGTTGGACACTGTCGTACATCTTTGTCCAATTGATAAGTGGGGTATATTTCTTATTTATCAATGTCATTTTTTATTTTTATTTTGTAGTTTGATCTGCTATGTAGGTGATCAAGATTTTCAAGAATAGTTCGAATGCTTGATGTTTAATTCATGCAAATAAAATGTTTTCCTTTCATCTTGTTCGCACAAATCGAAGGATTTTTTTTTTTCAAAATCTAAGTTTGAATCCAATCATGAAAATTTTAAAATTTGACAAAATTGCATGTGGTGATCCATTTGTCTTAAGAGCACCAAAAATAAATCCAAAATTTCTTGCTAGACCCACAATAATATTTTAGAACTTCAACGGCGATACATTCTTTTTAGTATATCAAATTAAAATTCAGAGGGTTGAGTATTAGTGTTAATAATTGAGGATTGGGCCCGTTTTGCAAAAAGAAATGTTGATAAGGGGCCCATTTTATTTTAAATTAATTAATTGATTATTTATTATTATTATTTTTTTGGCATTGAAAAAATCTACGGAAGGATGAGGAAAAGAAATAGAGAAGAGAGTAGAAGCCATCTTTGAAAGAGATGAACAGGCTGTTAAAATGACAGGACAGTGTCCCACAGAACGGATGAAGACATGCTTTGGCCATCTCCATCTTTGTCCACTGTCAAAGCTCCGTGCCGTTTCAACGTACGCCATTATTCCGTCCCTCATGCAGGCCTACTTTCACATGCCCCTCTCCCCTCCATTAACGTTGCATTAGGATGGTCCCATTTGGGCTTTGTCCTTCATCGGTTAAATTAAAAATAATACTCCTCCATCAGAAATTGTTTTAGTGCAATTAATTTTTATAGAATTTAAGAAAATTTTTAATGTTAAAATATTTAATATTAAAATTTAAATTTTTATAGAAAATTAAAGGTTTTATAATTTTTAATATAAAAAAGTAAAAATTTTTAAAATATAAAAAATAAAAATTTTAGATTAAAAAATAATTTTGAGACATCTTAAAAAAGAGAGATGAAAGGAATACAATTACTGATTTTGAATTATTATCATTTATACATGTAAGTGGCCAAAATCAAACCTCTTGGAAGTCGGATATCCTTTAAAATATGCTTTATCAAGTTTCCACAAAGAATCAATGCTCATTTCGATACGGTTTTACTACGAATTTCTTATGCCAAAACAATATTGAAGAGAATGACAAAAACGAATTTCGGTGTGTATGGCATTAATGCATAGCTTGAATTTCATTCTTGTCTTGAAAATTTCTGATTTAAGTAAGAGATTATGAGGATGGAATGTTGTGATAGTCCCCCTAAGTTGGCACAGAGAAGTGGATCCAAAACATTATGTCTTCCCAAATTCCTATCATTAAAAAAAATTGAAGAATTGCATTCAAACATTTAATTTAATAATTAATTAGTATATTTTTTTTTATTAAAAAATTAAATTCAAAGATTTCATCTTTTAATATAAAAAAATATAAAAAGTGTTATTCATTTATAAAGAGGAATCCAATTTTTTATCTGAATGAAAATGAAAATAGATATTATATTATGCGTGTGTAGATATATATAATTTTAAATTTTTATTAGATATAAAGATAAAAAATAATATAATACTCATCTTGTACCCGTACCCTATATATATTTTATATATTTACTAAAAATGTATTTTTATTAAACAAATTAATATATATTTATAAAAAAATATAAATATATGAGATAAAAAATAAAAAAAATAAATTTTATTTTTTATTTTTTTAAAACTATAAGTATGGAAGTTACTCATACTTATTAATACACACGAAAATGAAGATAAAAATAAATTTTAAAAATTATTAGATATAAATATAAAGATAAATATAATATAAAAATTTAAAAATAAGAATGAAAAATACTCTACCTTTTTCATACTTACCTATTGACATCTCAAATGAAATAAAACGTGTTTTACTAATCTCACACCAACTCACCCCATCAACAACAAACGTATTTTACTAATCTCACACCAACTCACCACAATTTTATCCAAGTAAATTTCAAAGGGTGTAGGAAACTATAGATGGAAAGAGACAAAGATGGGCAACAATTAAGAAAAAAAATTTAAATGAAATTTTTTAAACGAAATTTGTCAAATTTTATATTAAAAATGATTAAATAAAAATTAAAATGAAAAGTAAAATGATAGAGTACAAAGTTTTGTTACATAAATGAAATGTGTAAAATTAAAAAGAAAATTGATATATTTTTAAATAATTATTTTTAGTAAAATTTTGATAAAATTTTTATTTTTAAATAAATATTGATAAAATTTGAATTATAAAAAAAAAATACAAAAAAGATATGCTTTGGTTATCCGTACAAATGATCGGATTCAGATGATGAGATTTCGTCTATCTGGCTTGTGTGCATGATCATCTGATTAACGAGAACTATGAAGGGCAGGTTCCTTTCAATTATCACAGGACCATCAAGTAAGCCTTTTCCCTCTCTCTCTTATTATTGATTTCGTTTTCCCCTCTCCTTCATATCTGTGCTCTGCTCTCCGCTGTCACACGTTGGATGGATGGATTCACTGCCTTCTTTTCTCTTCCTTCCTCCCCCCTCTTTGACATAATTTTGTTCAAGTCTTCTTCGTTCTTAGCATGATTTTAAGAGCACACTTATCACATTGACTTAGTACATTCAAGATTTTAATTTTAAAATATTTTTTGAAAGGACCGAAATAAAAAAAAACTCTTTTTACTAACCCTATGTGGAATATAAGAAAAGTTACGATATTTTATGTTTTTAAAATTTTATTAATTCATTTTATTTGGTAATTTGCAATTGTAAATGATTGTTAAAATATTTTTATTTTTTATATGTTCATAATGATTTGTTAGTAGAATATTAAATTTTTATTTTCAGTGATTAAAATTTAATTTTTGATAATTTAAAATATAAAAAAAAGTTTAAATTTTTATCTGTACGAAAGTATGAATTTTTACTAATTTTATGTTGAAATCTTTTGGGATTATATATATGTTGTTTTATTGAAATGTTCTTGGCATATAACTTCACTCAGTCCATTTAATGAAGCTTATTTCTTTATTTAATTTTGTCCTTTTTAATTTTCCATGCAATATTAATGTTTTAAGTTTCTAGTTTTGTTTTTCTTGTTGGTTTTGAACTACCTGTTCAATAGAGAAGTAAAGAGGGTCAAAGCTTTTAAATCAGGCCCAGGAATAGGGTGGTAGCTGGCTGGGGTAGTACAAGTTTGGGCCCATTAGACGTTGACAAGTGATTTCCTATATTTCTGTGGCTTTTTTTGTAGGTATACATCAAATGACTGTTTCTACAAATTTCCATTATTTTTCTTATATTGTCTTAATTATGAGAAATTATTTTATAAACCCATTCTAATTAAATTACTACTTTAAGGTTAGTGATCACTTGAATCGCATAGTATTTTATATGTTTAAAAATTTATGTACATTCATCATAAAAAAAAATTTATCAACAAAAATTTCTGATAATAATCCCATAACGTACAAAAGACATTTATTTCTGCCATAGTTTATCTCTTTATTGTATTCCCTGTATGCCAAAACTTTAATACATGACTTACATCACGGTTGAAGAAGGCATTGGGGCCTTAGTTCATTTGGTTGGAGGCGGGTGAGAATGTGGTAATAACATTAAAGTAACATGTTGGATCACTGAAAAAAGAATAACACCCAAACATTAATTCAAACATTTGATTTTAATGATAAATGTATATTTCTTATATATTTCAAATCTCTTTTTTTTTTTCCCAAGTAAATGAAATTGAAAAAAAACAATGGTTTGAAATGGGCCATGGAAAGAATTAGTGATTGATGGAGGGGGTGGGGTGGGGATGATGGGATGGCTGACGATAAAGGATCATATGATGTGGGTAATCATGTAGGTGTAATAATAAAGCTTATAACTCTCCTATACGACAGACCACTCGAGTCGTACTATCCTCTCCCGAATTACAAAACAGAAAACAAGAACTGAACATAATCAGTAAAACTGATGGATGATTACATACTGCAACAGTTGGGGTGGTGACTGGCTGACGATGTGGTGGACCTGACTACTTATAACGGGTCTTTCTCTCAATTTTCTTACAACCCCAAAAAACTGAAACACATAGGTAAATTGTTAAAGGGTTTGGGGCACAGCCCCACCACCACCCCCTTTATAAGGCTCCACTCCCATCACCACATTCATATTATTTTATATATAAAGTGGGAGAGATAGGCAGTAACATCACTGCATATATCATAATGTGATCATAATATCTAATGTTATTTTGTCTCTAATTTATGTCAGTTTTGCATGATTTTTTTCCTGTCTAAAATAAAACAAAAAGTTAGGTTTATATATATATATATATATATATATATATACATATGGGGGAGAGGCTCACTTAAACTATTATGAGTGTTAGATTTTTATTTTTACCGTGTTAAAGTAAATATTTTAAATTTTAACAATTTTCATTTAAGAGTAAAAAAAAAAAACATTTATGTTGATGCAACTAAATTTCTACTCATAATATATATGTATATATAGAATATCATGCTTGCTTTTTTCCACTAGAAAAAAAGCAATTGCAAAACCGTAGAAATGACATTTATCGTGCTACACCAAGGCAATCAGATGGATGTTCAATGCATTTTGCATTGATTTTGATATAAATCACATTATTTTCAGTTCGGTTGCATCCAAATTCAGCCATAACCTGCAACCTTCCTACAACAAAGTTTCACACATGTCGTCTTCTTTTTTCCCCCATTTCTTCTACTTTACTTACCATATTTTTTCTCTGTATATCTCTTCTATTTCACCTCTCCTTATTATCCAATCTACCCGTATCTCTTTTCTTTTTTTTTTCCTAAAACTACCCAAAACGATGTGTTTTAGACATCTATTGCTACAGGTGCAAAAATAGATGGCAGTAATAGATGAAACTACCCTCACATATAGAAAGCTCCCCTCATATCCCAAAGGGGAGATCCTATATACATCACTTAAAATTCTCTTCACATCCCAATATTATTTTTCCCAAAATACTTATATATGAAATGCCTTTTATATCTTTTAATAAATTACAATTTTAACCCTTTACATCCATTTACATTTCCTTTCTCTTCTTCTTCTCTTTTTTTTTTTCCTTTTTTTTTTCTTCCTTCCACTTGAGTTAAAAAACCCTGAATCTTTAAAACAAACAAGATTTGAATTTTTTTATTAATTTTGTAAAAATGGATAGCCAAATGAGAAATAAAACTAGAGGAGATAAGCTCAACGAGGTAATTTGTTCAATACCCATTTTGAATTGAAAATTTTATATTTACATAAATGAATTTTCGATAATACAAATTAATTTTCGGATATGCATATTCGAAATGCATATTATATTATCGGATATCCATATCCAAAAATCATTTTTGCATTGCATGATATTTATTTTCGTAAACATTAAAATTGTCAAGTAATGACATTATTATTTCCACTTCTTGATGGTATTATTATAATTTTTTAACATTTTGTAATATGCAGATTAATTTGATAACTGCATTAATAAAGCAAAATCAATTACCAAAAAATTTAGATACCAGATATAGTTAAATGAATTCATTTACTATGTAAGAGGTAAGATTATGTTTTTAAGGTAGTTGGTTTTGAAAAGTGTAAAATGTATAGATATAATAAGTTAAATATATTGTGTAGGTGTTTTGTAGTAGAGAAATTTTGATTTCATGAGCTAAGCAAGTTGAAAAAGATAACAATTTTGTGACTGTAATTAAAAACTCTAAATTGAAAAGTCTGAGAAAATCTAAAATAAAATTGGCATGTGAATAAAGTGAAAAATACAAACAGCAATGCAAACACCCACCTTTTGAGCTTCAGATAAGAATAATTAAATAATAAATAATAAATAAAAACAGAAGTTTAGTCCTAATGAAACTCTAAAATAAGAGGTTTTGAATTTTGAAATCGTGATAAAACAAAATTGGATTTCTTTTTTTGAAACAAAGATAAACTGATTAAAAGATAAAGGTTTTTTGAAATAAAGAAGGATTCTAATTTTTTTTTGAATCCTCATGTAATCCGGTGGACTAACCCATATATAAGCCCCAGTAATCACAAGAACAAAGACACACAAAGAGGGAAAGCAAAAACAAATTACACAATCTTCACCCATCTTTGCCTTCTCTGTCATTACCATAACTCTATAGCTCTATTACTAAATTCCATTGCAAACAATCTAGCCTAAATTCCATTGCAATCAATCTAGCCTCACATCCAATCAACGTTTCCACTGTTAATTCCCTACTGTTGTCTATACCACAAGCAACCACCTAAAAGCTCAACACTAATTCCACTACAAGAACCTCTACCTCGGATCAAAACCAACATTTCCAGAAACCTACATTCTTAATAACATACATAGTACTTAAGAAACCATAAACCTGTAGACAGAATTAGAAACCACTTACAATTCACCATTAACACAGAAACATCAACAGTAGTCTAGAACCCTTCTCATACCACCATAGAGTCTTTAAAAACCAGTCAGCCATTGCCTATGCCGAAGCTATAAACCTACTTCCCTTACTACCTCTATCACTGCCAACAACTAGTAGCAAGTTCCAAGTTCACCAGTTGTAGACATAGTTACCTGAGCCTCTAGAACCACCTTAGCCTAACTTCTTGTAAACCTAGAAAGCACCATAGTCACATGGAAAGAAAACAACTAGTGAGCCAGAATAATCACCTAAGCTTGCACCATTAAACCATTATTCGCACCTCAGGCGAGGTTGAACCACTACCCGTACCGTAGACGAGTTCATTTAGTTACACCCAAAACTTGTCGTTACCCTCATCAAATCTCTAACAAACGCTTATCCATTCTTAATAATCCCTACCAATACCAAGCTAAAAAGGGTAAGGTCAGAAACTAAAAGGAAAACTAGAAGCAAAGAAACCTTCTCCGGGTTTCGAGTAGATAATTTTATAGGGGGTTTTTGGGGTTTTCAAATCAGCGACAAGATAGCCCAAGAAAAAGGGAATAACATATTGCAAAACAGTGGCCAAATAAGTAACAGCATGAGAGATTCAAGAGGTCGAATCCACAATCTTCAAAAACTCGATCTATAAAATTGGAGACATTTTCGTGATAAACTAACTACGCCACATGAAAGAAGAGGTTGGAACGAGTTTTAAAGTGAAATTCAAGCTTGAATGATCATCGACAATGGTGGCCGACGATGACTAACGACAGTGGCATAGGGCGGCACTGGCACCAGAATTTGGAAACCTTTGAACTTTGCAGCCGTGTTCTCCTGATTTGGTGAGGAGTCAAAGAAAACAAAAGTTTTTAGAAAAGGGGCAGAAATTGGAAATCGGATGGTGATACAAGATTTTTATGCTTTTATATTTGTATGAAATGATACCGTTTCATTTGTTAAAAATTCAGTTAACCCGCGTGTTTTTGTTAACCTGGCCTATGTTTTATTGCCATTTGAGCCGCTGGCCCATATCTTCAAGTTGAGCTTGAGCTATAAGCCAATATGCTTTTTATGTGTGAAGCCTAACCATGATGAGTTTTCTAAGTCGAGTCGCAATTTGTTTTGGTTTTTTTTTTTTTGTTATTTTGCCTATTATTTATTTATTACTTTTTGAGTGAATTTGAAAAATAAAAAATAAAAATAAAAATTTCAAAAATACTTTAAGAAAAAGTTGAAAGTATCAATTTTTTTTTGAAGATCAAATTTTAAAAAATACTTTAAGAAAAATTTGATAGTATCAATTTTTCTTGAAAATAAAAATTTTAAACAAAAAAAATACTTTAAGGAAAAGTTGAAAGTATCAATTTTCCTTAAAAATAAAAATTTCAAACAAAAATTTACTTTAAAGAAAAGTTAAAAGTATCAATTTTTCTTTAACATGAAAATTTTTAAAGATATTTTTTGGGGAAAGATTTAGAGTATCAATTGTCCTAAAAAAATAAAAATTTCAAAAGATGATTTTG
The DNA here is from genome assembly GCF_002303985.1 of Durio zibethinus. The sequence continues at coordinate 4,534,281 of NW_019167860.1, read as the reverse complement.
AGAAAAAGTTGAGCGTATCAATTTTTCTTAAATATAAAAATTTTGAAAAATGTTTTTTTAGAAAAAGTTAAAATATCAATTTTCCTTGAATAAATGTATGAATTTCTTTTTAAAAAATAATAAAATAAGACAAGCGATCTACAGAAAAAGTTAAAGTATTATTTTTTCCTTTCTTGGATTTCTTTTTTAATGTCAAATAATTCGACGACGAAGCCTCTGCAAAAGATGCATACTTTTGAGGTGAGAATTTTTTTTAAATTTTTTGTTGAAAGTATAAAGTCAATTAAGAATAATTTTCAATAACTAATTACTCGGTAAGAGTTTTAAGGCTTAATGGATAATAAAAAATCAAGCTGGTACCATCATTTGGATGAACGTTGTAGAGGTGTTATAACCTTCCTTACACGTAATCATACTCCCGGACCTAGTTTTGATTTTGTAAATATTAAATCTACCTTTTAAAGATACTTGAGTCAAACTTAGAGTTTTTCTTTAAAAAGAGATAGATTCAGTTAGGTGATCAATCTCACCTTAATAGTAAAAAAATAAGGTAAAAGGGATGCAGCGTAAGAGAATAGGAACAAAAAAGTGTGGTTGCTCATTTAAGTTACATGGAATTAAGTTGGTAGTGGATGATCAGTGGTGCATAAAAGTAGTCAATGGATTTCATAATCATATTCTAGCAAAACAATTAATAAAATATTCATTTACTTGTCAATTATCTTAAAAAAAAAAGAGAATAGTTGCTGATATGTCAAACAGTATGGTCAAACATATAAATATACTATTAATTATAAAACAACATGATTGGAAGAATGTTAGCACCATAAAGATAATATATAATGAATGTTAAAGATACAAATATTTTGAAAAAGTTGATAGATCATAAATGCAACAACTCATGAAGAAGTTGATCGATTGTAAATACTTAAAGTGGCATAGGACAAACGAGTAAAGCAATTATGTGAAAGATTTATTCTGGGCTCATCTACTAGTATAGATTTATTACAAGTTTTCCTAAGTGTCCTGATTATAGATTGTACCTATAAAATAAAAAATATATTGTTTGCCATTACTTTAAATTGTTAGTGTGACTTCTACTGAGATGATATTTTCTAATGCATTTGTCTACATAAAGGTTGAGCATTTTGAGAACTATAGTTGGGCACTGGATAAGTTAAAAAATTTAATGCTTGTCAGTATATTTTCTATTATCATTATTACTGATAGAGATTTGATATTGATAAATGTAATTGAGGTTGTGTTTCTTAACATAGTAAATCTTCTATGCAAATTACATATTTCAAGAAATGTGCTTGCAAATTATAATAATTTTTTGAGTCAAAGGAGAAATAAAAGGCATTCATGTCAGGTTGGAGTGTATTTGTATTTTTATTATTAATAATGAGTATGAAAAGTATTTACATTCATTAAAAATTGATTATTAGACTTATCCGAGTAAAATTAAGTATGTGAAAGAACAGTAATTGATAAAGTGTAAAAATAGATTTATTACTACTTGGATAGATAAAGTAATGCACTTTGGTAATGTTACAACAAATAGGTACGAGTTAATTGCATTTTAAAGATTATTTATGGTTTAGGATTTCATAACAAAACATTAATATATCTTTATTAATTTGTTTAGGGTTAAGAGTTACACGCAAAATTGAAGAGGTACTTTGGATCATCTTAGAGAAATTTTAAATCATTATGGAAAAAAATTAACTCCCTTATTAAGCTTCAACATATAGATATCAAGACTTCATTTAAAAAAAGTCTTACTATTATTGAGTATAATTATAAGCTTTCATTGTTTAAAGAGTTATAAGGTTTAATATCTAGGGGAATACTCAATATGATATTGATGAAGGCCAAGTGAGTTAATCATGTTAGGATTGACAAAAATGTTTATGGTTGCATGATCAAAACAAAGCATACCTTGTGCTCATGAAATTATAGAGTATATAAGGGTAGAAAGTCTAGCTTTTTATTTGAAGTGTATCCTTATTAGAAAAAATTAGATTTGATGAAGAGCCAAGTTAATGATGTTTCTAAAGAGTTGACTATTGTGTCTAAGGTTGATCGAATCAGAAAACACTTTAATGAATGTGATGAGTTCGATAAATTAGCCATGAAAAAAAGTTATGAAAACTTAGTGATCTATCAACAACTACCTTGATTCCACTATTAGAGATGGCTAAGATAAAAAGTTACAAAGCTATAAAAGCATATATCTCTACACGATGTGACTCATCACATTGAGAGATTATGTTATCTTTTCAAGATAGTACTTTACCACTAACCATTGCAAACTTAGTGAAAGTGACAACATAGATTGTTAAACTTTTTATTCAACATCCCTATGGTAAATGAAAAATGTGATATTTGGATAGTTAATTAATGGAGTTACACTCGTATATATAGAGTGTCGTTGATGTTGAGGCAGATGGACATTGTGATTTTTATTCTATTCCTGGTTACTTGGATTAAGATTAGATGCTTGAGTACAGGTGTGATAAGATTTAATTAAAGAGCTTAATTGGTTTTGAGTCAAATATGTGACTTTATATGAATTCATAAAGCACATTGATGAATTGTTAGAAACTTTATCATGTTTCAACATTTTTGCCTTATACGATAAATGAATGACGTTATCTCATATAGGTCATTTGATTACCTAATGATATAATGTTGTGCTAGTTTATATCAGTTTCAGATAGTACCTAACATGTCTCTCTATTAGATTTGTACCACCTACACCATTGGAATATATAGTCATTACAATTGGATTTGTTAATAATTATCATTTTGTACATCTATTGCTAATTAGTGTTGGTATTTACTATTTATGTTATTGATAATGACATTATATTTATTATTCTTATTTTGTGTAGATGTTAATAAAGTCGTTCTCACCAATACCTCTAATTGTATGTAATTGGTATAGGATTTGTTATAATTGTGCTCAGGGATGGAAGATTCTGTATATACTTTATATAAAGGATTTCAAGTTATTTTTTAATACAAATTTTGATATGACCATTCAAGAAATAATACACATTTATTGATTATTTAAAATACTTGCTTAGCTGATTAATGTATATGTTAACAGTTTATATTAATGTTGTATATAAATTAAATATGTTATGGGATATGTTATATTGAAAATGTTACCTAATGGGATATGTTATGTCGAACAAGTAATCTAATGGATGTTTTATAAATATAATATAATATAATGATTGTTTTATAAACATAATTTACTAAATAAAAATAATAAAGTTACAAAATCACTACCTTACTCCATAATATCAACACCCTACTCCTTCTCCCTTGGCCTCTTTAATCAAATATATACACGCTGTAGATGAGTGGGCTCAGCTATTGTCGATGAAGTTGATTTGGAACTTTCTAACAGGATTGATACTGTCGTTAATACAATGGGGGGAGAGCTTACGGGTAAGGCCAATGTTATCATCATTGTTAGGGGTGGGGACGGAATAAGCATAGATGGCTTGATGATGTAGATGTCAATGATAAGATTAAAAACAGAGTAAGCACAAGAAGAAGCCTAAATGGTACATGTGTTGATGGGATAAGGGATGAAGTAAGCACTAGATGAGGTTTATGTGATGTATATGTCAATAGAATAAGGGATGAAATAGGCATAGGTGGCCTGAATGGTGCATGTGTCAATATTGACGATCTAGATTTAGTAGTTAAAGATGATTTTAATACTTGAAATGATCATGTAAGAGATGATGTTTGATTCGATACTATCAGTGTAGACTGATTGCTACTAGCTATTATATTTGATGACCCGGATAATATAATATGTGCTTTGAAAACTATGTTTCTCTGTACATTGAAACCTTGTTGTAATCCACCAGAAAAAAACATGCTTAAGAATAGATAAAGCAATCCAGCTTTATTGCCAAATATTAATAAGGTAATAAATACTAATAGCATATAATTAAAATTAACAAAGTAATCAATAGCCATAAAATCATAATGTTTAAGACTTTTAGTATCATTGATCGGCACATTATAGATTGCCTGATACTGAAATCTGGATCTATGTTTTAGGTTTTGAATTTGAAAATATAAAATTGGTACAAACCAAACATCATAATTTGATGAATACTCGCTCGATCTTTGATATCTTTGGCTTCGACACTCAGCCGGCACAACATGTATAACCAATCTTTCCCAATACTAGTTCAGAAGTTATATGCAACATCGTGCATGTCAGACGATGAATCTTGCTGCTCAAGACAAGGCCAAAGGGTTAGAAAAATGGTTCGTACAAATTCAAACTTTCATAAAACCCTTTTTAGATGATATGGCTCTAGATGCCCAGCACTTGATACATTTCGTAAAAAATGAAATATCATGCAATGAATGTTTCTTTCATTGATCGACGTATGATTCCTAGCACATATCATATATCGTCAACACATCCAATTGCTCTCGTAAAGCTTATAACATATTAGTATAAGTACAAGCTTTCCATTATCGAGCACACGGTTGATCATTTGTGTATGTCAATATACCTATTGGACTCAGTGATGTAAAGTGTTTATAAATCTACATTTACATGAAATACATGAGTAATAATTAATCATATTTTCGTTTAATAACAAATAAATCAAATAATTATAATATATTTTTACTAATCATAAATACATACATGTAGAAATATCAGATAACCAATATTTTGATGAATGTTTACCCTACTTGTAATGTCAAGTTGCTTGTATAAATATGTTAGGCCAGATGTCCCCCAAGCATATCTACCAGTTGCATTAAGGTCGCTCAATAGGATCAAGTACTTTACTGATACTTTCATCACGTTCTTGTCAATGAATAATGTACACTTTCGCAAATAAAATGAAAAAGTTTGAGATGTATACTCTATTGTCTGATCATCTGATGTATATGTTAATATCTACCAGTTGCATTAAGGTCACTTAGTAGGATTAAATATGCTACCAATACTTTCATCAAGCTTTTGTTAACAAATAATGTACATCATAGTAGATGAAGAGAAAAAGCCTGGCATGTATTCTTTATTGTCTAATCATATGATGTATCTGTTACATTTTTAAAAGTATCTTGTAGCCATTATAGTCGAATAGTGGATCTATGAGCCCGATTAATCTCTGTTGCGACCTTAGACACAAAAACTCCAAGTAACCTAACCAACAGAGTGTTTGCCTTATCGATTGTCTAATAATTAACTAAAATCATGATCTTAATGATCGATATGTGCAGAATTAAGAACACATTATCTAACATGATGCTCATTTCTCTCTAAATAGCAGATGAAAGGAGTTAGTTTTTGGTTGCCACCTTTCAACAAAAAAAAAAAAAAACTCTTACTTCTTGAACCCATTTGAGGGCATTATTGTCAAGTGCATCAATGAACGTATTTTGATTTTGTCTCTTAAGTTTTACCTAAGTTGACATTATCAAAATCTCTTGTAAAAGTAAATCAGTAACTAAAAAATGTAAAATAAAACATAAAAAAAATTAAGAATACTTTTGAACAAGAACAACAATGTACAAAGAGAAATGATTGTGACTTACATAAGAAACAGTGTTCAAAGTTTCACAACTAAAAAAGCTAGAGTTTATAAATAGGAAACATAGACAGAGATAGAGAAAAAAAAAGTTTAGTGAAAAGATAAGCTTAGTCTTTAGTTGTCACCTTTCAATAGAAGCCAACACTATTGTATTATTTATCAAATAATAGGTGCAATTATTAAATGAATCCAATCTCGACTTGACTACATTAGCTCAGATATGTTTAGGTGCATCATTTATATGCCATTGCTACAATTTAGGTCCATAATTAATCGATTTCAATGGATCTCGTTTTTGTAACAATAAAAATAACAACATCAATAATATCAACAACATAAATAACAACATAAACAATATCATAAAAAACAACAACATCAACTAATTCATTTTAAAAACATAAACTAACACTATTGTATTATATGATTCAAATGATTACTAAGCCATTCCATATCTGTAATGCAATATGAGATTTGTAACTTCTAAAAATATATCGATCGAACCTTCAAAAAAAGGTTGAAAAACCTGCTCTACACTGTTATCTCCATCCTTATCATGATGCTTGTGGGTGGCAAGTTCCTCATCATTAATGAAAGGCTCAGCCTGTGGAATATCATCTTTTGCACGATCCTCAATCGACTCACTATCATCTTTGACAAGGTATTGCTTTTCAAAGGTAGTCCAATGCCTTCGATTTGGACCAAGATCAGCTATGGTACATCCATCACCTTTTCAACACCTTTACCTTTCATACTAATGCCTCCACCTCGAGTTCAAATCATATTTGTTGTGACATTGTAAAAAAAGTAACAGTTTAGTAGCAACATACGGAATGAATTTCAATTCTGAGCTTAAGGAAATGAATTTTTGCAAGCTCTGAATGGCTTACAGAAATGGATTTCTGTAAGCTTCAAAGACTTCTCGAAAATGCAATTTCGAGAGCCTTTTAAAGCTTACAAAAATAGATATCTGTAAACTTTAAAAGGCTTATGAAAATGAAATTTTGAGAACCTTGCGAAACTTATGGATATCCATTTTTGTAATACATGATTTGAATGAAAAAATTCCTAAACCCTACATTATAAATCCTAACAAATCAACCAAATTAATTAATAATAATTTGGAAATCCTACCTTGAATGAATGAAAAAAACTTGTGATTTAGGAGTTTGTTTGAAGGTTTTAGGTTAAGTTTGGATTGAGTTTAGAGAGAATTGAGATAATGAAGAAGAGAAAATAGTATAAAGGTATGAATGGAAGTGTGAAATACTAAGATAAGGTATATTGAGTAAAAATATTATTTATATTTTAAATATTAGGTATATTTAATAATATGGTTAAATACATATTTGGTCTCTGAATTTTATAATTTTTGTCACATTGGTACTTACACATTCAAATCAGTTATCATGTTGATACCTATGACTAATACCGTTAGTCAACTTTATTGACATAGTATAAACATCCAATAAGATGCTAACATGTGTCAAAAATCTAATTGATGTCACATCATCAATGCGACATCATTTTAAAAAAAAAATTTCAGAAAAGTTCAAAAAATTCTAAAATTTTTTTAAAAAATTCAAAAAAATTTGAAAAATTCAAACAAAAATTTTAGAAAATTTTAAAACATTTAAAAAAAATTCTAACATATTTTTAAAAATTCTAAAATAATTTCAAAATTTTTTTAACAAATTCAAAAAAAGTTAAAAATTTTTGAAATATTTTGAAAAGTTCTAAAACCTTTTAAAAATTTTAAAATTTTAAAAATATTAAATAATATTAACATATTAAAAAATTTTAAAAATTCTAAAAGTTCTAAAAATTCTAGAAATTGTTAAAAATTCAAAAGGAATTAAGGAAACCAAAAAATTTTAAAAAATTTTTAAAATTAAAAATAAATTAAATGAATAAAAAAACAAAGAATGGAAATTTTAATAAAATTTAAATATTTGTTAAAATTAAAAAAATTAACAAAAACTAAAATAAAAAATAAAAAATTATTTCAAAAAATATGATAATTTTTTTAAAATATTTTAAAAAAATTGAAAAAATTCTAAATTTTTTTCTTATTTTTTAATCTTATAATTTCATATTTTTTTATAAATATATTTTTAATTTAAATTTTTTTTTAATTTTGAAAAATTTTTAGATTTTTCTTATTTTGAATTTTTAAAGTTTTGTGATTTTGTTTAAACTTGAAGAAAATTTAATTTTTATAAAATTTAATTTGTTTTGAAATTTTTAATTTTTAAAAAATTTTGATAATTTAAAAAAAAATTAAAATTATTATAATTTTAAAAATATTGAAAATTTTAATTTTTTATAAATCTAAAAAAAATTATTATTTTAAAAAAATTTTAGAATTTTAGAATTTTTTGTAATTTTTGAATGAAAATTTTTTTATAAAATTAAAAAAATTTTAAAATTTTTAGAACTTTTAAAAATTTTGAAAAGAAATTTAGAAATTTTTAAAAATATTTTAAATATGTTTTGAATTTTTAAAATTTTTTTGACTATTTATAAATTTTTAAGAATGTTTTAATATTTTAAAAATTTTTTTAAACTTTTAAAATTTTAAGAAACTTTTTTGAAATTTCTTTTAATGATGATATGACGTTGATAATATAATATCGACTAAATTTTTTTTCACATATTAATATTTTATTAGATATTAATATTATGTCTGTGAAGTAGGCTAACAACATTAATTTTAAATACTAATTTGATAATAAATTTGAAGATTTAAGTATCAATGTGATAAAAAAAATTTTAAGTATCAATGTGACAAATTATAAAATTTAAGGATAAAATATGTATTTAATCTTTAATAATAAAGTGTAAAGAGTATTTTTTGAGTATATTTAGAATTATCCATCCCCAAATATTCAGGTATCGGTTGAAACTTTCAAAATGCCGACGAAAACTGACAAAATAGGGAAAAAATAGCCTTGATTAAAACTCCAAAATGCCATTTGGTTCAAAATGCTCACGCTATCATTTTTCCGGGGCCATCACATCAACATCAAAGTCTGTCCAAGTGAGTCGCATCGTTGCAGCGAATTTAAAAATTTCAGGTCTCTCCAAGTAAAAAGTACAGATAAAAAAAAAAAAAAACTCATCTTCGGTTTTTACTCCCATTATTCAACTTTTTCTCCTCCTGAAAAAATAAAATAAAGTACTAATTATTTCATTTATTTTCTGGAACAATTATACATAAAAGAGAAGAAACACAAAAATGAAGAAGGCAGAAACGTTTTACAACATCATGATTGATGATCACCTATATATTATACACTGGGTTGGGCTAAAAAAAGAAAAACATAAAGATTGGGGGACCATAAAACAACCCATACCTTTAGTTTCCAATAAATCTTAAACAAAAAAAAAGATCGAAATCACATGGTTGCATGTGATGGGGGGGATGGCCGGATGGGATTTTGTTTGGGTGTGTGGATTTTTCCTTCATTTTATTTTTATTCTTTTAATTATGGGTTTCTTTTAATTTTTCTTCATGCATGTTTAATTATTCTTTTTTTTCTCCATAATTTTTTCAATGTTGGGTTTGAGTTTAATTTTGTTTTTCCTTTACCTATCTAATCTGGCTGTGTTTTGTACCCCACTGCGCACTCACCAGTAAAGCAGGCGCTTTTTTTGTGCGTAAAATGCTAGTTTGTGAGTGAAAATAAACCCTACCCCCAATCCCTGTCTTCCCCGCCTCTCAGGCCTCCTCTTCCCCCTTTTTCTTTTCTCTATAAAGCTGGTAGACAGATTATATATTGTTAGAGTGGTCCATGGAACTTTGGATGGCCATGCTCCTTCTTCTTTTCCTCTGTCTCTCTTCCTTTTCATCAGTGCTCAGTGTTTTTAGGTCAGAAGGACTCAGGACAAAGGCTTCCCTGATGATTTGAGAGTTCTTTTTTTTTGAGATCTGAGGGTCAAGCAATTTCAGTGGGACGGTTGATTTTCTTTTTCTTTTATTTGAAAGTTCTGGTCATGCTTTTCCACAGCTTTCTTGAACTTTCTCGGTGTACTTACTCCATCTTTAACATGTTAGCTATATATAGCACACCGTGGAAGCTCAAGAAAGCTGTGGGAGAACATGGCAATTCAGGACTTATTGTTCTTGTTTCAGCTAGCTACATTGAAGACCAAGATTTCTGCAGCAAAAAAAAAAAAAAAAACTCCATTTCTCTTTTGTGTGCATACAGATCATGGTACGCTTTATCACCAGTTTTTTTTTTTTTTTAATTGCAATTCCCTTCGTTTTTCTCTGAATTATGATCCACAATTCTTGCAGCTTTCCCACAGAGAAAAGATTTCTGATGCTGAATTACAAGGTGGGTTTTTTTTATCTTTTTTTTTTCTCTCTTGAAAAGATAGTTTCTTCAAATCAATAAAACTAAGGAGTAGTGGTGATTTCATTTATTTTAACCCATATAGACTGCAACACGTTTCTTGCCATGCAGGAATAATTTGCATATATATATATTTGAGTATATAACATTAGTTTGTATGAATTGATGTTAATTATCCTTTTTTTTTTACTTTAACTTATATAGAGTAATACTTCAGTAGTATTTCTGATTATCTTCAATCAAAATGGTGAAAAAAGGGGGGTTACATTTGCTGCAGGGAAAATTCCCTACCTTTAATTCCTTTTTATCTTCAATGATGATAGTTCCTCCTGTTGGCCTTCTGGTTTTGCTTTGTGCCTGTCTCTATCTATGCCATACATGATCTCTTCTACATTTCTGTGGAAAAAGGTTAACCTTTGTCCCTTTTTGTGACATCATTTTTTAACCACTCCACTCCCCCACTGATCTATCCCAAATTATATATCTGACTCAGTCTCTTTCTTTCCTTTTAATTAATTCTCTTTATTATATCTCTCAATTCACCCTCAACAGAGGCAGTTGAGCTCTTATGGAAATAATCCAATGCTGAATTATATATCATAATGGGTTTGGATAGCCAACTTGTGAAAACTGATGATCTCAACTTTTCCAACCTATTCCTCCATTGTTCTCTTTCCTAACCCCTATAACATCCCTCTAACCCTATATCTATTTCATGCATTAATTATTGACTGCATTCCATCAATGTTTCCAAAATTCCTATTCAAAACTCTCACATTACATTGAGACAACCCCCTGTTTCCTTTGGTGCTTGCCTTCTCCTGCTAAGATATAGTAATTGGATTTCTTATATCTTTAGAATGGTGGCTGAGTTTTATAATACCTGTTGTAGACCAGGCTTCAGGAATTCAAACAACATATCTTGTGATTATTCAGTTGGATTTTGAGTTTTTTTTTTTTTTTTTTATCGTTCTAAATTTGAATTAAAATTTTCATATATTTTATGGATCTGCCAAATATTTTTGAATTAAAGAAGCAATTTTGCTAGCTAAGATGGGTTTTTTTTTTATTTTTATTTTTGACAAGTTATGGCTAGAGAGGATAGACCAAGTTGATAGCAGAAGTAGCATACATGCGGAAACAGCATTGGTGGACAGCAGAATAACATCCAAGGAACTTGAAGTTTATCTACCTCACAAGCACCTCTTATTCTCAACTACTTCCCTTTTTTTTTTTTGCTTTTCCATTTTTCCTTTTCTGTTCCTTTTTGGTTTTTCTAGATTTCAACCAATTATGTTCTAGCAAGTAACAAGAACATCAAAACAGTGGGACATTTATAAAAATGCTCACTCATTCACCAATCCCGGGCAATAGCTTTAATTTGCCTTGAAAATTAATTTTTTTTATTATTATTATTTTACAGCTATATATAGTATATACTTTAGGCCTCTAGGAAATTTAAAAAAAAAAAGCAGTGATCCATCATTAAAGTCAGGGAAGTTAAAGATGGGTGAGAAGAATATCACCAAATACAAAACCCCAAAAGAAAATGGCTGTGTTTAAGGTGTAATTAAAGATGGAGGAGGAAAAGGGTGCAGTGGAGAGAGAGATACGAGAGCAGTGATGGGGAATCTTTCCCTAATACAAAGAAAGCTTTGGAACAAACATCATTTTGAATGTTTAGCCCAGGGAATGCTACTGATATGGGTAGATATAGAGGTCCACCAACAAAACAAGTTTGTAACAGGCCAGACAGGGGATCGTGGCAGGTTCTGAGTGATTTGTACACTGAAGAAAATAATTAATAATAATAATAATAATATAATGTTACAGTACTATAGAAAAAAAAATATTTTTTGCTAATATTAGACCCCTGATATTTTATCTAGCTTTCGTGAATTCAATTATTGACAAAGCATGGGGAAAAGGTGACAATAATTCAATAATTTTTATTGCATTAGCAAGTTACCAATTCAAGCATTTATATACTTATATTGTTGCTTTTATAATTAAACACAGATTTTGTGATTTTTTTGAAGTGCAGGGTTCTCATCCAATCAATTTTTAAGAGAGATTTTAATAGTTTCTCATGAAGATGATGCCAATTGCTTTAAGTTTGATTGTATATTCAGATGAAAAATAATCTAAGCTTGTAAATGTGGATCAATTTCCATAGGCAAATGGTTGAAAAGAGAGAAATTTACATATAAAGGTTGAACAAATATAAGTTTGAAGCTTTTTGGTCAAATTTTTTGTTTAAAGTGGCAAAAGACAATCGACTGGTGGTGGTGGCAAATCTTTTCCCCCCAGAAAGAGTGTCTCAAGTTCAAATTTTACCCTTTTAATTGCCAACTTAATTATAACTATTAGAAAAAACCACAACGGAAAATTCTTACAAGCTTTTCTTCCTCTTTCAAACTATTCGATATAAGCAAACAGTGTAAGTACTGAATCAGCAACTGAAATTTGTGGGGGAGGGGGAACCGTCCATATTTTTGTACACATTTGAATGAAGAACAAGATCATGTTCTTGTTGAATTCATGCTAGCTCTCTGGATTTACTTAAGTTGAGGATTTATTAGTTTGTATAATTAAATAATTAATATCTATATATACAAGATCATGAGACGACAACTGGCGCCTTTGAAAGTAAAAACTAGTGAAATATATATATGGGGGAGCCATGGACTAACTGAAAGGGAAATGGCAAGGCAAAGCAATAATGCCGCCCCCTTGTGTGGGGGAAATTTGTTTCGGTCACGTCGCTTTTGATGCATAACTCTTATTAAAAGTTCAAACTATTCAATAGAACAATAGGACAGCAAGTGAAATTGCAAGAGGGAAGGGGCCTGCCCTTTTATCTTAAGTTAAAGTGCGCCAGCAACGATAAATGGCAACTTTATTGACCATGAAGATGAAAAGGAATACATATATAGGGACTTTTGTACAAGCCAAAGTGAACCCATCATCATGACAGTATCTAACTCTTCAACCCTTGGCTATAGCTGCAAACAACGGTGCATTTTAACGAGGCGTATTGACGTGAATAAGGTGTTTATGGAAAGTTTAAAAATTAAGAGATAAAAAAATTTTTTAAAGAAAAAGATAAAATTAATAGGTTCGTCCACAGATTTATATATATATATATATATATATATATATATTAAGAACAAACACCCTAAAAAATCTTGGATCTGCTATCGATTGGCAGTCTTCCAATTCACTTATGACAATTAGGAGCAGGAATAAACTTTACATAAATTACTTTTTTTTGTCAAAAATAGGAGGGCAAGTGATCAAATTGTATTATCACATCCTAATCAAATATTCAAATGGCCAGAGGAGGATCAGTTTTCACTTTTGACAGGACAAACCAACCTAACTTGCCTATATACAAACAGCAAAACATGCAAGAAAACGTACGCATTTTTGCATGTGTGTAAGAGTAAAAAGGAAATATAATACTAATAGTTCATATGTGATTTATGAATACTTTAATTTATTGACATTCTAAACACTGATGCAAAAAATCTAAGATGAGAGAAGGTTTTTTCATTTCAGGATCATGACAGATTACATGTCTCAAAAATAATTTACATCCAATTTACAAATCGTACACCAAGAAGAATTAGTCGCAGCGGAAATCGAATCTAAACTTTACAAGCGAAATATTTGATCTTTATCAACTCAATCAATTTTTATTGATAATATATACTTAATTTGTCAAATGATAAATTAGTAAATTAGTATTCACCTTGTATTGGTTTTGTTCTTTAAAGAGAGAAAGAGATGGAAAGAGTCCTGAAAAGGGTTAAGAATATTATTACCGTATTACAGCAAATAATACAGGCAACAAGACAAAATGTTGCAGCAGTTACAGTACCAAGTTCTCTAAAGATCACCAAGATTCAAGTAGACATTCACAAAACACAAGGCAATCACTGCTTTTCATCTCTCTATCTATTCCATTCCTAAAGGAAAGAAGCTATAATAATTTTAAATTAAATAAGACAAACAAACCCTTCCTTTTTTACCTTATCAATATAATTGGTAGCTAGGTTGTCCAATAGCATATATATTAGAAATTTAATCACAAATTTGATCCCCAACAATTTCCTTTAAGATACAATAATGCTAGTAAAATACTTTCTTCTTGGAATAAACTACTTGTAAAAACAATTTAAGTAATTACAATGTATAGCAGTACACAGTAAATTATCAGTTAATTAACATTCATAACTAAATACAAATAAAAAAAAAAAACTCATATACGATTGTTTCAAGTGGCAAGCATTCTTTTCTTTTTGTTGTATGGGTTTGAATATGTTTGGAAGCTGAAAAAAAAGTAATTTTTCATGAATTTACTAGATTTGATATTAAATAAAATTTTTTGAATCAATTAAGAGAAAAGATATATCCAAAAATGTTTTATTGCTAAAAAAATAAAGGAGCTAAGCAATGCTCCATGTTCTATCAATCATAAAGTAATGTTATTAAAAAAGACATTATACACCAAACAAAAGGAGCAATGACTAAAATATGAGCGTGATTAGTTGGCGACATTAAGACATGCATGTATGGATCATATAAATAAAGTAGCTAGATCAGATGATCCGTGCAACTTCAACCAACAACAAAAGAGTTGGCCTCTTAACTGGATGAATTCAATTTTCTCGTGAACATATCCGAATACAGCCAAGTTAAGTTAAATGGTTTAGAAAGAAGACAGCAATTGTTAGTTTGTGAGGCTGCTGATTGTACTTTCTTATAGAATTTAATTTATTGCAGTAAAAATTAGTTTAAAAGTCTATATATCCCTGCATTTAAAAATATCACACTAGTTTGTCTATGGTAGATCCACTTGTCTATCGAAAAAAAAAAAAATGCTTCATTGTTTCTACTATCTCAGAGGAAAGCACCAACATTCAGATCTGATTTAGAAACATCCCCAGTAATATCAGGACAAGAGACAGCATGTTTTTGGGATATTTAGAAGCCCTTTTTCTTGCAGCTAAGTTGTCCTTGGGAATTGTTGAAAAAATATGTATATATATCACAAAAAAGAAAGAAGAAAAACCCTAATCTTAGGCAATCTCAGCTACTTGATCTATCCAATCTTCTTATGTTATACAGTTTCTCTTTAGATAAAAGGTATATTCAGCTAAAAGAAAATTCACATTCAAATTCAATTGGATGAACTTAAGCAAGGAAATTAAACTGGTACAATTGGATGGGGATCTCAAATGAGGCAAGCTAGGCTAAAGACTAGTTCCAGTGGTCCATCTATGACATCCAATAACTATAACTTCAATGCTCCTTACATAACCCGATTATAGTTAAAAAGTTTCGTGGTAGTTTTAAGCAGAAAAGAGCAGAATAATTGTAAACTATTTATAGATTAAAAAGCATGTATTCCAATTTATGAGAGTGCAGTGAATCATATAGTCACTAACAAAAAAATATATATATTTGACAGCAATTGAATTTTTGATGTGTTTGGAAATGCATAAAAATGACTGAAGTTAATATTTATAGATGGAAGTATAACTGCAGATCGATCAGCTGAAATCTATTGCAATTTTATCTACAAATATCAAGGGTAAGAGCTTTTTGAACCTCAAGTCCAGCAGTGTGGAACCTACATATAGGGTTACGCTACTATAAAACAAAACCAAAACAATTAAGATAAAAAGATCCAAAACAAACTGAGAAATATTCACCAAAGACAAGAATCTAAACCTGCAGAAAATTCCATATGTCAAAACAACAGTTATCATTCTCTCTCTCACACACTCTTCTCTTACAGTGTTTCTGCAAATCAGGAGTAACCTTTTCATTTTCTTTGATGTACAAAGTAGCAGCTTGCAGAATAATAGCAACGGAAGAAAACAGCTTGCCCCTTGATTTTTCTCTAAAGCATGAGGAACAAAGAACAGATATACAGAATATTATTATGGAATAATGGTTATGATTGATTGGACTCTAAAACAAGAACAGAATGGAAGAAACAATATAAGAATTATAAAAAACAAACAGATCATTGAAAATGGAAATTCTCTACATCACTCAAAGGGAAAAAAAAAAACCTGTTTAATTAGGGTTAAGAAAAATTTTGTTCTTTGGAGCAAAGAACCATGAAAATCTATAAATAAATCATGTGAAAAACTTATATCTGTGCATCAAGAAAAACTCCTTTGCAAGTGGATCAGAAGTGATTGAAGAACAAATCATTCAAAACAAACAAACAAAAAAGAATAATTAGATTAAAAAAAATCAAGCACACAAAGTATAGCATTTCAAATCCCTGGCCGATCGATCTAGAATTTTTCACTTTGACCCTGTCCGTATCTTCCCACAGCTTTATTGAACGGCAACTACGTACCCGTGCACCACTCAAATGCATCAACAACGACAAGGAACGGTCTAGGACGAAGTTGCAGTTCAAGAAAGCTGTGGAAGAATACAAAAAGGGCCATGTTTTCTTTTACACCGCCACAGAACCAACCATGTGCTAAAACAAAGAAAAGAAAACTGAGTAAAAAAATGAAAGAGAAGGAATGGGTAGCTGATAGGGTGTCGGAGCATGAGGGAAGGGGTGTATTTATAGCGGCAATGGGGACTTCTTTTTACCTGCAATCCCGAGAAGAATATCGGAAGGAGGGCTCTTTAAGATTGACCGAACCCTTAGCTTTTACTATTCTTTTATTTTTTTTTAAAGACTATTCTTTTATTATTTTGTTATAATAATAATAATAATAATAATAATAATAATAATAATAATAATAATAATTTAGGATCTGAGGATAAAAAAGGAATGATTTGTTTTTTTTTTAATTTTTTAATAAAATTATAAGTACAAATTATAATTATAATTAATTATTATATAAATAAATAAATAATTAATTAATTAAAATATAATTAAATAAATTTAATATAAAATTGAAATAAATTCATACACCATGAGATTTAAATTTAAGATTTTATAGTTCTAAATAAGTTCAACATAAAATTAAAATAAACTCATAAATCGTAAGATATAAATTTAAGATTTTATGATGCTAAAGTTTTTTTTGTTACTACTAAACTAATATCTTATTGATAAAATAGATGACTCGGTTTGAACCCAAAATTGTATACATTTTAAAGGTATTTTTGTTCACCAAATATTAATATAATAATTATTTTTTAAACTATATATTTGTTTTTTACTAAAAATTAAAAAAAAAGATTATTTCATTTTAAAGTCAAAATATAAATAAATTTTAATAAAAACTTACACTAAATTTGCCAATAAATGATTACACAAACCAAATGTTAAAACTTTACTGATTCAACCAATATGGTTATATTTTTAAGGCCTTCTGATGTTAAAAAGCTGACAACGTTTTGATCCCATTAACCCTAACAGGAGAAATATAACATTATATTTTCATAAATTAACGTGCGGCTGGGATGCATATTGCCGGATCTGACGGTGGCTGTTACCTTAGTGGGGGTAACACGGGGTCCCACCCACATATTTGAAACTAATTTCCCCACGCGCCTTCCACGCCAACTAGATGTACGGAGCTCCTAATCCAAATCCTTTTGCTTTTTCATTTGGCTCGTCTTTTACTTAAAAAAATAACAATTAATTCTTTTCTAATGAATGAATTAATTCCTTTTCTTAAAAAAAAAATATTAGGTAAATTTTGAGATATTTTTTTATCTTATTATAAAAAATTATTTAATAAAAATTTTTTCTTATCCATCAGTGTAATGCAATTATTATGTTTTTGTTTTGCCCTATAATGATATTTAATTTGCCATAGTCTTTGTTTCCTTTCTAATCTACAAGTCATGGAAAGGAAAATCTATCTAACTAGTAAAGTACTTGCTAAAATAAATTAAAACAGTTATTTTGATTAATATTTAACCAAATTTGGAAGATTTCAATCAACTTTGACATGATTTTATATATATTTGTCAAAAATTAAATTTTAATTATTAAAATTCAAAATTTTATCAACAAATCATAAATTATTGACAAAAAATTTAAACTATTTCTCAATTTGTACATTTCATCCTAGGGTCATGTTAATCTTTTCGGTATCATTTCAATTTTATCCATATCTTCAAGGACATTATTTTCAAAGATGAATATAGCCACACTCATCAAGTTAATTCTCAACCATAAGTCAATATTTAGTCAATATTTTATGCATGTTTAAAACTTATATAGACATGGAAAATAAAAAAATAAAAAAATTTCTTTTAATCAATTTCTTTTTTTCTAATTAAAGCATTGCCCTTTTCAAAGAGTACATTTGGTTCATTTTAATAGTTTGAAATTTTTTATTTTAAGTGTATGTGTGATTAAAAGGATAAATGTACCTCATACCTCATAAGAGTTAATACTGAAGTTTTTAATACCTTTTCATTTTATGATGAAATAAAGTTTGTAAAATTAATTCAACTATGATATTTCCTCTTTTTTAAGATTAATTAATCGGAGAATTAGTTACTATTGATCAATTTAGTCCTTGTCATTGCTTTATTAATTATTATATTTATTTATGCATAATTCTTACATTTATTTGAGAATCATTCTTTGGATATGGAAAAGAAAATTTAAATAATGAGTATCATCTTTTATTTATTTATTTATTTTCATATAAAGGAAACATAGTTTATCGTTGCAAATTCTAAGATTTGAGTATCAAATTGTTTAATATCATCTTTGTAAGATAATTGTATGAACTAACTAAACTAAGTTTTAAATTTATCTTTTATTTGCTTATTTTGATAGAGTTTTACTACTTTTAGAGAGACATTTAGTAAACATGCTACAACTTGTCAAGTTTACAAGCTTTTAACTTATAATAATTTGTAGACAAGCTTGGAAGGAAAATCTACCTAGCTAGTTCTTACTAGGTTGCATCATCTATGTCCAAATAACTTTTCAAGCAATGAAGAGACCATCTATTCTTTTTAGCCATTCCCTTGCAATAAAAATATAGTTTGTTCCATTCAATTTTCATTTGGAATAAGTTTTTCTATTTTAGGACCTCATAAGTTGATGAGTCAAATTAATAAGGGTAAAAATAAAACAATTTTCAACTTCTATAAAACTTGAAAATTGGTTTTTGGAGACTTAATTTTCATATTTTGAGCTTTAGAAGAGTTTATAACAAGACAAGATCCATGATAAAGAAGGTTAATGAATCTGTTTGAACAAATGAAACAAGAATCTCTTTTGTTATTATAGATAAAATTTTTGTACAAATGAGGTAATAGCTTAAGGATAGAAAAGATATTGCGAGTGTTGGATTTAAACTCCTGACCTGTTATTATATTTCTTAAAAGTAATTATATAAAATAATTAAATTAAACCTTAAGTTCTTATTATAGATTAGTTTAATCTAACGTTATATTTTCAAAAAAAAAAATTCTAGTTTAACAATAAGGTTTTTATTGTAGGCCAGGTTTGCCAAATTATAAGCAATAAATCTTATTTGAGATACACCAATATTTAATTTTGTAATGACTTAATGGCTACTAAGTTATAATGACATATCTTATAAAACATCATGTAATCCCTTATGATTAATTTGTTTAAAGGAAGCCTGGTTACATGAAAGAATTATCACATCCCTTTCTTCTCTATCCAATTTTCTTGAAGGTAGCTTGAACAAAAAATTAAGTACTCATTGTCTTGCAAAAAAATGTACATTTAATTAGATCAAAAGCCAAGCCATAGACTTATATATATATTCTATATGAAGAGATTGAAACAATTTTACTCTTAAATTATTTTCTTTGTATTAGTATATATAGAGTGAACAAGCCACTCCACACCAACAATATTGCTATTTTTTTTATAAAGTTACAATTATAATCATAATTTACATTCATATTAAAAATTATTGAATTTAATCAAACAAATAAATCAACAGATGATTGGACAAATTCAACATGAAATTAAAACAAAATTCATACATAATAAAATTTGAAAATGGAACCTAAACGTTCTAACTGCTAAACTAAACCTCATTTTTTTCACAATAAAAAAAAAATCTTTATTCACTGTTAGCACAAGTGATGTTACACTGAATAGGATAAGCCTTTAATTAGTACTAACATGGCGTGCAATGGTAATGTTACAATAATGTTTTGATTTTGAAAACTTTGATGCTAATATATCATCAAATTTGAATGAGGTGTCATTATCTAGTTATTTAAGTTAGGTATAATGATCAAACTGTGGTAAAATTTTTATTTAAGCCCATGTTTTTTTAATTTGTGTAAAATGAATTCTCAACTTATTAGTGTCAAATGGACCTAATTTTAATGAGAAATATTGACATAGCTAAAGGTCTAATTATTCACATGCATTGAAATAAGTCACATTATTAACCTTAATCACCTAGTCAACTTTTTTAATTCAAATTAGATTTATTTAATCTTAAATTAATAATAAATTAAGAGATTGATTGATAAATAAAAAACTAAAGACTCGATTGAAAATTTTATCATAAATCGAGGATTTAATTTATTATCATGCCTTTAAATTACTGAAAATATTGCTTTTTATTTGCAAAAATTTACATTAATTTGATCATTTGTCTTTAATTAAGTACAAGTTGAAGCTCCAAGCAACAATATAAACAATATAATTAAGTACTATTATTATTGATACAAAAATTTCCCTAAAATCAAAAAAATCCAAAAGGGGTGCGTGAATGCACTCAACGAAGCATGCAAGTGGGGATACTTTGGGGGATGAATCAAGACGAACCCTAAATCAAATCAAAATTAAAGAAAAATTGAGCCCAAATGAAGAAGCTTGGTAAAAAAAAAAAAGAAATCTTGTTCACATGGAGGCATGTGGGAATGACCCCACCGTAGGAACGTTGGTGTGGGTACAGCCCGTTTTTTCAGGGGCGGAGGTCGCTTTGTCGGGAGGTCGTGTTTGCGGACACTTCTATTTGTAACCACTTGCCAACTTCATAGGACATTCAACAACAAACGAAAATCAAGGGCGGGCACATTAAGGTTGTTTCATGGAGTTTTTTAGTTACGAGGGATATCGTAGTTTGAGTCTAAAAAAAATTATTATGGAGATTGAAATTTAAATTATAAATTTATTAATTATTATTTTTAAAAGTATTTATATGAATTAATTAAATTAAAATTAAAATTTATATAATCATATAAATTTCGTATGCATATATATATATATATACACACATAAAATATTAAAAAAAATTTATTATTATTTACTGACACTGTAAAGGAGTTGTTCTGATAAATAATTCTTTTATAGAATATCACTTTTATGGAATAGTTGTTCGGTAAAACAACTTTTATTAAAATAATCTTATTATTTGTTTTAAAAATAAATAATGTAAATCTTATTAAAAAAATATATATTTTTTAACTATGCATTGCGCATGGACGGATCCATTTTAAAGGAATAAGATATTAATAATTAAAATCAAGTATTTACATATAGTAATTAAGATAACATTTTATTACCATTAGACAATATTTGCAACTAATTTTTTTTTTTTTTTAAATTTGACTCCCAAGTTTGAATAAAAACTGACCGCTTGTAAATATTGAAAAATGTTAATTAATTAATGCTTGTAAACATGACTAAGATGATATTTATAAAAAGTTGTTATTAATATGTTTTTTGAGTTTGATGAGGAAAATATATTAAATAAAATTTTATCTCCTAAAATAATAATTTTAAATAACCTTAACAAATGATTAAAACCACTAGTTAATCAGATTTGAAAACAAAATCTTCTTAATAATGTTTTTTTATACAAAGGAGATCCAAAACCTAAGAAAAATTTTTAAAAAAATTTGTGAAAATCTATTAAAAGAGGTGAATGAAGCATTTCCATTTAGATTTAATTTCTTACTAATTTGAGTTAATTACGGGGGATTAGCATATCCCCTTTAGATTGAAGAGATAGTGGGCTCATCATTCATGCTTAAATTAGCTGGCAATCACTAATTACATTTAATTAAGCCCTACATCTTTTCATTAAACACATGCCTTTTTTATTTATTTGTGATTTGATATTTGACCAATATAAGCACTTGTTGTTTTACAGCCTTATTAGAGGCGTGAGAATTGGGTGCCGGTATGTGGGAAATTTTGTCAAGAGAGGATATGCAGCTTTAGGTGAGTGGATGGTTACTAGCTCGAAAAAAGTGTGACAAAGATGGTAGATAAAGTTAGTGGCAAAAAATAGTAGAAAAAGTCATAGCAATTATAAATATTTAATTGTAATTAATGTATTTTTCAAGGATTTTTTTTTCTTTTTTTTGGTTTAAATGAAGAAAATTCACTTAAAATTAGATGAAATCTACACATAGTTACTCGATTTAATTTAGTTTAATGTACACTATAAGAAAATAATGAAAAAAAATGCCCCTAAAAACCTAATTCCCTCTAATGGTATTTTCTATAATATTTTTGTTCTTTACATTTTGTATGTTAATGGGATTACAAAATTGACAAATATTTTTTTCTTATTAATTTTTTAATGTATCATATAATAAGTGTTACCCTGTTAATTTTATTAATGAAAATTTTAAAATTTATTATCAATAAATGAGATAATTCTATTAATAATTTATATTTGATTTACAATCAGTATATAAATATTATACATTGTCGGTGAACCACATAATAATATCTTATAAAAAATTAATTTTAAATATATTTAGGATTAAGTATCTTTATTTTTAAGATTTTAAAATTTTAAAATTAATTTTTTACAATATATCATTGTATGATTTTCTTGATACTATATAACATTGAAAGTAAATAAGATATAAATTCTTTCTATTAATTATAAAATATGAAAAAGTATTGTTCATTTTGATAAATCCTAAATCAAATAAATTTTGAAGCACTAGTTGTGGATATAAAAATGCAATATTTTATTTTTTATACTCCTTTTTTCATACATGTATTAAGCTAACTCTTAAAAAAATATATATATAATATCATATATATATATTTGTTTTCATATGTTTCTCTTTTAATAATCGTTTAATTGTTGAAATTAGTAAAATGAGAGAGAGAGAGAGAGGATTAAATATTTTTAATTTGGTGTGTTTTTTCAACGGCCTAAATTTATCCTAATTCCCCGACAAGAAGAAGCAGAGTGATGAAGACTATAGGAAGAAAGGAAGCTGGCTCGCACGTGTAAGAGAATGGCGACAATTGCATGGAAATGCATGTATTTCCTTTGTCAGTATATCACTGACGCTCTCTAAATTCTTCCAACACCTAAATCACACATGCCCGACACCATTGAAGCTCCTTTGTCCGATCCATGCGATTTAACCCACAACTTTGTCTTTTCCCTTTCTCGATTACTCGTCCTGCTTTTGCCTTTTTCTTTTCCCCTTTTCTTTCAAATTTTATTTTATAAAATTATCTTATATATTAAAAAATAAAATGAAATTTTATTTTAATTTCACGAATAAATTTATAACCGTTATGATTTGTAATATAATTATTACAATATATAACAACTTATGTATATGTTTATGAAATTTAAAAAAAAAAAATTCATCATCATGTAAAATAACAATTATTTTTTATTTATCAATTATTATATTTTTTTACAAAAAAATAATTTGAAAATAAAAAAATTACAAGTACTAAAATTTAATTTTAAAATATTTTAAATGTCATATATTAAAAATAACAACATAAATTAATTAATTAAACTAAAATTTGAATTTTTATTATATTATTTAATAATTCACTGTAATCAAGATAAATGTGAAACATGATAGATGTCTTAGGAGTTGTGAATGCATGTTCCTGACAATGTGGCCATACAACTTGTGATTTATTTATTCAAACGACTTATATTAACACCAATTAAAAATTTTTAATCTATTTTTATATCTCTGTCAACTACAAATAGTCATAATATAATAAAAAGGTCAGAAATCTAAACTGCTTATGCTAAACTATTGTGATCATTACTTTGTTTTTAAACAATTTGAGTTTAGATCATGTTGTTTTTTAACAAAGGATTCAAATTGTGTTGTTAACTTGTTATAGAATTATAGGTTATAGCCATGTTCGGAAGGTTTGTAATTAGACCAACATCACTTGTCAGACTATAGAGTATAGAAATAAAGTCGATTTTATGTGCCAAAACACGGCAATATTTTGCATATAGTTTTTTTCACGAAATATGGGATTATGCTAAATGATCTGAATCCAAAAAGGAAAACAAAAATAATATTAATAATAATAACCAATAATTATGTGATATAATTTTAAATTTTAAATTTCAATAATTAATTTTTAATTTTTAATAATCTTAATTATAAAAAAATATCAAAATTAATCTCTTACAATTGGCTTTGGTGCTCACCAAAACAGTTGAACCATCCCCAACCCGATTGGTCCGTTACAGGCCCATTATGCTTGTTACCTACAAATTCCACAGTGCAGCCAGGAGAAAACGAGCAAGAGCAAGAACCCGTTGCGGCTATTTGTGAGGCTGTTAAAATTATTTTAAATATATGATTTATAATTATTTATTATAAGTTATTTGATAAAATATATTTTATTTTAATTTAAAGGATTGGACAATTTATTTACTCATAAGTTTTTTTTTATTAAAAAAAATTTTTTTATATAAGAAAACCTATGTGAAATTTTTTAAGAAAAATTTGTAAAATTTTTTAAAAAAATAATTTAATAAAAATTTTAATAAAACATTCAAATTGATAAATTGATAGAGTTTAATATGAAAATCAATAATATGTAAAAAAATTATTTAAAATATTATTTATAATTTAAATTTGATGGATACTTATTTAATGATAAAAATTCTATCAATATTTTTACTAAAAATATTTTATCTAAAAAATGTATAAAATGTTTTTCTAATTTTACACACTTGATCTATGTAATGAGATATTTTAATTTATCGATTTTAATTTTGATTTTTAATTTTTATTTAATCATTTTTATTTGAGAACTTAATGAATTTCACATAGGAAATTTTATTTAAGTCTTTCCCAACTCTTTAAGCCTTGAGATTGCTTGCATATGTCTCAAGAGGAATTTTGAATTGCATATTTCGATTGTGATTGTGTAATAAAATTTGATTGGATACTTAAATCATATTCATGTCGTTTTTAATTTGTGAAGTGCTTTTTACAAGATAAAAATGTGAGATTTTATTAGTCGAAACCAAACAAATATTGGCGTAAGTGTTGAGAACTCGCATATTCAATGAACAATTATTTTTTGCAACTACTTTGTCGTGTCAAGGAAAATTTTGTGTTGAGAAAACATCAAAATATCAAATTCTCAAAATTTAGACAAGTTTGATAATTAACGTTTTGACAACAAGCTCCCACTTCTTATGTACAAAACAAGAAACAGATTGATCAAAACTTTTGTATTTATTACCTATCTAGACTTTGATGAAGGCTTTTGGCAACCATTTACATCATTCTAACATCCCATGCAATGAGGATATTAATCACTTCAATTTTTTTTAATGGATTACAAACAAAATTAATTTTGTTTGTCTATTCTCTTACAATATACAGCCCAAGTTGAAATTCTAAAAAAAAAAAAAAAGAAGAAAAATGAGTGGGAAGAAAAAAAGACTACATGAATATTTCTCTTGATGTTATTACAATTATGTAGGCATTGAGTTTACTTAAAAGCGAAGCCAGAGGATAGGTAGAGGCCACAGCCCCCCCAAAAATTTTTCACCTCTTTTATGCCATAGTGTTTGGACCACCAAAATATTACTTTGGCCTCTTTTTCCTTTTGAAATTACTATTTGGCACCCTTTTTACTCAATTCCTACTTTGGCCACTGAGTTTACTGTTAAATCTAAAACTTACTTTTTCATGAACTTATAGTTGATAATGGATGATCTTTCACTTATAATTTTGATTGTAGTATTCCCTTTCAAGCTTTATTTTGAATCTAAGATGGAGTATTCAAAGAACATATGAAATGACTTTAAGTATGCTATAAATGCCATTTTTTTAAGACTTATTTTATCCCTATCCAGTTAAGGTATGCAAAAGGGATATAACCAAAATGCTTCCAAAATATAATAAAGCTTTGTTTTATGTTGCCTTATACTTGTGATATCAAAACACTAAACATCCATTGTGAGAGATGAAAACATATAACTTTGAACAATAATTTATGTAGAAGTAATGTCAAAGTAACTGGCCTTTGTTTTGTGAAAGAATATGAGAAAAAAGAGTGATTTCCTAATTGTTCAATCTCTTAAACCTCATTGATTAAACATTTACAATCTCGATTTATTGGGTTGTTTCAATCAAATATCATTTTCTTTAATTAGAAAGATACCTTTTTAAATAATTAAGAATAAAGCGGTTCATTTAAATAGTTTTTTTTTATTATGGGAGTAATCACTTTTTATGTTTTTTTCTAGAAATTGTAATGTTTCACTTAGAGCAGTTAACTATTTTAAAAGGGTAATCGACTACTTCTTTATATTTTTTATTTTCAAAAATTATAAAAAAACGGGCAGTCTACTCATTTAGTAAAACAATCGATTTTACCTCTAATCCAATAGGTTCGTAAATGTAAAGCATTCAATTTTCATAAAGTGTAGTCGACCTCTTACTTATTTCAAAAAGTGTTCAATTAGGACAATCGATTTCCTTCTATAGTAGTCGATTGCTTTGAATCTTTTACTCATCCAGAAGATTTTATATGCAATAGTAGTCAGCTTCTTTAGGAATAAGAATCGACTAGTATTGATTTTCAATTGTGACACTCAATTACCTAACTTGGGCAGTTGACTATTGATTTGTAAGTATGAGTTCCAAGTCTTTGCTTAGTTTCTATAGACACATTGTATTCGACTGTTTCATGATTGTGATTGGCTACCGTCATTGGCAATCTAAGGCAATTAATTCCTTATGATATGGTAGTTGACTACTCTTCTGGATAATCTTCTAACTTAAATTCTTTGGTCTTTCAGATCATGAAATTTCTTCTTTAAGCAATTTAAAACTTAATTTGATCCCTTTTATGATTAAGTTTTTGTTTAATCAAATTATTTTCATATCTTGAAAATATTTTTAACATTTACCAAATCAAATCACTCTTTCCTTAACATTTTGAGGTTTTTGCATGTTTTCTTCCTTAACACAAAGTTCTCTAACCACTCCTATCACATTAGCCATAAGTTCACCCAATAATAAAAATGGCTTCTCATTTTTTAGTATGACATAACCAGGCAACAAATTTGAAAGTATTTGCCTTTTTTAGTATGACGAAAAGTAATAATCAGACTGAAATTTAATAGCATGGATCTTTGGTTCTATCTATTCTTTTTTTGCCTAAAGCATATGTTAGTTTTTTTAGTCCAACAGCAATTACCTCAGGCTAACCCTTTTGAGATATCTATATTGGTATGAATCATTGCTAGCAATTCTACATTCTAATACATAGTAAAGAGAGGGTAGGTAGACACTTGCCTTGACACCATCAACATTTGTTGGTCTTTGGTGCAAGTATTTGCTGGTCTTTAATGCGAGTATTTACCTCGATATCATTGGTACCGATTGGTGTAAGTGTAAGCACTAACCCTATTTTAATAGCTAATTCCTCTTATAATATATTCTAGAATGTAATCAAGTCTAATTGAGTCAATACACTACCATATTTGAGCTTAGCTTGACTTGAAAACTCAAGGCTTAAATCTCAACTTGAACTTCATTTTTCATACTAGAGCTCGATTCATAATTTAATTGAGTCATTTGAGTCCGGTTAGTAAGCTCTATTAAGTTCGGTAAAGTTAAAAATATTGATATTAAATACTATATTTTTATCATTTACTTATATAAATTAAATATATTTAAAAAAAACTCAATTAAACTCATGAATCTTTTGAGTTGGATATTAAACTACTCAAACTCGACTTAACTCGTTACTTGAATACTTTAAATTCAATAATGAATGAGTTGAATTTGAATTTTTTTAGTTGAATCCGAATAACTCATAAGTAACTTAACTTGTTTACATAAAACTCCATCCCTACTACTCAGATAATGTGTTATTCAAATCTTTTTCCTTTGAAGTATAAAGTTTGGATGCAACTAGCAATAGCACTTGGACCATTTCTTATTTTGTGACAAAGTGAATTTAATATGGTTTATGTTGTTTTTCAGGTAAAAGAAAAAGATATCAAAACATGGGTAAAGTTGTATTTTGAAATGGTCAAGTGAATTTTATTTTTGGAAATAAAACTTGATAAATTATTAAAATTGTAAATATGCATAAAACTTACTTGAAATTTTGTATTTTACATATAAAATCTAACTTTTATAGCTAAACAAAAAAAAAAGTTTAGCTTATATAAAAGTATAAAATGACTTTTTAAGAATTAAAATGAAGAAGCAACAACATTGAAGATATAAGAAATGTATGTATCTAATGAGATTTCTAACTGAATATATATAGTTTGAACATGCCAAGTGGATTACTCCTAGTTTTAGGCACATTTGATTTTAAGTAGGGATAATAGCACCTGTAATCCTTAAACTTTGATTCAAATTTTATTTTAGTCTTTAATTTTTAAAAAATTCTAATTGAATCCTCAATTACTCAAAATTATCCTATTTTGATCCTTTTGAACTGTCTAAATTGACGATAATGCAAGCTAGCACTATGTGATGACATTAAGTGGCATTTACATTGCAAGAAGGGACCAAAATTCTCTCAAAGGTTAGGGATCAAAGATTAAAAAGTTAATAGCATACGTGGTCCCTAAACTATAGGCCAAATTTTATATCGGTCTCTAAGCTTTAAAAAGTTCTAATCGAGTCCTCAATTGCCCAAAAGTGTGTCAACGTGGTTCTTCCATCTGTTGCACCATCTAAATTGACGGTAGATCTTATATGATATGACATATAATCTGAACAAGTTATATTATGTGAAATTTTTTAAATGCTATAACACATTATGTGAAATTTTTATCAACTATTAAGGTAATCATAAAATAGAAAAAATAAAAGATTAAAAAAAAGGAATGTTAACCAGACAAGAACAAAAAAAAATAGTAAAAAAAAAAGTAAGAGATCAAAAAAACTATGAAAGAGAAAAGAATCTATGAAATAATGTAAAAGAGAAAGACGAGTGCAGGAATGAAGGGACTTTATGAAGTGAAAAAGATCGACCAAGGGGATTTGTTTCTCAACGAGGGGATCGACCAAAGGGGGATCGTGTGGTTTTGGGCATTTCAAAAAGAGAATATCATGAGTTGGAGTTTGAGAGAGGACGACGATAGTGATGTTGTTTATGGTTTTTTTTTTTTTTGCTTGTTTATTTATGATTTTGGATAATTTTACATTATTTATAACTTGGGTTGTTTATTATTCTTGTTTGCTTTGAGAACTTTTTTAGGGGTTTTTATGTTTAGGGTTCATGTTTAATTTGTTTAAGGTTTTTTATGTTTGGGAATTATTTGATTTGTTTATTAATCTTGTTCAATTTTTTATGAGCCTAGTTACATACACTTTAAATACGCCCTTTCTTGCATAAACCATTGACAAAATCTCACAAGTCAAAGGTTAAATTATAACAAGCAAATAACAACTGAAGTTATATGTTGACAAGATCTAAAAGAAAGATTAAATTAAACAAAATAACTGGCAAGATAAAGGGAATCATTGATAAAGGGAATGGGAATCATTGGTAATTGTCACAACTTTAAGGTACTAATAATAATAAAATACAAGCTTGAAAAGCAAGAAAAATGAAATTATTTAATTGATTAGTCATTTTAAGTCAGGACTTGTCACTAAGATCACCATCACTGTCAAGGCATATGCCATATTAACAATTGTGACCTACATACATATTAAATACAATTTTAATAATAGAAACTAAACAAACTCCCATGCAATAGAATAAACAATAGTAAACAACACTACCATACAATAAAATCATATAATAAACAACACTCCCATATAGACCAAACATAAAAAAACAAAAACTAAGCATATTGATACAATATCACTTAATAATGCTACAGTTTCATGAGACTTACAATTCATATTTACAAGGAGTTGGTTGAAGACTATGTATATGAATATTACTCTGTTGATAAACAAAAGAATATCTACAAGGAAGCCATAAATCGAATTAGGGTTGAAAATTTTTGGCCTCTATATGACTACAAGCCAAAGCCTTTAAAAGTGCAAATGAAATAACCTGACAAACCTAAGACCAAGAGAAGAAAAACAGGTGTCATAATGTCATGTTTTAAATGTGGACAAAAGGGTCACAAAAGGTCTTGCAAGAATATTCCTCAAGTATAATCAACTACAGTTAATAATTACAATTGAAAATTTTTTGTAATCTTGTTTAATTGATATTGTTTATTTCAATTTTTTTATCCAATAACAACAAATTCCCTAATCTACTAGCAGCATAACACTAATAGTAGCAAACCTCCAACAACAGCAACTCACCAATAGCAATAACCCACCAATAGTAACAACAACAATTAATTCTAGTCAGTTCTAATCCAACAGCAAAGAATCCCAATAGCAACAAATCATTAATAGCAGCAACAATTGTAAACACTGAATTTTGTTCAGGTTTATTAGATTAAATCTTATTTTCAAGTTCTATTTATTAATATTGAAATTAATTAATAATTAAATACAATAATTAATAAAAAAAAAAAAACACAAAAAAGATGAAGTCTGGTGCCAGTGGTGTCATACCTTCAACCACTGGCACCAACCACCCATACAGCTATAAGACCAGCCAACCCCTACAACCTACCCTACTCATACCTTCAGCCTCCCCGTAACCACTTAACTAGCCACATTTATAGCTCTTAGCCATATCTACAACCACCTCCTATAGTCACCACCTATTTCACCCACTATCCCAGACACCCAGTTCCCTTCCCTTCCAGATCTTTGGACACATCCATAAACCCTAAGCTCAGACGCCCAGCTCTCCCAGACTCTCATACCCAGAAATCCCAATATTCTACACTTTCATACCTAGTGCCATAACCCAACAAAAATCATTAGCTAAACTTGTTCCCAGGATCACTTCGTTCAAGCCCCAGTTTCAAGCATTTGAGCCTTCTTTTACGCCTAAACCACAAGCCTTTATGCAACCCACGAAGCCCTTTTTACCCAGCCAACTAAATACCCAAGACATCTTAAGCCTCCATGCACCCCACCAAGCACCTTTGACTCTAGCCTAGCCTTAGACCCTATTCCTAAAGACCTTCAACACCCATAAGAAGGCAAACCAAAATAAAAAAAAATTCATAAAAAAACACAAAAAAATAAAAGATCCTCCCTGTATGGAAGAACCTCAGCGCCAAAATCATCTTACAAGAAAAAAAATCATCAATTTAGTAAAAAAACACTAAAACTTCAAATCTCGATTTATGCTGATCGAGGTTGTTTTTTACAAAAAAGATAGATTTGAGCTAAAAAGGTCGAAAGAAATTTTTTGGTGATGTTTGGCATTTTTCGATCTTCGATGACCACTGGCAACGACCATCGATAGCTACCTCAAGCAATGACCGACATGACAGTATGACATCGGACTCCGACTAAGCTTAGAGAGAATTTTTAGAGGTTAGGACTTTTTTTTAAAGGAAAAGATAAAATGAACAAAAAAAAGTTGGCTTTTATATAGAAGCCAAGTAACGAAATGACATCGTTTTGGGTAATGGAGGATCTGCGCGTGCCTGTGACCTGACCCCGGATCTGCGCAAACTAATTCATTGATCCGTTCCTTCAACAGCCCCTGACCGGCCCAATTGAATCAGACTAGATCAAACTAAACCATTGACCAACTGTTGAACTGTCCAAACCGTTCATTAAACCGTCAAATCGTCCGAATCGATTGAACAGGTGTTGACCGGTCTGGTTCAGGTATTTTTTATTTTTTATAATTTTTATATTATTTTAGTTTTATTTATGCATGTTTAATACCTCTAAATCTGTTAGATTAAATATTTGTTATTTTATAATAATAATAATTGATAATAACAACAATAATAAAAAATGATTTCAAATTTTTTATATTTTTTTTTCTTTATTGATAATAACCCAAGTGTTAAATAAAAATTATTAAATGATTATAAAGTAAACTAGCAATAAGAAATTTTTCCTGCCTAAATGTTGAAGGGAATATAATTATGTTTTAAATAATGATAATTCTACCTAGATGTTAGGGAATTATTATACAAAATTAATAAATAAATTAAATATTATTAATAATAAATTTTCATATAAAATTTTTTTTTAAAATAGTTTTTTAAAAATCATAACAATCGAATTTGCTTCGAAAATCTACCTAGATATTAGAGATTTTTAGAGATGTTTGTGTTTTTTTAAAAAATCTAAAACCCTAAACACTAAACCCTAAAATCGAAACCCTAAAACCAAACCCTTAAAACCCAAACTCTTAAATTGAAACCTTAAAATCCCAAACCCCAAAAATTAAAAAATCTAAGCCCTAAACCCTTTCAAACCCTGAACATCGAAACTCTAAACCTCAAAACCCTAACTTTAAAACCATAGATCCTTAAAACCCTAAAATCTAAAACCTTAAAATCCAAAATCCCAAATTCTAAAATCTTAAACTCTAAAATTAGCACACAACCCCAAATCATCATAAAAAAGTCACCAAACCTTAATACATTGACTTAAACCTATGCCCAAAATTATCTCGAAACTCTAAGGATACGTGTAAAAATCTCACATGAAATGATTTATTCTCAAATGTCGCATAGACAATGGGGTATTTATAAAAAAAATTTTCATAAAGTTTTTCATATGAATCTTTAATTCGCATTAATGATAGGATTAATAAATAAAAAAGTATAGTAGTAAATTGAGATCTTAAATATAAATAGTTGTACCTAAACTCTGGCCAGATGTTGAAGAGTCATGGTGATTTCATTATACTTGAGAACCTAACTTTAAAATTGCATTTCATCACCTTACATAATATTCATCGGTGTACATACGTTATCATATTATTGTTGGCAATCGTTTGCATTTCTCTATATTTAATTTTTATTTACTACTTGATAATAAAATGCTCTATTAAAAAAAGGCAATACGTTTTTTAAAATTATGATATTATAAAATAAAACGAAAATAATATTTCAAAAAAAATAATTCTTGGTACTCTACCTAGATGTTAGAGAATCACTAATAATTATCTTCCCCAAAAAATGTTATTTTCAATTTCAAGGAATGTTATGGTTAATTTTAGTAAAAAAAGTTATATTTAAAGTTTTGTCTACATATTGGAGAATTTGAAAATAATTCTTTAACTTAAAAATTTTCTCGATGCTCCTAAATAAAGAATTTTGATAAAGTTAATTTTTTTTAAATAATAAAAGGGAGTTATTATTAAATTTCAAAATAAAATTATTTCATCTAACACCAAAAATAGCACATAATTAATTTATACTTATTTATGGGTGTTGTGGGGATGCTAATCATTCTTCACACATAACTGACTCTCGGATTTAACTTGATTTTTGTAGATCAAAATTTATCTTTTTGATAAACTTTAAACCTGCTTTTATAGTTTTATTAAAAAGATAAATTTTTTGGTAGCCAATCACACCCTAAAAGAGATTGGTAGCGACTTCTCCCATTTTTCTTGATTTTAAAATTCTTTACGTTTGACAGTCTCAAAACCGTTACGACAGCTTGGCGATTCCTCCTATCTTTTTTTATTTTAAAAATTTTTACGTCCAGTGGTCTCAAAACTGTTACAACAACAGTCAGTTC
This sequence comes from Durio zibethinus, assembly GCF_002303985.1. The sequence continues at coordinate 4,500,509 of NW_019167860.1, read as the reverse complement.
TATTGCAGGATGTAACTCTTAGATAGATGCTTGATGTAAGTGATGTTTATATTGGTTAATAATGACTTACCTATATATTAATTTTGTCTAACCATTATAGTTTGTTGTATTTAAGGGTTCAAGTTAGATTATGTATCATAACAATCTACTACTAGGTACGCAACATTTACAAAGTGATACACAAAGTGTAATGTTGAATCTTACTCCTACTCCAGCTTTTAATGAAGTTAACTGCAAATTTGGTTTTTAGTTGGCTTTTGGGTTATTGCAAGATTATATTTTTTAGTAATTTTTATCTTTGTATGCAATTTAGGGTTCAACTTCTCTTTCACAAAGTCTAGCTTCGATGAAAACCTTGTCTAAAGATGTTGCTCGGAAGCTTATGGCCAAGCAACAAAAATTCTAAATGTTTGCACGATGAATGAAGTTTGCAATATGAAAGAGAAGCTTGTTTTGTCCAGAGCCATTTTTTTGTTAGATCATTATAATTTTTTGTTAGAACATTGTGTTTCATTGTGCTGGCAAATTTTAGTGTAGTTTAAAACATTGTGTTTGATTTTGCTGAGAAATTTCAATGTAGCTAGTTTAGGGTTTGAACTTGCTAGCATTAAAGTGTACAAAACTTTGCAAAATATAGAATTGTAGCTGGTTTAGGGTTTGTCTAGAACTGTACTTTTTGTTAGAACATTTAATCTTTTAAAGTGTACAAAACTTGTTGGCATTGAAGTGTACAAACTTATATTTTCTTGCCATTTGAAATAAAAATATGAAATTATTACTTATGTGTAAAAGTGTTAAACAAACTTGTAGTCATTTCTACAAAATACAATTATTATTACTTATGTATGTGAACAATAACCATTACTTATAGAAATGTTCTACAAACTTGTTGCTACCAAACAATAGTCAACTGCTTCCTATTCTATTTTCAGGATCATTCCATTGATTATGATATGAACATAATCATATTATACAAAATATGTAAGTTTATAAATATACCATTTTATGAACAAACTTGCATTAATACCCATGAAACATATTCATAATACACAAAATGTGCAAGTTTACAAACATAAATAGCTTCCAATTGATAGCATACGTATTACAAGCCAAATACCCTAAATAGTATACTAAATTTTGTTCAATTTCTTTCCAACGACAACATAAAGATAACTATAATCAAGCACATTGCGATCCACTTTTAGTTTTTATTCTTACAGTTGTTGTTATTTGTATTATCTGAAGGGACTTGATTTTGGTTTTTCATTCTTCACAGCCTTTTTAATAAACCTAAAAGGATTATCTTGTAGTGTTCATTTATTGGAGGATCACACCATTGAAAAAACTCACATGCACCAAGTTGTTACAAATTTAAACAAAAACCATCACCAAATTAAAGGAATAAAAACAAACCAAATTAAAGAAATAAAAATCATAAAAACAATAATTTGCTACCTATTGTTGCTACTTGCTACCTATATTAAAAAAAATACACCTTAATTTGTTATGTTCTTAAATATCTATAAATTCAAAACCAATAATTATGTTTACATATTCAAAACCAATATTCAAAATCCATTGTACATTTGTTGTGTTATCAAAACCTAAACTCAATTAATAAAAAAAAATAGAATGATGTGTGCTTACCCCATAATTGTTACAACTGAAAAATTGACAACCTAGGTCAGTGTCAGTTCGTGATATCCTAATTCAAGCTTGTTAACCATAATGACAAAATAGGTAATAAGCCGATATCTTTCATATGGCAACTCATAACTCTTCTCTTTCGAGCCTTAGCTCCTCTTTTCAACCCTTAGTTCCTTGTTTTCAACCCCCAGCTTCTCTTTTTCAAACTCCATTTCTTTTCTTCTTCAACACCCAAAAAATTGCAATAATTTTTTATAAGCCTATATATTCTATACGGCAACCTGTAGCTCCTTCCTTTCAACCTTTGGCTCCCTCATTTCTCTTCAACACTTAAAACATTAATAGGATATCACAAGTTTCTTTATATATATATATATATATATATATGGTTAATTTTTTTTTAGGTAAAACATTAAAGTTTCTTTTACTTTTTTTATTTGCGTAGTTGGCATTTAAAAAATTTCACATAATACAATTTGTTCAGATTATGTGTCATGCCACGTAGGATTTACCATCAATTTAGATAGTCCAACAAAATGAGATACTACATTGACACACGTTTGAGCAATTAAGGACTCGATTAGAACTTTTTAAAATTTAAGGACCAATATAAAATTTGGTTTATAGTTTAGGGACCACGCGTGCTATTAACTCAAGATTAAAAATATTAAAATTTTATATATTTCATACATAATTATAAAATATTAGATTGAAAATTATATTTTTATTTTTTGTTGTAATATAACTTATTAGTTAGATTTTTTGTTTTAAATAAAAAATAAATATTCAAAACTTAAAATTAAGTCAAAATTTTCAAATTCCTTTTTTAAAAAATTCAATACATTTTTAAAAAATGTATATTTTCTATTAAAATATTATTTTACTCATAAATCACAATAAAAATATTATTTACTATCAATTTTTTTAAATATTAAATATCTTTTGTTTTTCCCTTTTAGATATATAATATAAAATATGTTTTTCAAAAAGAAAAACAAAATTTTTTTAAATTATATTATTAATTTATATGAATATAAAGTTTTTAACAAAAAAATAGATTCAAAATGGATTTTTTTTATGAAAAATAAATTTTTGAATAGATTAATAAAAATATTTTTTAAAATGATATGAAAATTTTTACATAATATTTTAAAATCATATGGAGTTTTTATTTAATTTCTTAAACCGATATAAAAATTTTTATTTAATTTTTTAAAAAGATATAGAATTTTTAAAAAATTATTTTGAAAATTTTAACTTAATTTTAATTTTTAAAAATATATTTTCTAATAAAAATATTATTTTATTGATAAATCAAATCGTAATAAAAATTAAAAATATTTTAAATTATAATATTTTATAAATATATTTGAAATATGTAAAAATCAAAATTTTCTTTAATTATTTTTATTTTTTCCTTTTTATTTTTTATAAAATATATTGGAAAAAGCAAAATAAAAGATATTTAATATTTTAAAAATATATTTTGGATCAAAAATAAAATTTTTATTATGATTTATGAGTAAGATAATATTTTTAATAGAAAATAATTTTTTTTCTTAAAATGATATTGAATTTTAAAAAAAAATTTAATTTCAACTTAATTTTAATTTTTAAAAATGTATTTTTTATTGAAAACAAAACTATAACTAATAAATTATATTACAACAAAAAATATAAAAATATCATTTTAAATTTAATATTTTATAACATATATATATAATATAAAATTTTAAGATAGTTTTATTTTTTGTCCTTAAATTTTGAAAGAATTTCATTTTGATACATTTTTTGCTACGTAAAATACCAGTTGACATCATCACGTATGTCAACTAACATTTACCATTAATTGAGATGGTTTTATAGATAGAAAGATCAAAATAAGACAAATTTAGGTAATTGAAGATTTAATTAAAATATTTTAAAGGTTAAATATCAAAATAAAATTTAAATCAAATTTTAAGAATTACGAATATTATTAACTTTTTTAAATAAGTAAACCGCACTTGAAAAATGTGTGAACCTTTATCGATTGTGTGACTACCTAGTAGATTCCAAACTCGAAAATTAGGTAGAATGCTTTCTTTTCACAATTGAATTTGACTCAACCTAACTTTGGGCATTCTTTTTTTATTAGTATTTATTTGGATAGAAGCTATGCAAAATCTTTATCTACATATATAATATATATATATATATATTATATATATGCAAGAAGTAGTATTGTTAAATTTAAAATTTAATATTTAATATTTGTAATGTTTTTTTTTTTTAATTTTGGGGACTTTTTTCATTCATATATATAAAAAAAAAGAGAATGAAGTAATAAATTATATATTGACATTTTTTTCTTATTGCATTACTTTTATATACTAATTTAACTTGAATTATCAAGTATAATGGAAATAAACTAGATCTTACCTAACCAAAACCAGAATTATGATTTATGACTGCTTTAAAGATATTTAATTGATAATTTTCCAAGACTTTTTGTCTTTTGGATGTACAATATTTCTAATAAATTGGAATAATGGTTGTCATGTTGTAAAAGGGAAGAAAGAGATAAAGGGAAAGAAATTATGATAAATTGATATTTTATTTTATTTTTCTACTTGATATTGTTACAATTTGAATTTTAATCATTAAAACCAATAGTTTAACATTCTATATTCTATTACCAGATAACATGACTGTAAATAAATATTATGGTATCGTTCAACCATTGGATTAAAATGCTTTCATGATAATAATCTATATTTAGTAAAGTTTTGAAGACACTTATAATGGCATCTAACAAGCTTGTGATCTATGCAATACACAAGTTGGTTGTTTACTTAAATATTTGTAAACACATAAAAATTAGTATTTTATAGACACCTATATCTAAAATTAAAAAATTATAACATATTTAAAATTCAAATATTGAAATAATATATTAAAAAAATAAACTTGTTAAAAAAAAATAAATATGATAAATAGTTTTAAAATCTTAAAATAGAAAATACATGATAAAAAAATAAATAAAAACTTGCATCTATACCTATATGTTTATGTCATTAATAAAAATAAGTTATATTTATTTTTAAAAATATTAAATTATGTTATGCAGTTTTTTTAATCAAAATAAAATTTTGGGATTTTATCTACTCCAGTTAAATAAAATTTAATTTTTATTTTGAGTCAAATAAAAAACTTTCATTACTAATAACTTAGTTACAGCCGGCAAAAATAATATCTATAATACTTCTCTGGTATTCTTCTATCTAAATTGTATCATCAGCAATGCAAAGTTTAAACTGTACTAAAACATTTCCAAACATAATTGGCTTCTAGCATAACATGCTTTACAGAACGAAAAATGGAATCTCTTCTCCTAAGCCTTGCTTCATCTGCAAAGTTACCTATCATTGAAAGGTATGTTAAAAATCAGTTGGATCAGGTTTATTATGCCTAGTGCATCTCTTTCAAGCACTATGTATATCTTACGTCCTCAACAACAATAATTTAAGAAATATTTATTTTTTTCAATTTAGTTTAAATAGATTGACTGAATTAAATTTATTTAGCCAATTTTCTAAGGTTTATATCATCTAAATTTATTTAAAATCCATATATAAGAAATAATATTAACATACCTAAATTTCAACAGAACACTTGATAAGAAAAAATTTTAAATTAAAAAGATAATTTTTTATTTTTGAATTTTAAATTAAGAATGATTGATTTGATTTTTTATTATATTTTAACTATAAGTTAAATCAAAACATAAATAATTAAATATACATATGATTCAGTTTAAGTTAAATATTAAAAGATTTGGATAATTAAATAATTTTTTAATTAATTTATTTTATAAATAGCATAAAATTAAAAATTATCTTACATGTTGATGTTTTATTATTTTGAATAATATATAATTAGATTTAGATATATTTGGATAAAAATGGATTTAAATTCAAATCAATATTTATATATTTTGAATATTTAATATGATTTAATGATTTAATTTAAAAGTTTTTTATATTTAATTATTTTAAATAATATTTAATTAATATTGTCTTACATGTCATTCAAATAAATTATCCAAATAAAAATCTAAATAAATAAATTTTATCAAATTTTTATGTATATTATAGTATTATATTATATATGATTACCAACCATAGAACAAGAAGTCAAGAGAAACATAGGAAACTTGGAAACTTGCTAAAAAGACAATTAGTAGCCATGGCCTGCCTATTAAATGGGTTGAAATTTTAACAGGATAGCCAAGCCAACAAAAACAAACCACCACAAACGGCCGAACACTAAGAAAAGATGGACCAATCTCAGCCTCACAAGAGAAGGGCAAGGAAGGGGGATCATTGATTCATAGATTTTAACAATGGTTTAAAATTGGAGTGGACAAATGCTATTGGGCTAACCCTAACACTCAATCCCCAAAACAAAAAAAACTAAAAAATACCCAACGTGGACCCTCACCAATATAAACAGACCATTAATATTTGTTTGGGCTACGGTCTCTACGTTTTACACGTGTCTTCACTTACCGTAAAAAGACGCAAAAAAATTTAAGAGTTGGGGTGGGCTGGCTTTGTGGTCCGTTCCAGCGTTGCGTAGATAGATCGAAGTCATGGTTCGTTTATGTTTTTGCCGTGCAAAGCTGAATGAACCAATAAGGAACTGAAAATTTTGTTTTCAAAGTATTTAGTAGGTTAGCCGATTGGAGTTGGAGCAGTGGACGGTGGACCTTTCTCCCCAAGTCCAATACCCAAAAATAAAATAAATGATGAAGACCTCTATCCCATTTCAAATTTTAATCTCAAAGTCTCACCCCACGTTGCCTTATCCCCAAGTAAAGCCGAAAGTCCCATCCCAACAACTACTACTACTCTCCTCCTTTCAGGTCCAATTAGCCCTTTCGGGTCTGTTCTAAGCCCAAATCCTCTTCCTCCCTCTCCCCTTTCTTCCTGCAAGACTCTAGATCCCTTAGCGTTCAAAAGTCGCTTTCCGGGCTTCAAATCCGCTGCCAGATCGCTTCTCTTCGGGTTTTTGACCGGTATAAAAACTTACCCTTTCCTAATTTTTTTGTTCCTTTGTTTGACCCTAATTTCACCTTTTCTTTTTGTTCCCTACTGAATTTTTAATGTTTGCTTCCTTATTCATTGGTATTATGAGTTTTGGATTTTGATTTTTAGGGTTTCATGTTTCATGGTTTGAGAGAATTGTGATGATTACTTTTGATTAGATTTAAAAAAATGAGAGATTGTTGGATTTTTGTCTTTACAGTTATGGAAGTTGAGACTTTGTTTCAACTTTTAAATGCAACGACGTGTTCCCTCTTTTGTTATACATATTGCTTTCGTTTCTTTGCTTCAGGCTTCGATGGGTTTTGAGTTTTGATGATCTGGGTGGGTTGTAGATTCCTCTCACAAGTCCTGTGTTTTTCTTTACACGTTACGTTTATGGGTTTTTGTTCTAGTTGGTGTTCTGCAAACATGGGTTTTTTTTTTTTTTTTCATTTTCCCTTTTGATCTGGGCAGATGAGTTTCGATTTGATCTTAGAAATTCAATTGGGTTTCACTTTCGCTTGATCTGGGCTTTTCTTTTTCTTCATTTGTTTTTTCAAGTATTATATTTTTGAAACCCTAGATCTATTTCTTTTTCATATTAAACCATGTCAGATGTTACTCGTCAAGCCCATATAGATATGAAATGCCTATTTTATCCCCGGCCCGTAAGGTAGTCTTTTGACTTATACCGACTTATCGAGTCATATAATGTTAAGTGCTTTTATATGATTTGGTGTTGGAATGGACCCACTGGAGTGGTGGTCCAGGCCCAATGATTCCTTGACCCAGTCCCAGTGGTCTAACGTCTATCTTGTGAGTGAGATGGAATGTACCTGCCGCGCGATTCGAGAGCCGAAGTTTTCAGCAATAGGCAAAAAAACAATAAAGATGGAACCCAGGAAACTTGGCTTCTCCTCCATATCAAAAAGAAAAAGGAAAAAAAAAAGTGAAATGAAAACAATCAAACTCTAGACAAGATGTCTTAAATGTAATTTGTCCCACGAGCCAATGGAAACATGCACTAAGTTGTAATGTCTTTGGTCTGGAAAACATCCTAAAAAGAACAATTTTCATGATTTCAGCCCTATTGTGGATTTAGAGACCCAGTATAAAATTTGTGTTGCATATGTAAAATAAGGTTTAGTTGATGGTAAAGTCATTGTTAGATTATTTTATTTTTTTCTTCCCATCAAAGCAGCTCTTATTTGTAATCCTGGATTTCCAGCACATGGACATTACCGAGTGTAGCATGCACATCTCATGTAAATGTAATATTAAAATGTCATAGTTCAGCAAGAGTACCGTTTTACACTAACTATACCCATAGCATGCAACCCTTGCAACATTGAGGGCATGCCCAATAGCCTTGACTTAAATCCTGACTGTTTTGCTGTTTAAAATTGAAATGAATTAGGGCTTTTTTTTTTTCTCTGGAACCTCTTGGTATGTAGTAAGCCTCTATGTAATGATGATCTCAAAGCTGAGAAGATTCTGTTGCAAAGGGGCTTCTCTCTCTCTCTCTCTCTCTCTCTCTTTTGAGTTGTGAAAACCGGTAGATTGCTTTGGCAAAAACTCATCATTTCCTGTATTTTCTAGCATCCTAGTTATGCTAGCCTTATGGTATTTGGAACTACCCTTTTGTTATGTTATTAAATACATATTTTGATTGCTTCTTTAAAATCTCTTTTGCTGTCAGTAGCAGGTTTACTTCTAGACAGCAATGGCAGAAATGACAGAAATGGAAACAACCCCCGGGGAGAATAACAATGATTTGGCGCTGATCACTCCTGAAACACAGCCTAACAAGCGAAGGAAAAAGAAGTCCATAGTTTGGGAGTACTTTACCATTGAAAATGTGAGTCCAGGATGTAGAAGAGCATGCTGTAAGCGTTGCAAGCAAAGTTTTGCTTATAGCACTGGTTCCAAGGTAGCAGGTACCAGCCATCTCAAACGTCACATTGCCAAAGGAACCTGTCCAGCACTCTTACGTCACCAAGATAACAATCAAGTGACTCCATATAACCCAAGCATGGGTGGAAGTGAAACACCAAAGAGACGCTACAGATCTCCTAGTTCACCTTACATTCCGTTTGATCAGGATCGTTGCCGCCATGAAATTGCAAGAATGATCATCATGCACGATTACCCTCTTCACATGGTTGAGCATCCTGGGTTCGTAGCATTTGTTCAAAATCTTCAGCCTCGGTTTGACAAAGTGAGTTTCAACACCGTTCAAGGGGATTGTGTCGCAACTTACCTGAGGGAAAAGCAAAGCCTCATGAAGTTTATTGAGGGTATTTCTGGACGCTTTTGTCTTACACTGGACATGTGGAGTTCAAATCAAACCCTGGGCTATGTGTTTATAACCGGACACTTCATTGATAGTGACTGGAAGTTGAATAGACGGGTTCTCAATGTCATAATGGAACCATATCCTGATTCAGATTCTGCTCTAAGTCATGCTGTTGCCGCTTGCCTGTCAGACTGGAGTTTGGAAGGCAAGTTATTTTCCCTCACCTTCAATTATCCTCCAAGTGAAGCTGGGCTGGAAAATCTTAGGCCTTTACTCTGCACTAAGAATCCCCTTATTCTTAACGGTCAGCTGTTAATTGGAAATTGCATAGTTCGTACTTTGAGCAGCATGGCAAAGGATGTGCTCGGAGCAGGGCAAGAGATCATCAAGAAAATCCGTGATAATGTAAAGTATGTGAAGGCATCAGAATCCCATGATGATAAGTTTGTTCAAGTTAAAAACCAGCTTCAAGTGCCAAGTGAAAAGACCGTATTTCTTGATAATCAAACTCAATGGAACACAACATACCAAATGCTTGCGGCCGCTTCTGAATTGAAGGAAGTGTTTAATTGTTTGGATACTTCTGATCCAGATTATAAGCTAGCCCCATCAATGGAAGACTGGAAGCTGGCTGAGACTTTATGCACTTTCTTGAAACCTCTCTTTGATGCAGCCAGCATCCTTACAACTACAACTAGCCCTACTGCAATTACATTCTTTCATGAAGCATGGAAAATACATGCGGATTTGGGTCGTTCAATCATTAATGAGGATCCCTTCATCAGCAATCTTGCAAAATCAATGCAAGAAAAGATCGATAAGTACTGGAAAGATTGTAGCGTGGTTTTGGCACTTGCAGTAGTCATGGATCCTCGATTCAAAATGAAGCTTGTTGAGTTCAGTTTCACAAAAATATATGGTGAAGATGCTCCCACACATATCAAAATTGTTGATGATGGAATTCACGAGCTCTTTCTTGAATATGTGGCACTTCCACTGCCTTTGACACCAACTTATGCAGAAGAAGGAAATGCTGGAAATAATGGAAAGACTGACGAATCTCATCAAGGAAATCTTCTTTCTGACCACGGACTTAACGATTTTGATGCCTACATTATGGAGACCACTAGCCAACAGATGAAGTCTGAACTGGATCAGTACTTGGAAGAATCCTTGTTACCCCGTGTCCAAGAGTTTGATCTGTTAGGTTGGTGGAAGCTGAATAAGATTAAGTATCCAACTCTTTCAAAGATGGCTCGTGACATTTTTTCGATTCCAGTATCTGCTGCAGCTCCTGACTCGGTCTTTGATATCACATACAAGCAACTGGATGAGTACAGAAGCTCCTTGAGACCAGAGACCGTGGAAGCCCTAATCTGTGCCAAGGATTGGCTTCATTATGGATCTGAAGTTTCAAATGCACTTGTTAAAATGGAATTTTAGATGTAGATCTTACTTCCATCAGAGTATCATGGTGAGGTTGCCCTATTGGACATATTTAGTTTACTATTTCACTATTAGGCTTCTATTTTGTACTATTAGAAAGAATTCTATGGATGCTTGGACATGAAAACTTAATTGCTAGGGTAGTTTTTGCTAGTGCATGCTTCTTTGAAGGTTGTACTGGGCACAAAAAAGTCCCAACACCAAGTAGGCTTTTGACAGGGTTAGACCACGGACTAGTCTTAAGCTCCTGTAGCTTCTGTTAGGGACCGGAAGACTATCCTGTCTTTTGCTTCTTATTCAGATGGATGTACAATGCAGATTTGCATATTTGCATGTCGACCTAAGCGGCTAAAACAACGACACAATCGGAAGAAATCAGTCTGAATTGCATCTCTGAACTTAGTCAAGACAGAACGAAACTGAATCAAATACAATCTGGGTAACTATTATTTGCATCTTGATTTTTGAGTTGCATGGTATGTTGCCGCCTATTGATAGCAAGGCTAATCGACATTCACACTTTGACTTGACCATTATCATCTCGATCATTTTAGGAAGGTTAGTTAAGTCATTTTTAATTTTTTCAAAACCAAAATGTACTTATCGCTTACCCCTACTTAAAAAATCAAAAGAAAAAAAAAAAAAAAACCAATCCCGTTAAATTAAGATTAAGAATTATTATTACATATGAATTTGAATTTTTTGAGTTATGCAAAATTAAATAAATGACACATTTTTTGATCAACAGTTATTTTTATAAAATATACTATCTTAAATGAATATGTATCAATTCGTTTAAATTAATTAGTTAAATTCAAAATTTTTTGAAGTATTAAATTAATGACTCCAAAATCTAGTAAACCTAATTAAAAATCCTTAAAAAATCAAATTAAGGCAAACAACTCCATCATCTTTCATACTCAATCAAACCACCCCACCACTGCCCACTCAGCAGTTTGGACTAAAAAGAGAAAAAAAACCTCTCCCTGTGGTTTCAATCTGTGTCCACCCACCAATTCGATCGCGTAGGTTTTTATTTTTTTCTTCTCTTTTCTTTTTTTTTTTTTTGTCATTTCTGCAAATCAGACGACACCGAAGCGGCAAAAGAACGCAGGTTGATTGTCCGCTTTCGCAATTTCTACGAACTTTTTGAGGACTCACTACGAAGAATCCCACCCAAATGGAATTTAATTAAAAACCTATACGACATTTTCTTGTTAAAGGAAGCTAGGTTTTTTGTTTTTTTATCCTCTACGGCTGAATTTTTTTATTTTCAAGTTTCTTAGTCAGTCCGGTTGGTCTGATCTGGTCATGGATTCGCGAGATTCGTCATCGTCGTCGGCTCCGAACCGAGATGGTACCGCAGGCGACGACGACGGCGTCCTCTCCGTCACTTCCGCACTCGCTAAAGACGCCGCTCTTCACTTCCAGTCTGGAAAGTTTGTCGAGTGCGTCGATATCTTGAATCAGCTGAAGCCGAAGAAAGAAGACGATCCAAAGGTGAATTATTCAAATTATTACTCATATGCATGCGTTGGTTTCGTTAATGGATGCGATTGACTCGATTCATTTTAGCTCTTTTCTGTTTTATTTATTTATTTATATATAAGTTGGAATTTTATTCAAGTGTTTTGTTGTGTATTTTTCTGGCTCACTAATACTTGATTACCAGCTGATTTCAATCGCTGGAATATCCTAAAACTATTAACTTAACAATCCAATGTTGACTACCTTATTTATATAGTTAATGATTATGATTCTATACAATTACTATGGATGTTAGAAACCCCATAACTAGGTTTAATTATTGCCATATGGCGATTTCACTATATATGTTAGCGTAATAATTCCTTTGTTGATATATTTATTTGTACTTAGACAGACACGTGGTAATCACTTACCTTAATTGTGGCGATTCTAAACTTCGCGATCAGTGTGTATAGGATAATAATCTTATAGTTAATCAGCACGTGGTGAATGTATAAAGTTGCTGGTGGGGTTTTTAGCTTCAGCAGTGCTATATTGGGTAATAGTCCTTTTCTTGGTGATGATAGATTACTTTATGTTACTGTACTACCAAAAGGTCTACTCTGTTGCAATGGCCTCCTAAGCTCCTGCTAATGAATGTAGGATGTTTGAATTTTGGGGTCATTTTAATGAGAATACAAATTAAATGAGTCTACTGTGCTTAATTGATTAAAAGCTAATCATTATATGATGGAGTTAGACTACAGGATACCCATCAAATATGGAATTATAGCTGGTTGAAAGTTCTGTCATGGTCTTGTTGTTCCTACTATAACAGGTGGAGAACCGAATACTGTACATTCATGTTTTGTGCTATGATATGTTGATATCGGCTCTCTCTTTTGGAAAGGAAATGGTTAAGATTTATTTTTCAAGCAACTTTATCTGAGTGTTTTAGTAAATACTAGCATGAGATAGGGATATTTGCTGTAATGCAGGAAAAAGACCAATTTTAAGGTGGACGGACTAGAGAAGCTGTATTTACTTACGCTTTTAACTAATTGCTGACTACAATGCTATTTAATGATCTTGTAAGTTGTTGAAAATTATAAATTTCAATGTTTGGTTACTCATATTGGGTTACTTAAATAAGATCTTTAAATAAAAAAAGTGTTGACAATGTTAACTAGGAACTATTTTTTGCTGAATGTTGATTAATATTAAATCAAGATGTTCTTAAAACTTTTTAGGCTATTAGTATATTATAATTGTCAATTTGTCAAACTTTATTCTTTGGAGTTATCAAACGATTTAAATATATCTAGCATGAAAATTTCAGTTGCATTCCAAAATAGTTCTTATAGTGCAAAAATTAGTAGTTATAACATGCAGTAGTAAAGTTCAGCATTTAATTTGTCAGAATGAATTTTTAACTTTATCAAATAGTACTTAAATTATGTCACCAAGAACAAATTCTTCTGCTGCAGGAAGTTTAGCTTGAACCCTCAACTAACATCTATCTCCATTTTTTTTTATGAAAAGCTTTATTTTGGTTTAAATTTTTAGGCCTTAAAAGCATCTAAGATAGCTGTGTTATATGAATCATTTGTCTTTGTACAAATTCAAACAGATTTAAATTTCATGAGATTGTAATGGTATCAAATTCTGTTTATATAAAGTTCTAGTTATGTTCAGAATTTTCATTACTTAATTGTCCTTATTATCCTTTGTAGGTGTTCTATTTCATTGCTAGAGTACAATTGTTGCCCTCAAATTGAAATTGCGCTATCTACCTATAGCTTCACTTCAGTGGCTTTTGACATCTATTATAATTTTTCCCTTTCTGTTGGCACAGTCTTAAGTTTTTTGAGCCAGTGGATTATTTAACAGGTTCCTCATAATATTGCAATTGCGGAGTTTTTTCGGGATGGTTGCTCAGATCCAAAGAAGTTGCTTGAAGTCCTTAACAATGTCAAGGTACAATGTTCTTTTTTTTTTTCCCCTTCCTCTGGGTTTACATGGCTATGCACTCCCACCAAATTTCTCATTATTAATCAAGTCATGTACCTACGGGAAAGAATGATAGTGCTGGCATGTTCATCAATTTTGTAACTTTGGGGTGGTCTAGTTTTCTCCAATTGAGAATGGGTAAGGAAAAACTAAAGTATTATCTTCTAATACTCAAATGAAATCTTTTGTTGAAAAACTCTGCTCAGCTTAATCAAAGTTGTCTGAGTGTTTCTATAATTGCAATCTACTAATGACAATTATGTTAGGCATTTGGTAATTTGAACTATGAATACCTTCAGTATGAAACCACTGCTAGTTATAGTGTTTACTGTGGGAAATGCTTAGTGGTGGAAATGATTTATGTATCTGACCCCATTTAATTTGGTTCTAAGACTTTTGAGCCCAAGTTTGTGTTGTGTATTTTCACCTCTAATAGCAGGGTGCCTGTAATGAATTCATTTTCTTTTTCCCGGATGCTCTAACTTGGAAAAAAAAAATTTTTTGAGGAGGCTGATTTCTGTCAGGAGAGAAAGTTTTGTTGTATTTCTATGTTCAGGACTTATTTTGACTTACACTGGCACTATTTTTTTTTTTTTTTTTGGGTGTTGGTTCAGAAAAGAAGTGAGAAGGTTGCTTATGCCTCTGGGGAACAGGTTGAGTCTGGTAGCAATGTTGGAAATAAAGTTACTTCAGGTTCAAAAGGAAGTGGTACAACTACACATCAGTTTTCTGCTTCAAATAGTGCCAGTATTATTTGCTCAGATGAATTTGATTCCTCTGTGGCTGCTTTAAACATAGTATATCCCCTTTCTATACTTTCAAGAGTTCAGGAGCAATAATCTTTTCATGAATTCATTGGAGTAACATGTTTGTTCTGAATTGATCTAATATAGGCAGTCATTTGGTTCCACCTTCATGAATATGCTAAGGCATTGTCAGTTCTTGAACCTTTGTTTCAAAACATTGAACCAATAGATGAGGTATTTTATCTCTATGTTGTTGTCATTTTGTTTTAATGATTGTTGGTTTGTATTAATTGCTTCCCTTTTTATTTATATGCAGACAACTGCTCTTCATATTTGCCTCTTGATGCTGGATGTTGCGCTAGCTTGCCATGATGCTTCGAAATCTGCTGTAAGTTCTAAATATTTGTAGTGTAAATATTTGTAGTGTGATTACTTGGAATTCCTTGCTAATTTCCACTTCAATCACTTTAGAGGTTACTTTAAGATGGATATGACTAACTGTTAGCCTTGTACTTTGTGGTTTGGGGAAAGAAAAAAAAATGACAAAGCTAGCTTGTGTGTACTGATGAAAGAGTGTCTGCCTTACAATTCTGATAAGCATGTTGTTAGAGGACATTGAAGCACTTGCCAATTTAAGAACGTTTAAATTTAGGAACTAATTTATTTAAAGGTGCTTTTGTTCCTTGGGATTAGGGAATGACACATCCTTCAAAGGGTACGCATCTTCATTTTGTACAGCCTTGATTGGATGATTTGAAATGTTTTATTGAGAATGAGAAACCATTCCTATATATTCCTCCTAGTGATTTTGTAAAATGATTTATTGTGTGGAGTGCCAAACTATAACTGAGTACTTCAATCAAAATTAAAACTTTGAAAAGATGCAAGACATTATATCAGAGTGTTCCACACCATTTTTTTCCTAGGATTTTGGTATCCCCATTTTCTCTTTTGCTGTTGTAAAGTAATAGTTAAATCATGAACACTGGTTTTGGTCCAATATAATCAATTATTTACAAGTCCTATCTGCTAAATGCACCCTTTTTTTTTATTCATCATATGTAGGTTACTAGATCTAAACTGTTTTTGCCTCCTAGAGTCCTAGTATATGAACTAACTTATTAATTTATGTAAGCAATATGAAATTACTGACGTTCTTTGCTTGTACAAATACTTCATGTACTACAGGGTACTTTTTTTATATTTTAAAATAGGACTGCTTTCCTATTTGCTGGTATTTCTACCCAGTGAAGAAGAATGAACCACATTTTTTCCTTTTTATTAAAGAATTTTTATAATTTGCTTGGTGGTTGGTCTATTGTCTGTTTTTGTTGCAATTGTCAAAATTATGTAGCTTTGCGACTGTAATTGTTAGTGAACATAGTATAGGAAGACTATATTTACCTTATGCTGTCATGCGCATTCAAATTCTCCTGTAACTGCGGCATTAAAAGGAACAAGTTCATTCAAATTTTTGTCCTTACCATGATGTGCTCCTTGTTCCCTATTCCATCTTGCATTTTATGTATAGGAAGTCAATTCAGCATTTCTTATTGAACACCCTGAAACTGCTTGCAAAGGCCTCTTTTAGTATTTCAAAGTGCTTTGTGATGAGACAAGCATAAAATATGTCACAATTCATTAAAAAAAAGCTGAACCTTTTAATTTTTTGCACTATTATTAATGTTTGTATCGGCATGTCTTAAATGATATGCAGAATGCTCTCATTTTATTACTTACTTTTAATGCTACTTCTAGCCCATACTTCTCCAAATCATTACTTTGTATCTTAAAAAAAAAACTGTTTATGCTTTGTTTTTCTTTTCCCCATTCCTGCTTAAAATGTCCCTAAAAAATAATGCAGTGATTTAGTTTGTGCTCCATGGAAAATGCTGAAAGCCTTTCCCAGTCAGAATTTAGGATTCTAGAGCAGTACTGCATTTCATGGGTTGTTTAATTTGATATGTTCTACTTAAAATAACCTTTATTATATGATATTAGTTTATGTATATCTTTCCCATTTTAAGTTTTTATTTTTGTAAAGGTTAGATAATTGTTCTAAGATTTTCAAATTGGAACCAAATGGATCAGTTGCTTCCTTATTTGAGGAGTGCTATCTAAAACTGTAGCTTTGCCAATTATACTTTTCTCTTTCCTGTATTGAATTTTTTTCTTATAAGATTGGTGACTTTATTTTATACTGATAAGCATGGTTGGCACAAAGATCTTCTAAACAGTTATGCCTGACTTGGAGTCTTAGGCAGTTTAGGCCCGCCTGTTGGATTCTGATTTGGATTCATGCCCTTGGTATGGGCAGCTATAACACTTTTCAGAGTTATAAACCCAGTTTGTACTCTGAACAATCTACAAACACCAATTCTTTTGTAATACACCTTGTATTGCTTATTGTTTGAAGGGACTTTGTAAATTAATTTGGTGAGAATATGGTTTAACATCTTGTAGTGACCACTTGGTTTGGAATGCATATAGGAAGATAATTCCTCATCTATTCTGAAAATTTGGCATTATCATTTATGACTTTCATTGTGGGTGTATATGTTCTTTTAATGGCAGGTTTTACCATGTTATATTTTATTTAAAATTAGTGTTTGTATCTTATAACTTTGATACTCAAATAGCTTTAATTATGTTCAGGATGTATTGAATTATTTGGAAAAAGCATTTGGCATTGGCAATGTGAGCCAAGGGGACAATGGTAACATGGTTGCCCAACAATCCATGAATCTAGTTGGAAAATTTTCTTCAGTTCCAAGCAGCACATCGGTATCAGATGCTTCTACTTCCGATTTAGTTGCTAGCGTAAATGCCTTTGAGAACCCTCTATCTAGAACTTTATCAGAGGAACCACTGGATGAAATGTTTTCAGCACTGGATATTGGTGGACAGAACCTATCTAGGCCTGCTGGTCTTGCATCTTCAAATGATCTTCCCAGGACCACAGTTGATAGATCTATCTCTGGTGTTGATCTGAAGCTCAAGTTGCAGCTTTACAAGGTTCGATTTTTGCTTCTCACTAGAAATTTAAAGCTAGCAAAGCGTGAAGTCAAGCATGCAATGAACATTGCTCGAGGGCGAGATTCATCTATGGCTCTTCTCTTGAAGGCCCAGCTTGAGTATGCTCGTGGAAACCATCGAAAAGCCATCAAGTTGTTGATGGCATCAAGTAATCGGACAGATGCAGCAATTTCGAGCATGTTTAACAACAATCTAGGCTGCATTTACTATCAACTGGGGAAGTATCATACATCTGCAGTGTTCTTTTCCAAGGCACTGAGTAATTTTTCATCTCTTCAGAAGGAGAGGCCTCTAAAGCTATTAACATTCTCACAGGATAAATCTCTCTTCATAATATATAACTGTGGATTGCAGTACTTGGCCTGTGGAAAACCAATTCTTGCCGCTCGTTGTTTTCAGAAGGCAAGTTTAATTTTCTACAAAAGACCCATATTGTGGCTTCGGTTTGCTGAATGTTGTCTAATGGCTGTACGGAAAGGGCTTGTAAAAGGAAGTCAGGCTTCATCAGAGAGATCAGAAATCAGAGTCAGTGTTATTGGAAAGGGTAGATGGAGGAAACTTCTAATTGAAGACGGAATTTCAAGAAATGGACTCGTAGGTTCTGTTGAAAAGGATGATTGGGTTTTAGGTGGTGGTGATGGGCAGCCTAAGCTTTCATTACCCCTTGCTAGGCAGTGTCTCTACAATGCACTGCACTTGTTGAACAGTTGTGAGTGGAGTAATTCAAAGTCTGTTTTACTCTCCAATTCATCCTTTGAGGAGAATAAATTAAGTGATGGGGCATCTTCCAATAACTCCAACAATAAGAACTTACCTAGCATCGATGCCAAGAGTTCAACCTTGTCAGGAGGTCTAGTTAACTTAAACGGGGATTTGAAAGAGCCTAAGGGGGGAGCTAATCAGGAGATTATTCAGAACTCCATTTCCTATTATGAAGATATTTGCAGAAGAGAAAATCAGATGATTAAGCAAGCTCTTCTTGCTAACCTGGCATATGTAGAGTTAGAACTGGAAAATCCTTTGAAGGCCCTCTCTGCAGCACGATCTCTCTTAGAACTACCAGGTTGTTCAAGAATTTACATCTTTCTAGGTCATGTCTATGTGGCAGAGGCTCTCTGCTTGCTGAACAAACCCAACGAAGCTGCAGACCATCTGTCCATTTATTTGTCTGGGGGAAATAATGTTGAATTGCCGTTTGGTCAACAGGACTGTGAACAGTGGCGAGTGGAAAAACTTGTTGATTGTGAAGAACCAAATGGAGGAGCGGCAGCTGCCAAGAACCCTTCCCCTGAGGCCTTGCAGGATTTCGTGTTTCTTAATCCAGAAGAGGCACGTGGAACGCTTTATGCTAATCTTGCCACTGTTTTTGCAATTCAAGGTGAGCTTGAGCGGGCCCACCATTTTGTGATGCAAGCATTGTCCCTAGTACCCAACAGTAGCGAAGCCACTATGACTGCAATTTATGTTGATCTCGTGCTTGGTAAGTCACAAGAAGCTCTGTCCAAATTAAAACATTCTAATCATGTTAGGTTCCTTCCCAGCAGTTTACAGTTGAATTAATCCTCCGATGGTTGGGGGGTGGTTCTAATTCGATCCTGTGTGGCGCATCTTTCAGTTGCTAGTTAGCAGGTAGATCAGCAATCCTTTTAGAGGATTTGTATCATATAATATAGTTCAATTCAGATAATAAGTTTCTGTTTTTTCTTTTTTTTTTTCCCTTTAATTTTTTCCATATCTAGGGTTCATTTTTCAGTGGTGTGGCTGATTGTTTTGGTAAGAGCTGAAGCCCACCTGTGAATTTGAGATGTAGTTCTAATTCAGGGTTTTTGTGTTTTAGTGGCAAATCCCTCCCTCTGGTATTTGAAGAATAGAGAGAGAGAATGAGATTGAAAACGGAATAGTTTTTGTTCATTTTGGATTTAAAGCCCAACTCCTTCATTTCGATGAGTTGTTGCCTTTGACTTACAATTTTCTTATTTCTTCATTTTTTTTTCCCCTGTTGTGTCTACAATTCCGATTTTTATCTCTGGATATTACCGTGGTGGATGATGCATTATGCAAACTGTTCATGTGCTCACAAGTTAGTGTATTGGCAACAGAGACATACTTTTTGATTTGTTTCATTTGTCCATTGGGACTATTAATTTCAAGCTAGGTTTATCATTTGGGGTTCCGAAACGAAACCTTTCGATGGTAGAAAACAATAATATGAAATGTACGTTTGGGTTTCTGATTTCCGATGCGGCTCGCATATCTTTTTCCAAAGTCCGAAATCCAAAATCCAATCCCTTTGATTTACCATTTATCAGAACAAGGGGGGCCATATGTGGTTGTTGAGACAGAACATCAAGTGTTTGCATTTTTTCTTTTTCAAATTTACTACACAATTATCATCACTATAATATACTCGGCTAGAGTCTTTATATAATTACATTATTGAGCATTACCCAGTCTGAGCAATTAACAATGGCAATTTGTCATGGAATTCTTTATGAGCACCCGAATATATCATTCAGCAAATGTTTCAATTAACTGTTGTCTTATGTTTCTATGAAGTAATGGTAACATATATTCTGATTATGTGTTAAATCTGAGCTTTCGCAAACTCTGGTTTTATATTTAATAGGAGTCTCTTAACCTATTTATCACCTGATTTCATTTTACGCAAGAATTATAATTAATATATAAAAGTAGAAAACAAAGAATTTAATGTCAACCAAATGGGAGACATAATTTTGTTGAACTCCAAACAAACAATAAAAATCCACAAATACTTAAATGTTAATTTATGGGATAATTCTCCAACTCCGTTAATAAAATTTAAAATCTCAACCATGATATATTGTTTTCAATAATTTACTAATCAATGGAAAAAAGTCATTTAATCTCTTCGGCCTCCTCTTCAAACGCTGTCACCGGAAAACTCTTTGACAACCCCATGGGAGTAGTAAACGTGATTTTGGTAGGATTAGGATTATCCTCAGAAATATCAGAAAGAGTAATCCAGATCATCATCTCCTTGCTTTTGACTCCTGTCAACTTCCGCATCCGATGATCCTCAATAAACGCCGTAATCTCGGGATCATATGAGGAGGCTTCAAGGACCTTGAACCAATACTTAAAGGTCTTGTGCTGTTTCAGCCAGATGAAGCGTGTGTTCCGGTTGAACCCGACCTCGACGAGGTTGCTCAAATGCATCAACCCTTTAGGCAGATGGAACTGGTTGAGGAACTCATGCGTTTTTTGCTTGCAAAGAGCCGCTCCATAGTAGATCTCTGCCCTTCTTGGTGACTTGCTATTTGCTTTGATGCCATGTTCGTTACTTGTGAGAATGCAATTTGTAACGATCCAAGTGTCCTTATATATAGGTACGTTTGCCTTTTGGAGGGAAAGTGGGGGAATTTAGAACGGTTGTTTTCTATTTATTTTTATTTTCTTCATAATTTCTTTATTTGAAGAATTTTTTTTTTATTATTTTAAAGTTTGTTTGTAAAGATTTGCACATTTCTATGACTTATTTTTCATTCTTTATAAAGTATTATTATAAACAACAAATGAAATGCATGTTATTATATTGAAATTAAAAGCATTTATTTATACACAAGTTGATTGATTATATTTTGATACAAAAATTTAAAAAAAAAAAAAATTTGTTGATTGAAATGAGGATTTTGTTTTCATATAAAGAAAGGGAAATGAAACTGCACACTGTGCACAGCATTTATTATAGTGTATGTGCACTAAGCTTGCCAATTATATGTTGATTATGAGGGAAAGAAAATCATATAAGACAAAAGATATTAGTTGTCCTTTTATATTATTTACATCTATACTACATTAGATTAAAAGACATTTTTAATATAATTTTTAATTTTTTAAAAATTATCATAGTAATATAATTACTAAAGTAATCTTATTACTAAAATAATCTTATTACTTGTAAAATCACTTCATTTAATTAACAATTTTTAATTTTTAGAGATTAAAAATAATTATATTTAATATTACTAAAAATTAAATATTATTTTGTTAAAAAATATGAAAGTAATCATATATTGTAATAGTTACGCAAATTAATAATTTTAATATTGTTTAATGATAATAATTTGGAAAATATTAGTAGTAGTTTATTATATTTTATAATAAAATATAAATAAATTAATAAATATATTTATTGATAGGTAAATTAATTTTTATAATACAAATTATCTACTTTGTTGACCTGTGAGAAAAGTTTAGAAACATAATTAATGCTTTTGATATCTAACAATAATCTATTTAAACTTACAGTTCTATCATGATAAGTATTCAATCTATTATTTGAAACCTTACTTTGTCAATAACTTTGGAAATTTGATTCCAAAAAAAGGTAAAATTTATTAACAAAATCTTTGTTTACATGATTAAATAAATGGGTTAGCCTTCTATTTCAATCTTTTTGATTCTCTCTTTTGATTCATCTTCTTGCATAAAAAATAAGTAAACAAATTCTATGGTCGTTGAACAACTTTTTTAATTATTTTCTTGTAGCTTTTCTTTTAATTAAGTAAAACATAAAATTTAAATGAATTAATTATTGCCAAGTGTCAAGACATAACCCCTCAAGTGGATTCCTTTCAACATATTGTGTAGATTTTGCTCTAATTTTTATTTTATATAAGAAATTGCAATGCGAAAATAAAAGAAGAAATTGTAATTGTTAAGATTCGAACTCGAAATTTATTAAATGTTATATCTTAAAAATAATTATATAAATTTATTTTTAAATTAGAAATATAAATGTATAAATGTTCTCTTTTATGTACATATATTAATTGATTTTTTTTTAGTGACCTTGTACAAATGGCTAAGAGACAAAGTATTTCTTGCTGGATTATTAATTGTAAAGGAAGCCTCTTCAATCTTTATGGATCACTTGAGATATTAACCAAAAAATCTGCTGAATTCTAACAGAAAACCTTATCACGTGTTATTATTATTGAAGATAGAGACAAACAAGGTTCATGTGCCATAGCTTAAAATTGGTTCCCTCTTCCTTCAATCTTACAGCCTACCATTGATCTAGTGAAACTGTATTCTTCAAGTTGCCCCTTGTGATCGATTCCCTGGCTAATTCCTATATAACATCCCGCTTGAAGAACGAAAAAAAACCCAAGAAAAAAAAGACAAAGTCTAGAGTTGTAGAGTGGCCTTTCCTGATTCTCTCCCATTGCCTCATATTAAAAGGCACTCTTGGTAGAGCATGCTTTAAAGCGCGAATTATAATGTCGTGGTCCAAAATAAAGATGAAAATTGTAAGCATAAGTTAAGACCCTTTGTCCATAAATGTACCCATTAATTGAACATGGTTCACCGAAATTTTCATCTAAATGTATGGTTAGATTGTTCAGTCATGTCCTGATCATTTTTTTTTTTTTGTTACATCATGAAGATAAAATTTTAATACAAATAAAAAGGAAAAAGCTTTTGATGTTCCTTCAAACGTTTTTAACCACTAAACCAATGGCTCGGAGATCATGTCCTGATTATCGCTACATTTGAAAAATGCCAAAAAATGAAAAACAGATTTCGTACAAGAACCTCCATGATTGACGACTTCATCTGTAAAGCAATATTTTCCGATGCCATTGATTTTCTGCTGCCTGGTGTACTCTCTCCCAGACTATTTGTGTTGAATTTGAAGCCTTCTCATGCACGGAATAAAAGGAAAAGCTTATATCGTGTTGGGGTTTCTGTCTTTTTTTACTTAAATGTAATTAACTCTCCCAAAAGGCATTTCCACTGTCCACCCATATATAGTTTCTGAAAGTAACCTCGTAACATGCACAGTACAGGGCCAAAATAACAAAGAGGCTACAATAAAGAGTCAAGACTTCAAAAACCAAAAAGATTTCATGATGGCACTGATTTTGGATGTTGGAATTCTCAAAGCCCATTGGAACTGTAAAAACTAAGATCTCTGTTCTTTTCATTATTTAGATGATGACCTAATAAATCAAAGGTATCAGACTGAATGGCGGATTTTGGTATATAAGGTACTTACCATTTTTTCAAAGTGAGAATCCAGAAGGACTAGAACTATAGGCATGCAGCATGCCCTTAAACTGTACTATATCATGTACATGAGGTGGATTCTCTAGGGGCATCAAATTTTAGTTTCTTTCAGACTTAAAAAATTTTAAGACTTTTCTCATGCATTCTACTGCGGTAATGATTGTTAAAATGTTTAATGAATATTAAATATTTTGTACTTTTATATTCAAATTGAATTCTTCATTTTATTTTCAATTAATTTTAAATTAAATGTTTAATATGGTATTAGAGTTAATTTTTTTTTTCATTATCTTTTTTTAATTTATTACATGTAAAGTTTTTTTTATCTTCATTTATACGTGATAAATACTTATTAAAATAAATTATCTTATATATAATAAATTTTTAATATTTTATAATTTTATATTCAATTTGAATCCATTCATTTACTGTTAATTGATTTTAAGTTAGATATTAACAAATATATAAGTGATTAAATTGAATAGGAAATATTGAAAAGTTATACGTTATACCCCTACTATACACACAACAAAATGAGAACACTGGAAAATCATGAACAGAGAGAAATGATTCTTGATTGCGTCTACAAAAACACACTTGCAACAATGTTTTAAAATAAATAAATAAAAACAAACAAAAGATGTTACAATAAGAGCTAGTCAGCAGAAATTTACAATCCAATTGAGAGAGATCACGGGTAGCGGAGAAAAAAGAAAGCTCGATTTCATCAGAGTCTATGAATCTGGCAACCTGCAAATTCAAACGCCATGAAATCTAATGAGGAAAAAAGTTCCCTGAAGTGCAAATGGAGAAAAAACCTTTAATAATTGAACATGCGAAAAGTCATTCATTATTTAAGAGTCCAAAATGCCACACTGTCATACTTTATATATTCTTTTTGGGTCAATGACTTCATTTTTTTTAATTTTTAGTTCGTGTTTGGCATGGGATTTTTTTATTTTTGAGAAAACTACGATTGTTATTGGTAAAAATTTGATTTAATTTGAGCTCTAAAATCAAGAAATACTTTTGTAGTAAGATAATAGTAATAATATATTTTACGTACTTGCCCGTTGAGGTCATGTTACTTGCAAAAACATTGATAATTATATCCAAAAAAGTAGTGGAAAAATCAAATAGTTAAAGTTTCGACGCTAAAAGAAAGCGTATTAGAATTAGAATGGAGGTGAGAAAAGTACTTAACTTGGGTCTAGAGAGAGCAAGTGTAACCGGGAGGGGGTGTCTTCCCACAAGTTACAAGAAGCTGAAGAGCAAGTGGTACATAAATGTTGAGGTTGAGAAGCTTAAGCTTGAGAGTGGTGCACAAGCAGACTGCAGCTTCGAGCTCAACAAGACCTGAAAGAACTGGACAGCATTCATTCACAACTCGGTCACCAAGACCAATGTGCACCAACCCTCCTAGCAGATCCACACAAGCACCCAATTTCAGTGTGTCAATAGGGCAAGTGGCCTCGACTGGTGGTGGTGGGCAGGGTTTTCCACTTGGCGGATTAGTAGTTGGAGGCACTGTCACCGGAGGACCTGTCACTGGAGGGAGGTTAATGGGTGGCTTCACAATTGGAGTGACAGTCACTGGAGGAACAGTCACAGGAGGGAGGTTAATTGGTGGCTTCACAATTGGAGGAACTGTAACCGGTGGTTTTACAATTGGAGGAACAGTAACTGGAGGGAGTGTCACTGGGGGTTTTACAATTGGAGGGACAGTAACTGGTGGCAAGTTGATTGGGGGTTTAACAATGGGAGGGACAGTAATGGGGCCTTTAGGGGACTTTCCCTTAGGCTTTCTATGCTTTGACGGTGACTTGCCACAGGAACCACAACCAAAACTTGGAGTGGCTGAGGAAATGAAAAGCATGCAAATGAAGAGGAGAGCTGAGGTTTTGCTGGAGTCCATTTTGAAAGAGAGAAAGAGAGTGGGATTTGTAAAATTTTTGTAAGAGAAATAGGAATTATATAGGAATAGTGAGGAATGGAAGAAAACAAACAAAAAGCGCTAGAAGAAAGCAGACCACGTGAACATGGGCAAGTTCAAAAGGAAGCTGCCAACCTTTGCTAGTTGGCAATCTATTGCTACGACTTTATAAATTAGGAGTGGAAACAAAGAAAATGTTATAAAAATGGTTGTGAACCTATTTGGTTTTTATTTATTTATATTTATTTATTAAATTTAATAAATAATTATGAATATTATTTCAAAATTTATTAATTAAACAAATAAATCAAAAATATAAAAAATTATTTATGATCGATTCGTTTACACTTTTATTATAAACACATGAATTCATAAAAAAAAAAACCGCTGTTACATTAGCAATATCTCTTCCTCGATTAACGGTAGAGTTTTGGCCTCTAGTTTTGATTTAGAAAGAAAGAACAGATTTTAGGTCAATTTTGATCAAGGAACAGCTAGAAGATAAGTTAGGATTAACAAATCTTCTACTTGGGTTGAGTCCGAGGCAGTTCTTTCTTTCAAGACAAGGCAGGGTAGGCTTTGATTCAGACAAACATAGGCTGTTGGGAAGGGTAACATTGTATCAGTTTCTCATTTTACTGAAAATCTTACGCTACCTCATTGCCACATGAGGTGCGAAGCAACTTCTCGAGTGTTGAGCTTTCAAAGACTTTTTCAAGACCATTCAAAGCTTTCCATTCCACCAGGCATACAGAGCCCGCTTTTCTTCTTCGATGAGAAAGCTCAGCATCACCACTACGGAAACGAAATTTCCTTAGTTCTGTGAAACAAAGCCAAGCCTTTTCCGCCTTCCATCCCGCGTTTCCCTGCTTGAGACTTTTTTTTATTAGCCTAGTCATGAACAGGCTCGGGCTTAGAGGTATGGATGGTCCCCACTAAGGCTTGCCTACTGCTTTGTTACAAGAGCTGGATCGATTGAATCTTTTCCCAGTGTCCATGCTCCTACTACGACTTCTGCTGCTATTCTGACTCCCATGGATGGTTATGGTGGTTCCCCAGCTGCTGCTCCTACTCCTTTGGCTGGTGCCAAATCAGGTGACTTTGAAGTTGAAGCTTGCCCAGTAGGCAGTTAGATGTAGATGTAACCATGCTTTATTTTACGTATCTTTGGAACTTAATTAGAAATTTTAAAAAATTGCAATTTAATTTTGATTTCAAATATTTCTCTTCTTTTTTTTTGGGGGGGGGGGCAACTTAAAACTTATATTTGATACACTAATAGATTATAAATTTTAATATCATCAATTAATCATATGATGCTACATTATTAATGAAAAAGTTTAAAAAATTAAATTTTTGTATATTTATTTTAAAGTCTTATAAAAATTTATAAATTTATATTTGAAACACATAATGTATAAACTTTATATACCATCAATAAATCAAATAATATCATCTTATTAATGAATAAATATCAATTTTTAAAATAAATATATAAAAAATTAATATATTTTTTTAAAATTTACTCGGTGAATACTTTTTTTTTTTTTTGAGATATTAATAAGGTGAATACTTATTCATTAACGATGTGGATTCACCATCAATTTATAAATGTATACAGCAAATATAAATCCAAAATTTAATAAGGTGAAATCATATGGCTTATTAATGTCTTTAGTTTTTCCATCTTTTATATGCCTCTCATATATCTTTACCAATTAATTTCTGATAATTGTTTCAATTTAAGTTGTCTTTTTCTCTCTATCTTTTCTTCGAATAAATTCAATTTTGGTTAAGCTTTTTAAAATATATATATCAGTTAAACTGCCAATATTAATTAAACCTCTCTATTAATGAAAATAACTGAATAACTATAAGCATTCTATGATGAATTGTTGAAATAAACCAAAATGAAACTTTATTGAAAAATGTCATGCTAAGCACGGTGCATTGGTGATGGGGGCATGGCATCCCTCAATTAACGTTATCCCTCCTTTTCACTTAATTTGACCTTATTCAAATGTATAGAAAGAAAAAAGAAGAAACATTTTTATCTTTAAGTTAATTTAATTTATTTTCTTTGGGACATTTTGGGTAAAGAAAATATTTATATCTTTATTGTACTGCATATATTTATTATTTTATTTTTTGATTTGGAAAAAAATTTTGAAATTTACTCTTTAAATAAAATATATGTATGAATCATTGAATCAAACTTTCAGATGCGTGATATCTACTATTAATCTTTCTACAAATATCTGGTTATGAATTATATATGAATTAAATCTACTTAGCCAAATGTAACGCAGAAGGGTTCTTTTGGAATTAGGGCCACAACTCACAAGGCATTTTAAATAGTGGAATCTATGAATTTCTTTTATGTAAATGATGGTACAAGATTCATAGGTATATATTTATTCGGATTATCGATGAAAAGAGATTCATGTTGTATTATCACATCAATGATGCCATTTTGAGAGATTGGATCATTCCGTCCAAATAAAAGCATTAATCGGCTATAATGCCGACTTGCCTGGTTCATGATACGACTTTGAAGGGGGCGGAAAAATCGTTTGCTTATCACTTCCTTTTTTGCAATATAGGGGGCCACATGGAAGGAGACCGATCGAGATGGCTAGATGATAATCTCGGGAAAGAGATTATTTAAAAATAAAATAAAATAAATGTTTGAGAAACACTGCAATCCATGCAGCATATTCGACGTTAAACAGGCCTGGAAAGTGTTGAATGCAATAAGACACGCAAACTATTAACTAGATTTTGTCGTGCGTTGTGGCTTTACGCTATAAAGTGTTGGTGGCAGTAAAATCCAATGCCTGAGATTTGCAATGCAAAATGAATGGCCCAGAAATGCCAACTTTTTCTTTTACAATCTGAGATTTATCTGGGTAAATATAATCTGGCTTTGGTTTGTCCAGCGGATCTGCATTGATTACATTTGCAGAGCTCGATCCATGGAGTTTTCTTTCATTTAGCTCTTTTTTTTTTTTGGGTACACCGTACATTCTCTTTAAAACATATACGGTCCTTGAATGGTTAATTAGTAGTAAATCCTTGGGGATTATACAAATATAATAATCTAAGAAAAATTATTTTATTAACAGTTAGTGAAAATTTTAAATTTTAGCAACGAAATTAAAGAGTTATCTTATAGCCTTTTGAAGTACTATATTAAAAATAAAAAATATATATAAGAATAATGAAACATATGATAATATTATAATATAACATAATTTTATATTCTAATATCATAAGTTTGATAGTCTTCATATGTTGGATGATAGTAGGATAGCATTAATTAAGTATAATATCTAAATAAGCTCTCAATTTTTATTTTTAAAATGCAAAATAAACTTTTATATTTTTAATTACATGAATTACATGTTTATAAATTTTATTTTATTGCTAATTAGAATCTCGACGGTTTTAATTTTTTAATTGAATGATTTCCATTTATAAAATGCTTTACTTTTTAGATGAATTAATGATAATTTAGAAGAATATTACTAGATTATTAGGATGAAATAATGATAAATATTTAGAAGAATTTATTTTTAAAATATTTATTAATTATACAATATTCATCCAATTTTAAGATTTAATGAGTATAATTACAATAAAATAAAAGTTTATAACCTTAATTTCAAGCAACAAAATGTCGAGAGTGTATTTATATTTCGAAATAAAGTTTAAGGGTTTTATTTGGGTATTAAGCTTATTAATTATTATCGTAACGGTTTGAAATCGTCAGACGTAAATAAATTTTAAAATCAAGAGAAATAAATGAGGAGAATCACCATCAATCTTTATTAGGGTGTGATTGGTCATCAAAAAATTTTTCTTTTTAAATAAACTATAAAAACGGGTTTAAAGTTTATCAAAAAGATAAATTTTGATCTACGAAAAATCAGGTTGGGTTCGAGAGTTGGTTATGTGTGAGGAAGAATTAGCACCCCCACAACGCCCATAAATTGGTACCATTCAACTATACGTTATTTTCGGTATTAGATAAAAATAATTTTGACTCAAAATTTAATACTAATTCTATTTGTTTTTAAAAAATTATTTTTGCTAAAATTTTTATTTAGAAATATTGATAAAATTTTTAAGTTAAAAAATTATCTTAAAATTTTTCAACATCTAGGCAGAATTTAAAATAATCTTTTCGCTTAAGATTTAACACAACAATCCTTAAAATGAAATAACACTCTTTATAAAAAATTGTTGGTGACTCTCTAACATCTAGGCAGAGTACCAAGAATTATTTCTTTCGGAATGTTATTTTTATTTTATTTTGTAATATCACAAATTTTTTTTAAAGTATTATTCTTTTTTTATTATAAAATATTTTATCGCCAAGTAGTAAATAAAAATTAAAGACAGAATAGTGCAAATAAATACTGACAATAACATGCTAACTAATGTATGCCAATGAATGTTATGTAGGATGAGATGCAATTTAAAAGTTGGATTCTTAAGTATAATGAGGCCACCCTGACTCTCTAACATCTAGGCAGAGCTTAAGTGCGACTGTTTATATTTAAGATCTTAATTTATTGTTATACTTTTTATTTATTAATCTTATTGTTAATGCAAATTAAGAAATCGTGTGAAAAGACTTAAAGAAGTAAAATTTCCTAAATACTCCATCATCTAGGCGACATTCGGGAATAAATTGCTTCAAATGAAATTTTCACACGTGTTTTTAGGATTTTTAGAATTTTAAATTTTAAAGGGTTTTGGATTTTATGGAGGGTTTTAGAAACCTAAGATTTTGAAAATTAAAAAATAATGTTTAAGGTTTCATTTTTTAAAAAATACGAACATCTTTAAAAATTTCCGACCTCTAGGTGAATTTTGGAAGCAAGTTCGATTTTAGTGATTTTTGAAAATTAATCAATAATTTTTCATATATTTATTTTTTATGAAAATTTATTAATAATAATTTCTCAACATCTAGGCGAAATTATTTTTTAAAAAAATATTTTTTTTATTCCCTCCAACATCTAGGCAGGAAAATAATAATAATAAATATTTTTTTGAACATTTTTAATATATATTTTTAATTGTTTTCATTTTTATTACTATTAAAACAATGAGACATTTATTCTAACAAATTTAAAAATTTATCATGCATAAATATATAAAAATATTAAAATAACAAAAATAATAATATATATAAAAAAATTAGAAAATTAAAAAAAATTAAAAAAAAAATTTTTTACTTGAACCGGACCGGTCAACGACGGTTCGATTGAATCGAAAAGGGGTCGATTCGACGCACGATTCGGTTGAGCGGTCTACGGTTCAATCAGGTTCAAATCGGTTCAATTGGATCGGTCAGCAGCTGTTGGAATAACGGGCCCACGGGTCGGGTTACGCGGATCCCGGGTCAGATCTGGGTCAATGCGCGGATCTCCTTAGTCGAAATGACGTCGTTTTGCTCCTTAGTCTTTTATATATAACTAAATTTTTTTTTTGTTCATTCTTTTTGTTTTTTAGAAAAAAAGGGGGGAAAAGCTCTGGGGAGAGCTTGCCGTCCGGTCGTCAGACCATCGTGCCAGCTGCCGCCTGGGTCGCCGCTGACAGGGTTGTCGGTGGTCGCCGGTGATCGAAAAATTTCAATAATACTCTCAGAAGCGCTTTTCAACACGCTCTTTCTGGATTTGACGTCCATTTTACCAGCGTTGATCGGGGCTCAAAGTTTCTGTTTCCTTTGTTTTTTTGTTAAAGCAAGACTGACGTTATTTTTTTGCTTTTACAGGTAGCTTTCGCGCTGGATTTCTCCTTGCAGGGAGGACTGTTTGTCTCTTTTTTCTTGTTTTTGTTTTTGTGTTTCTATTTTAGTGGTTGATGTGGGTTGAAGGATTTTTTTTTTTTGTGTCTGGGTGTCCGACAGAGTGTTGTGGGCAATGTGTCTGAAAGTGAAAAACTATCCGAAGGTTTTCGAGAGAGGGGATCTCCGAAATAGCTTTCGAAAAGGGGGGTTCGAGAGAGAGCTAAGAGGAAGAAGTTGGGGGGTTTTTAAGGAGTTTAAAAGGGGATCTGAGTGACTGTAGGATGGCTGTAGGTGGGCTGAACTTCTTCATTCAAACTTCCTGTGTTAAAAAAAAAAACTTGGGGCATCTCGGGAAAGAGATTATATTAAAAATAAATAAATAAAATGTTTGAGAAACACTGCAATCCATGCAGCATATTCCACGTTAAAAAGGCCTGGAAGTGTTGAATGCAATAAGACACGCAAACTATTAACTAGATTTTGTCGTGCGTTACGGCTCTACGCTATAAACTGTTGGTGGCAGTAAAATCCAATGCCTGAGATTTGCAATGCAAAACGAATGGCCCTGAAATGCCAACTTTTTCTATCTGAGATTTATCAGGGTAAATATAATCTGGCTCTAGTTTGTCCAGCATATCTGCATAGATTACATTTGCAGAGCTCGATCCATGGAGTTTTCTTTCATTTATCTCTTTTTTTTTTGGGGGGGGGGGGGGGTACACCGTACATTCTCTTTAAAACATATACGGTCCTTGAATGGTTAATTAGTAGTAATTCCTTGGGGATTATGCAAATATAATAATCTAAGAAAAATTATTTTATTAACAGTTAGTGAAAATTTTAAATTTTAGCAACGAAATTAAAGAGTTATCTTATAGCCTTTTGAAGTACTATATTAAAAATAAAAAATATATATAAGAATAATGAAACATATGATAATATTCTAATATAACATAATTTATATTCTAATGTCATAAGTTTGATAGTCTTCACATGTTGGATGATAGTAGGATAGTATTAATTAAGTATAATATCTAAATAAGCTTTCAAATTTTATTTTAAAATGCAAATAAACTTTTAATATTTTATTACATGAAATTAATGTTATAAATTTTTATTTTATTGTAATTAGAATCTTGATGGTTTTAATTTTTTTAATTGAATGATTTCATTTATAAAATGCTTACTTAGATTTATTTAGACGAATTAAATGATAAATATTTAAAAGAATATTATTTTAAAATTTTAATTAATTATATATTATTCATCCAATTTTAAGATTTAATGAGTATAATTACAATAAAATAAAAGTTTATAACCTTAATTTCATGCAACAAAATATAGACAGTATATTGTATTTCGAAATAAAGTTTAAGGTTTTATTTGGATATTAAGCTTATTAATTATCCAAAACTTTGTAAATTTTAACTAACATGTCAATTACTTACTACCCTAGATTCTCTGTTACATTTATATCAATTTAATCCTCAATGTGTATGATAATTCCTTTTTAGAGATGTAATCGAGTTTATTTAAGTTGATATAGTAAAAAATTCGAATTTGAGTTCGACTCAAAATTTGTTATACAAAATTTAATTCAAACTCAATTAAATTTTAATTTTCAAGCTTGAGCTTCATTTAAGATAAAAATCGAGTTATTCTAACTCACTCGATTAAGTTCGTTTATTGAATAAAAAAAAGCTTAATTCTCATATCCGACTTCAAACATTATTATTTATATTCAAACTCGAATTGATATATATAAAAATAAAATAATAAATTTTGAATTAAAATAATAAAAATATATATAAAAATATAAAATTTTAATTAAATTCATAAATCATTCGAATTGAATATTAAAATATTTAAATTCAATTCACTTATTAATTTGAACTATTTGAATTTAAACTTAATAATAATTAAATCAAATTTATGACGTACCTTGATAACTTATAAACATTATATCGGCACCCCTTTGGACAAGATATTAGCTATAGGCTCCTAACTTCTCATACCAAAATTTAATGGAAGCAGAAAAAATAATTTTCATTGAGGACCCAGGAGTTGAAAAGGATGTGCCGATGTGCCACTATGTGTTAATGTGGCCCAGGCTATGGAACATTTTTCTAGACTCTAAATTAATTTCAAAATGCATTTTAAATCTTTTTACATTAAAAACTATTGAACTTTAATGCTATAAAAGTAATTTATAATTTTTACAAAAAATAACATATAATCGAATTTTCTTTATCTAAAACCATCCGTTCGAATTGAATATAAACATTCAATTTATAAAAAAAAAATGTTATTTTGCCTGGTCTCAATCATATGATACCAACTTTTTAATTTTGTTTATGAACTGTTTTTAATTAAATTAAATCTCGAAATTTTAAGATAAATGAATGAGTAACATCAATAAAGTTTCTCTGATGTTATTGACTTAGTTTGAGAGATTTAACATAATCTTAATCAAGGGTAAAACCACTTAAATAGGGTAGGAAGGACAAACAGTAAATTAAATTAAGAAAGGGTTCGAATATTGTACTTACTATAATGGTATAAAAAATTTTTGGGGGATGGCCCTGCCTGCCCGGCTGCCCCTCATTCGCCTCTGGGCTTAATCATATTTCTTGACTTTAAGCCAAATTTAATTTTGGATCTGGCTCTATCTTTTTATATATCCCTCCTGCCTGGGTCGAATTAGTCTTTTACATCCTAGAGAATCTCTTGATCCCATCATCCAAAACCTGGTGAAGTTTACTCTTCCATTATTTGAGCCAAATTCAAATTGTAAACACTAAACAAAAATCAATCATTTTCTTAATGATGACAAGCATGAAAAGAAAATTTAGATTAAAATTATCAATCCCACTTGTCATACATATATACAAAAGATAACCACTATGGCTCTTTTTGCCTTTTTGCTGTTTGTTGCTTGGGTTAGGGATGCCAATTGGTTGAATATAAGTATCTTATTTTTTTATTTTTATACTATATTTATTTTTGTATTCATATTCAATAAATATTTTAAATTTATTTTCATTTTTGTTTCTATTATCATAAATATTTAATGGATATAAATAATTTTCATATCCATAACTTTTTTAAAAAATAAAAATAAAAATATATATTTTTTATTTTTATCTTGTATATTTAAATAATTTTTTATAAATATTTTTTAATATATATTTTCAATAAATATATATTAATTTTAATTAATCTAAAATAATAATTTATATCATTTAATAAAAAATTTATTTACTAAATAAATTTAAATGTATATATAAGATACAAATAACGGATGATTTTTATATCATTCATTCTCATATTTAATACAAATTTAAAATTATATTTATCTTTATATTTGTAATGTAATATTATCTAATTTTTATTCAAATAAAAAATTAAAATTTTTATTAAATTTAAATAAAATTAACATTTTGAGCCACTTATCCATGATTAGACAATGAGATTTTTTATCTTCCAAACTCAATTTCTTGATCTTCCTTCTGCTTTTTGTACGAGTCTTCATCTTTATATTACAGTAATATTATTTTTGAAAAAAAAAACATTAAAAAGAAATAAAGAAAGTTTGTTCCTTACAAAGAAAGATTTGCCTAACGCGTATGTTGTTAATATATTGTTTATAGTAATAATTTTATATCAACTGTATTAGTTGACAATTTTATTTATGATTTTTAATAGGTCTGTCCGACGCTGGGTTTAATCCATCAGGCTTAGATAACTGAATTTAAAAAATATATATTAAAATGACCTCAAAATTCAAAATATTAAAGTATGTTACGTTACTCCTTAGCAAAATTCTAATAAAAATAACAAAATTTAAAAGAAAATTGAGTTATTAATCCGAGTCGATTAATGACTTCAAGCAGTGTTACAGTTGGTTTTGCATCAAGCCAGACTGTACCTTTTTTTAATTGACCTTGCTGGCTTGCTCCCTCCCCCATTCATGCCTGCACCACAACCCATTTTTATTGGTCCACGTGTCTTTCCCGCGAATCTCGGCCGAAAAATTATGAACGAAAATTCAAACTCCGAGTCATCCTTTTTCCACTATATCTTTGAAAACTCACCGCCCCCTGGCTTTCCTTTTCTTGTACTCTATATTTTCAATTTCCCTCTCCTTTTGTTTCTTTTAACTTGTATGTCCCCCTTAGTTTACCTAATCTCTGCCAAAAAAACCAGCCCAATCTATGCCAAAAAAATCAGCCCCCGAACTCCATCTCTCGATTCTCTTCTTCAAATCTAGATCCCCAAAACAAGAAAATAAAAAGGAGTGATCAGTAATTGATATAAACAGAGGAAAAGCTGGGGAAACAGAGTGTTACCGGGGAATGGGGATATCGTATGGGATGGTGGCGAGAGAGCAGGTGGTGTTGGCAGAGTTCAGCGCAACGCAGACGAATGCGAGCACGGTAGCGAGAAAGATATTGGATAGGATGAAAGAAGCAAATAATGATAGCAATTCTTCGTTTTCCCATGATTGTTATATTTTTCATGTCAAGAGAACCGATGGCCTCACGGTTCTTTGCTTGGCCGATGATTCCTCCGAAAGTATGTAGCCTATAAACTCATTCTTTTTTTTTTTTTGTGATCCATTTACTGTTCTTTATATATATAGAAATTTTATCAAATAATTATTTTGGCTATCTAATTATGCAAAAATAATTATTTGGTTCCTAATTTTTTTGGGGTAATTTTGAGTTTAGATATTTTATTTCAGTGATTGATACAACTGCAAAAAAGCCCCATCATCAATCACGTCAACATTTATTGTCATATGTCAATTCATGTGACAATCAAATGCCACGGTTGATGATGTGACAACCAAAAAAAATCCTCTCCATTTTCCCTCTCTTATTGCTTCTAAAATTTTAAAAGTTAAAAGAACAATCAGTTATCTGTCCAAATCCGGCATCGGATTATCCCAGTAATTTCCATTTGTCCATGTTGAAAATCCATCCAAAACCACATTCGGACTCCTCTTAACTTCTTTTTCAACTTTTTAGTTTTCTTTGAAAACCTCATGAAAAATCCATATCTGCCGTTACTCCTTTCGATGTTCTCCGACATTGTTCACTGTGGAAAACCCTTCTTTTTATTTTTTTTAAATTTAATAATTTTTAATACAATATTATAAAAATAATATAAAAAAATTATTAATATATTTTTAAAAATATATTTTATATTTATTTATATTGACATAATTTTAATATGATATAATTTGTACGATATATGCATTAATTAATCTAAATATATGATATAATATAAATAATATATTTAATTTTATCGACTATATTTAATACATTTAACATATTTTATATTTATTTTAATTTAACATAAATATATAAATATTTTTTTAATTTTTTAATTATGATATTTAATTAATTATTTAATATCATATATAAATTATTTTAAATATTTAATTATGATATTTATTTAATAATTATCATAATTTTTTATATTAATAATATAAATATTAATATTAATCCTATATTAATCAGCACGTGTACTGATATGTGATAATAAGTGCTGATGTGGCAACTTGATAGCAGAGTCAATCAGGTGATCGAGTGATTATTTTTTAAAAATAAAGTCAAATTGGTTAAAAATAAAAGATCATGGCTAAAATGGTCCAAATAAAAAATCAAAATTCAAAATAATACTTGTTCATCAAAATAGTTTTTATGCCAAATTTCATTGATTTATCTCTCATTCATTTAATTTATGCCTTATATTCCATCCCTTTTAAGTTTAAAAGAGTGTCAATAGTTTTCGAACAATAGTCTAGAAATATAGTCTCAATTAAATGTATGATAAATTTTAACAAAGTGTATGTAATTAATTGATGTGTAGGGAGAATCCCTTTTGCTTTCCTGGAAGATATCCATAAAAAATTTGTTAAGACATATGGTCGTGCCATTCATTCAGCTTCAGCGTTTGCCATGAATGATGAATTCTCCAGGATCCTGAGTCAACAAATGGACCATTTTTCGAAAGATCCGACAGCCGATAGATTAAACCGTTTGAAAGAGGAAATGAGCCAGGTACTTGTGTTCATTCATCATTGTTTCTTTCAAACATCCTTGAATTCGAGGTTTCAGGATTCCATTTTCACAATTTAATACATATAGGTGCGGAGTGTAATGGTCGACAACATTGAGAAACTTTTGGAGAGAGGCGATCGCTTGGCGTTGCTTGTTGAAAAGACTAGTACAATGCAGGGGAATGCAATTCGATTCAAAAGCCAAGCTCGTCGTTACAAAAATGCTATTTGGTGGCGAGATTTTAAGTTCACGTAAGTATTGCTAAAACATATTTCGCTCTTTAACGGTATTGGAATCATGCATTGAATTCCATTTCAGTTCCGGTAATTTCAAGTATATATTGTTATTGTTGTTTTCTTGCAGGGCGACATTGATATTAATGCTTTTGTTGATCATCGTTTATGTTCTGCTCACATTTTTTTGTAATGGACTCTTTTTGTCGTCCTGCTTTTATGCCTTGTAAATTTTTTTTTAATATATTGGTGGTGCTATTCCTGGACAATTTGGCCTTCAAATTTTCACATGTTTAGCGGGCTGCCAGCTGCATTTCCGTAAATGCATGTAAAGTTATAAAGAAAAACTTTAACAAAATATTTTAAATAAAATTCTTAAAATTTTTTATTAAAATAATTAAATTAAATTAAAATTAAAAATCAAAATTAATAAACTAAAAAGTTTTATCATAATTGAATTAAGTGTGAAAATTTTGAAAATTTTTAATAAAATTTGATATATTTTTAAAATAGATATTTTTAGTAAAAATTTTAATAGAATTTTTATTATTAATAAATATCAATTAAAATTTAATTATAAATATTTTTTTAATAATTTTTTACATTGAATTTTATTAATCTCTAATTTTAAATTTTTGTTAAAATTTTTATTAAATTATTTTTTAAAAAAATTTAACGAATTTCATTTAAAAATTTCATTTAAGATTTTTCAATGATATAAATTTAGATATCTTGGCGTAAGATACATATTTTGCTAATATTTTTTTTGTCTAAACATTGATTTCACAAAAACATTATATTTCAAATTTGAGTTAATAATTTTATATATTTATATCATATTAAATATGTATAAAACATAAAAAAAATTATCGTATTAAATTAATATTGAATATTAAATATAAAATATATATTTTAATTTTTTAAATTTATATATAATTTTTAAAAAATTAGATGAAAATTTTATAAGAAAAACCAGTTGATACCATCTTGATTATCGACCGCATTATGTGACCAAGAAAGCAGCAACACCAAGTTGATCCAAAAGATATACGAATCATTTATTATTGTCAAAGGCACTTTGGGGCAACGAGAAGGCGTCGAACTAACCACTGACACCATATAAGACGTTGGCAATATCGCATTATCAAACGAAAAAACTTCGCTTAAAATTTTTTTTAAATTTTTTATATTCGTTAATTAATTTAAAATTAATTTGAATTGGATTTCATAAAAAAAAAATTATTTTTATATTTTAAAATTTTAAAATTAAAATTGTACTTTAAAAAAATAAAGTTTTTAATCACTCAAATCAATATGTACTGATAAAAACCTTCGCTCTAACGGTACTCCACTCTTGAGCAACAGGATGATGCTGAGAGATGCCATGAAACTTTCTGTGTTGTAAAGTAGAAAATAATTATTTTGAATTTGATAGGGATCGAGTATGATGGAACTTCCTGCTTTGTGCGGCTTTGGCGGACACTGGGGTCTAGGGTCCAATACGCGACCCTAGGGCAGTCACCTGCCTGAGAAATTGAAATACAAAATATTTTTAAAAATTTTGTGGATTAAAACAGTTAATTGTTTTTTGTTACGAAATTTATTGTCATGTCTAATCTTAACGTCATCTTTACATTTATATCTAAATTGCATACATATTTTTATTACTTATTTTTATTTTTTTATTGTTAATAAAGAAGATAGGATAAAAATATATAGAAAAAAAGTTAAATAGTAATTTTATTAATAAAAAAGGGTTAAGCATTTGGTGACCATGGCGTGACGTTAACATTCCTTTTTCAAGCCCTAAATAAAATAAAAAATAAAAAAAATGTCGATCAGATCTAATTCGAAGCGCAGACCCACACGATACTCGGTACAGTGCACACTTAACTCTCTCTCTCGATTGTACGGCCTCCTATTTTTCGATTATTATTTAGGTAAAACAAAACAATTTCCCGATTATTTTTCTTTCATTTCCTGGATTTTTGTTTAAACAAATTCCTTTTTTTTTCTTGTCTCAATTTGTTGTCGTTGAACAGAGATTTAGTGCGAATTTTGGAAATTCCGGGAATTACGTCAATTTATGGGCTGGAGGGATAAATCGGCCCAGAAGGCTTCGATGACTATGGAAAATCAAGTGCAATTGCAATCATCGTTTCCCGCTACCAAATCAACGAGTGAGGCTACTTGAATCCTGGTTTGCGGTCGAGATGGCATTTTCGTAATAATAAAAACAATGGCGAAAAGAGAAGGATCGGGTTCTGGGAATTTGAGGTTTGCTCGTCCAACGGTTGCCGAGAAGCTCTGGGATGGGTCCCTTCAGCTTAATTCTTCTGTAACTGTGTCGGTCGTTGCCTTCTTCAAAAGGTTATTCATCTACTTCTTTGCTTTTGAAAACGATTAGGCTTTGGTATTAGAGATTTTCAATTCATTTGTTCCTGTTTTGGTCCTATGAAGATGAAATTATATGGTTTCTGCTATGCGTGCCAGTTGTCTTTAAATCAGTTGAATTCCTGTTAACTATTCTGTTCTAAGAATCACTTCAAAAGATTATTTGATGACTGTATTTGCAAAGCTCCCAGAATCAGGGCTGATAAAAATTTAGGCTGAAGTATTCAAAAAGCCTTGAACTAAAATTAAAGAATCATCCAAGCCTCTATCATTTTACGGCAATCAATTAAGTCTCAAACATTATTTCCAGCTAATTGAGTCTTTATTGGATGAAAATTGGCTAATTGCCATCACCAATTTTCACATAATGAGGGCTCAATTGGGTGAAATAAATTATTAGGGGTTCAATTAGTTGCAATAATATGATAGGGGCTTAGATGATTATTTAATTTTAGTTCAGGGGTTTTTTTTTATATTTAAGCCAAAACTTTATAATTTTTATACCATGCAAAAAGTCAAATATATCAAAAGAAGAACAACTCTGGTTGGGAAATTTTACAAGAGTTCAAAAACAAGAGCAATTTGGAACCAAATAAATGAGCGAAAAATCACAAGTTAATTAGTTGACTTGTTGCTGATTTTTCTTTATCTATAAAGGCATAGAGTGGAATCGTCAAGAGAACTTTTTCCCAGTAATTTCTAATGGATACCTAAATTAGAAAAGGAAAAACAAAAATAATCAAATTGATCAGAGAGATCTTCATATAAACAATGCTAAATTTGGTGTAATGTAGGATCAAATTCTTTTCATGAGAGAAAGGTCATGTAATTAGAGATGGACATGAAAATTAGACCATTTAACATTTTAAAGGTACAACTTCATTAGAATTTGCACTGGAAACCCTGTATTATTGGTCATTTAGATATGGCATGAAACTGAAATGGATATTTGTCCAACAACCAATATAGCCATTTGTTCATACGAGGCAACAAATGATAGAATGTACAACCATAACTCTATTCAGTGGGGAAAGAAAACTTGAATGAGCAAATTAACTGTCATTAATTTAAATGACCCAAGAATTGTGATCATTAATCATTTGGTATAATAAAATATTTAACTAGGTAGCCTTCATGATGTAAAGGTTTGAGTAGCAAATCTTCCATAGTTAACCTTGTTTATGATGATTTTATTGTTTAGCGGTGAGAAGATGCCTGATATCAAGTGGTCTGAACTTGTACAAGTCAAAGGAAAAGTTAGACTAGAGGCTTTTGAGAAATATATTCAAGAGCTTGCTCGCTCACGCAATAGAGGGTTGATGGTAAGATATAGTTTGCTTGAGTTACTTTCATCAAATTCAGATTATGAAGTGCATAATTTACCTCTATAAAGTTTTATTCAAGATCTTCCTTGCCTTAAATAACCAGGGTTTGAATTAGATAAACAGTTTAAGTTCCTTAGCACAAAGAGTTTCAATTGCTTGCAAAAGCTAAGTCAATGTCTGCTACAACTTTTAAGACATCTTTTCAAATCTCATTTGGTGAAGAACTGTCATTTGGAACCCCACTGCAGAGGGTGGAGGGAGAGGGAGAGAGATTTATTCAAAATTAAGAACAGTTAATTTTTATGGCATACTGTTTCATTTATAAATGAAAGGGCCAAAAGCCTGAGGTAAAGACTGGTGGCAGCCCTATAGATGTCTTCTTTGCACTTCTAATCTCAAGTCTCAACTCTCAGGTATATATGTGTCTTTTAATGAATAATGTAAGCATAGTGATTTCTGAAACAAATTCACAAGTCATTATTGAATCTTCCTCAATAGCAAGAAAAACAGTAATGGGTAACATGTTACTTTTTAGTTTTTTAGTTTAGGGTTAGCTTGTTGCTAATTAGATATACTTTTCTTTCAATTCAAATTTCTGACAGATTAATGCACTTATTTTCAGGTTGTATCACTTTGCTGGAAAGAAGGATCTTCTAAATCCGGACTGGCAGGCTTGAAAGAGGTAGGTGGGTTGAAAAAGAATATGAATATGGTCATGTAGTGCCTGAACTGCGTTTTGAGGATTTCTGATCCATATATTAATTCAATCTTAACAGATTGCAAAAGGGTACGAGAAAGGGGAAAGAGTTGGGTTTGCTCAACTCTCGCCAGGTATTGATCTTTACATATGTCCTCGCAGTGATGCCATAATCACCATACTTGCAAAACATGGATTCTTCAAGGGCATGGCTGCAGTTGAAGACAAGCAGAACTCATTGGTGGGTTGTGTTGTTTGGCGAAGAAATCATGGACCATCAAATTCTGTTACAAGGAAGCTTGAAAGAAAGCATTCTTCCTTGACAGAGCAACCTCTGAACTCCCGCTCTGAACAAAAACTTTTGGAAAATGACTTGCCTTGCACACAACCAGCTCAAGAATCCCACCTAGCCACATGCACAAGCATTGGGAGTGCTATAATCAATAGAAATGAAGGTGACAATGTGGTCAGTAATGATATCCAACTTGAACTGCACAACTCTCCTGCCAGTGCTAATCTCTTGCTTACAACTTCTGCATTGAGCAACTTCTCAAGTACTTCGGAAGGACTTCAAACATCCTCATGTTCTAACTCTGTCTCTGTCTTCGGACCCAAGGAGCAGTCTTCTGAAAGGGGAATGTCTCTGACAGCTAACGCAGGAACAGAGAAACCTAAATCTGGTTTGGGACTTCAAAATCCTGTCTTGTCTCTGCCATCAGTCATTACAAAAGTGCACACACCTGCTATTGACGATGATGATCTTCCAGAATTTGATTTTGGGGCTGCCTGTGGTATATCTGAAAGTCTAAGAAATAAGGTTTTGGATACTGCAGTGTTCGACAAGAATGTTTTCGTTGAAGGATTAAAGAAAATTGTTGGGTCATTGCCATTGACTTTACCAACTATACAGTCACTACCTGCTCCACATAAAAGACGAGCAGAAAATTTCCTTCTTCCTGAGTTTCCATACGATGCTATTCTGAACTTGCCTCCAGGAAAGAAAGTTTGTGAACATGATCAGATATCAATGTTACCAGCTTTAGAAATGAAACAGACCACCAAAAGTGGCACAACCTTTACGCCTGTTATCACTACCATAGTTGCACCTCAAAAGAATATTTTTGATGATGATGATGATGATATGCCTGAATGGTGTCCACCAAATGTAGAGCTTTTGAAGCATACATTTCTTGAACCAGAAAAGGTAGTAGCATCTGTCTATCCTACTTTATCAAACTCAAAGTCAAGTTCATCTCCAGGTCATCCAGGCCCCTCATTCTGTTCTTTAGCTACCCAGTTGCCTTTTTCTACCCGAAGATCCAATTATAGAAATCATTGGCCAATAACTGCCTCTGTGAAACCAGCACAACGAAGACAAACTGATGGATACATACAAAGGGCTCCGAGTTCTTTGATGGATTCCAATTCCAGCGATCTTTTGAGGCCACCCCTCCACACTCCTGGATGGAGGGGCAGGGGGCGATGAAACACGGTGACTGAGATATATGCGAGGTGGTTAAAGCATTGTATAAAGCCTGTTCCAAAGGGGGATGACTTCAGAGAGGCTATAGGAGAAATATGGATTTGTAAATAAGCAGTTAGCTGATGGGCAGGTTCATAAGTGGACATTACAGTTTTTCAGCTTCTGTTTGGTTTTCTGCATTTTAGATATAACTGTAAAGTGTTGTTCTTTTCCGTCCTTGTCATAAAGGTTGTTCCTACTGCTGGTTTAATTGTCACTGCTGGTTTTCCAAACTCAACTTACGGTAGCCTTGGCCAAAATCAAATTTTTATGGTAGCACGGACAACATACCAAAATTTCCCATCCAATTTCACCGGTTCTGGTATTATGATATTATAGATATAGAAAACTTATTTCGCCAAATATGTTTATTATTGTTTGAATCGGCTGAGTTGGTTTATATAATTATTTTTAAGAAATGATACCAAGCAAAGGTTGAGATTAAGATTCAAATTTCAGTATTTATAATTTTTTCTTTTGTTTTCTGTTATACCAAAATTTGAAAAATATTGTTTAACATATTTTATTTTTATTGATATTGGTTTTTGAAAGGTTCAATTC
The DNA here is from genome assembly GCF_002303985.1 of Durio zibethinus. The sequence goes on along the minus strand of NW_019167860.1, from coordinate 4,456,205 downwards.
ATATTAAAACCTTAATTATTGACTTAAATTTCTGTTAAGGCATTTTTTTAAATTTAAAAAAAAAATAGAAATCCAATGTATAGATTCATGTAATTATGTAGGTGTAAAAATATGAAGTATAGCTAAATGAATGGACTCGGTTCTCCGAAAATTATTTATAATATATATTTATAAATAATTGTCTTGGTTTCAGTAGGACTTCAAACATCTTCCATTTCTCTGGAAATTATTTTGATTTTTTTAAACACTTATTTATTCAAAATTTTAATTATATAAATTTTCATAGGAGAGGAATCAAGCTACAAAAAAAAAGTTTTACACCTTTTATTTTTTTTAATCATTGATTTTAATTCAAAAAGAAAAAAATATGATTTAATCTCATCTATTGAATCTATTAAAATTAATAATTAAAAAAAGATATAAAATTTTTTTTTATTTAAATTCATCCTTTTCCGTTTTCATGTTTTTTGTTTGAATCAGTAGTATGTTTAACAGGACTTTGCACTAAAATTTAAAATGAAATTGGATCTATATAATGTTTACAAATTTGATTGGAAAATTATGTAATAGGATGAAAGAAAAAATTTTGAATTTGTATGTCAACTAAAAGTAAAATAAAAATCCAACTTTAGATTTAAATTTTCATTTCAATTCATTATAAAATAATATATATATTTACAACCAACCCAAATTGAACAAATAAAAAAGCTTTCATGCTCCGGGCATTTTATACGAAGTTCTTTAAGAGAAGATTTTAGAATCTCTCAATAAAATTAAAATTTGCTTACTTAGTAAAAACCTTTTTAGTATTTATTTGCTGCTATTACCCTCAAACACTCTTTTTTAAAATAGGCTAAAGGATAAAAAATGTTCTTATATTATATAATTCAATAATTATTTAAATTTTTAATATTTTATTACAATCAATTAAGTTTTTAATTTTTTATTTCTATTCAATTGATTTTTTAGATTGACGAAATCTAATCATATTGTAAAATTTAATCAATTAATATATGAATTATAGTAAATTAAATTTTTAGATGAATTTTAGAGAGAGGAGGAGATAAAACAAAAAATAAAAAAAAATTTATTTTATTCAATTTAATTAACATATATATTAATTACATCGTGTAATAAACTTTTAACTATTTTATTAATGTCATATGAAATTTTATTTTAGTTAATAAAAAATTAGTGATATTAACTTTTTTATCAAAATAAATATTTAATTAGATGCAAATAAAGATTAAAATAATTGATTAATTATAATAAAAAAATAATAATTTAAATAATTTTTTAATTATAGCATAGGATTTTGTATATCCTTTAATCTTTAAAGTACAAAGCTATAGAACCCAAATATATATATATATATACAAAGCTTCTTATTGAATGGAATCATTTGCCAAGGATGATACGTGACTACGTGACTCAACAGCATTAGCCAATCCTACAATCTTCGAAATTGGTGCTTTGCTTTTGAAAATCCCAAATTATGGGAGACATGGCTTTTGCCTAAGCATAGAGAAAGCGGATACTTGCAAAGGCATTGCTTTCCTTGGTAAAGAATGTTTATCTTCTTTCCACTGTTTCTTATACTTGTGATTCTTGTACCGGCTGTATCTATATGTTTTTCTTGGTTTAGTTAGAAATGTGTGTAGATTGTTCTGTAAGTGTAACTTGAAAAACATTTTGTAACTCTTATGTAAGCTTTGCATGTTGTCTTTCCCAAGCTCCAAAAATAAAGGGAAGGGTTTGCTGACTAAATAATTTTAACGGATGTTTTAATTTTATCGAGGAATTTTAAAAATTTCATTCAAAGAACTTCTAATAAATTCTTCCGTCCATTTCCCTGTAAATAGAATTGTTTATTCATTTTTGCGTCACTGTCTTCTCCAAGAAATCCAACCTTCTCTCTCAAAGCTATTTCATTTCCTCAATTTCCTATCATCAAGACACCTCCCTCAACCGACCTAAACCTTCTAAACCCTCCCTAACCTCTACTTGGTCCAATTTTTCATCGAAAAACCTGCAAAAACCACACTAAAGCTATCACCAATCGATCGACACCCACTGCTAACTCATCCAGTGCATTTCCTCACTTTACCTTTTCCTTTAAACCAACCCAATCTTCTTCACCTTAAACATCCTTTCTTCGTCCAAACCAAACTACCCTACCAGATCAACCGGTTCGCCTTGTTTTGTCTCTCCAGTCAAGCTTATTAATGCTTCAACTTCCTTTTATTCTCTCTTATTGGTATATCTTTGTGGTGTTCAGTTGTAACCGAAAAGCAGAACACTTTTATGTCTGTCAACAAAAGTATGAAATTTTGAAAACGTGAGAAGACACGACAATTAAATGAAAAGTAGCATTTCCTAACACCTTTCCTATCAACCATGCAAACAAACAGTATAGCTTTCGTGTTCCATCACAAGTTGCCTGCTTGGTTTCTTTTCTTTTTCCTTTTCTTTCTCTCTTATCAAATCTTGCAAATAATCAAACTTGTGCGAGTTTTTCTTTTTTTTTTTTTTGGGGTGGGGGCATAGGAATTCGGAACGAAGAGGCAGACTATATCAACACTGATTTTTCAGTTTCCAGGTATTTTGCAAACTTAACAGCACAAAGAGGAGAAAAGAAAATGGAAGAATAAAAGAAAGAACCAACGTATTAAAGTTGGCAGCTTCAATTTACAAACCAATGTATCAATTATGTACAAATATTAACAGTAACAGCATTGAAGTTGGCGACTTCAAAGGCAATATTGACTGAATTATTAGTGATAGCTTGATTTCCACGAGTACAGAATTCTACGGGGAAAATGGATTTGTGAAACTTTACTGTAAATCAGAAAATCAGTTGCCACTTACCACATCGACGAAATCATCATCGGTGAGCCAATCATTTGAGTCCTCACCTTCAGAATCTTTATCTCGAGAATTTGATTGGCCTGCTTTCTGCAAGCCACCAAGAGTTTTTGGTCCCTTGTTCAGCTGAACCCAGTCATTGGATCCACTAGGTGAAGAAGTTTTACCGTGCTGTGTCGATTTACGCACTGATACTCTATTAGAAAGATAGTTATCATCATCTTCCAAATCACTGAACGAAACATCCTCTTCATGTTCCAGGTTTTTCTTGACACTCACAGAACTTCCACTTGAAATATCTGCTTCTTCCAACCACTGCTCAGCATTCTCTTCACTGGCAATCTCCAATCTTTCCGCTGCATTTACAATTTCACTGACCTTTTCTTCAGAGGAGATGTTCTCTTGCTTTGTCTCAGTAACCTCGCCGCTCTTTTCAGATGCATTGAGATTACTATTCTCAACCCGTGCATTCTTATTGTTTTGCAGCTTCTGCAGAAGTGCATCTCTAGTCTCAACAACCTGCAACATAAAACTTTCAATGAAAATTGTTTTGATTGCATAAAACAAAGCATGCTTTTTCCAGCCAGAAAGTGAACATAAAACACAAATAGAAATTAGTAACAATGGAGCAAAAAGAAACAAAAATGCATATTAGAGATAAAAGAGAATCCGCTGTTGGAGAAAATGATGTGAAAGTTGAATCCTTCACTTCATTTATATATTTCGCAAATGCCCATTTTTATATTCTTTTTCTAGGTTTTGGTGAATTTGTAACTGAGTAGTCTACCAATTTGGTGACCGACTTAGTCATTGCTTTATAGGTTAAAGAGAGTAGAACATGTGTTCTCGAGATTCACAACATTTATATATCAGAAAAGAAGGGAATTTCATGCTACATTTAAAATCCTAACCCCAATGCTCTCCCGTTAGAAAAAAATTGGTAAGTCTAGAACCATTGCTTGTTCCAACACTAAGGTCCAGTCAAGTACACCTATTCCTTGTTTCTGATCAATCTACTAAATCCAACAGGCCTTCAGCTCTGATTGCTGATGCCTGAAACAATATAGGTTTTTCACTATGAGATGGGGGGCAACACAAAGGAGAAGCACTTCTTAGGGAAAGAAAAATAGAATGGAGTTGGGGAGGATGTGATTTTTAGCAAAAGTTGCAGATCAGAGATTACGCAGATAGTGGGCCTATTTCATTGGGTTTTCAGCAGGGCACTCTAGGAGTTGCAAAGATCACTACAAAGCTTTCAAAGCAGTAGCAAGCATATGTACAGACATTATTGGCATATAAACACAGAAAATAATTAGAGCACAAGGAACCCAGTATTCGATGCATTTGACTATGTCTACAGGAATATGTAATTGAACAAACAAAATCAGGCTATTAGCTTCTGGCTACAAGAACAAGCAATATGTTTCTGAGATAAAGTATTCATATTGGAAAAAGTTAAGTTGAATAATTAATAGTAGAAAGGAATATAACATGTGCCTATGGTATTACTCCTGCATCATTTTTTGGCCAATTTTATTCCTACACCAAATGCATGTGATTTGAGGTAGGAAGGAAGATAAACAGAAAACAAGTACATTTCCGGGTGAATTAAGGAAAGCAGTTGATGATATGGTCATTCTTCATCAGTATATTTTATTTCCACACACTACTATGCATGTAAGTAAAATTCCATAAAACATCATAAAGATATTAAAATTCTTGCCTCAGGAGTTGATAGAAGCTCAAAATCATTCTCATTCAATCTTGGAAGCAACAATATGAAGTATATCATCCAAAATCTTTCATCTCCCAAGTGATGATGAAGGTTAACTTTAAGAGCTTCAAAACTTGGGACTAGGTGTTCAATATTTTCGACATGCTCTCTCTGAGCCTCTGACATTTTGAAATCTGCAACTATAAGCCAATGTTTTGTTAGCTATAAATTTCCATTCATTTCAAAGAGATTAGGAAAAGAGAAAAGAAGATGCTCAAGGGTAAGTTCTCTCCATGTGTCCTCATATAATATGCTCCAGTAACAATAAGTCTATGGTACAAAGTAGCAACCTTAATCTCATCACTGCCCAGTAATCAGAATTTTGCATTTGAATGCCAGCCATAGGCAAGTCAATTCAACCAAACAATGAGAGCCAACAGCATTTGTCCACCCCAAAACAACTCAATCAAATTCACGTACACTCACACATACAAAGTTCCCTTCATAACAATGTATATTCAATGCAAAAGTCATTGCTTGCCTATGCACATCTACTCTAATGGTATAACTTACCAAACCTACAGGATTAGCATAAGAGAAAAATCACATTGTTATCATTGCTCTAGTTAAGCAACGCACAAACAGAGCATAAGAAATCCCCCTTAATAATGGAAACTTCTAGGTCTAGTGTTCCACCACCTTTACAAAATGTTAGCATTGCAAATAAAGGACGAAGCTGCCCTCAATCCATTAATCATTTTAAGAACCGCGTCAAATAAGATCAAATAAGCGTAACATATCCTGCATTTGATCTTCAGATAATAGATTATTATTTTGCTAATACTTTGGAGAACTAATTAAAATCCCTAAAGTTAAAACCTAATTTAGGGTTTATAACAATTCAGGAAAAAAATGCAATACAAATAAAATTAAGTTTGAAATAAGAATTAAAAAAATAATAATGATACCGTTATTTAGTGAGAGAGGAAATTCAGTCCAGAACTCTGGGCAGTTGGAAATTTCTTGAACAAATTCAACCACCTCTTCCGTAATTCCCGGAACTCCATCATCATCATCACCATCATCATCATCACCATCACCATCATCATCATCATCATCATAACCATGATTATCTTGATTTGGGAACTGCAAGAAACTCGAAGCGAATCTGGAGATCTCTGTCAGCGCTTTGTTACTTGATAACAACGAAAGCCCGCCCTTGAAGCTTCCTCCGATCTCTGCCAAATCGTTGCGGATCGCCTCTAGCTTATCCAACGGCTGCTGTTGTGCTTCTTCTTCTTCTTCTTCTGGCTCGGCGGCAGTGACACAAGGAGGCGAAGAGGGAGGTGGTGCTAAGAAGGCAGCGACGCCACGTAATTGGCGGCCGATAGTCTCCCTGAGCACCGAAAGATCCTCCTTGACACCGCCGTTTCGGTTGGTGGGAGTGTGATCGGTTGATGAGGTGGGTGAATGAGGAACGTCGGATTGAAGAGACTTCAACAGCCAAGACATTATAGAGTACTAGTATTATAATTAAGTGTTAAATGAAAATTGAGAGGGAAAAAAAAAAAAAAAAAAGGAGCACGGAGTTGTTCTTCTCTTTTCTGCTGGCTTTTTCTACAAATTTATTTTCTTTATTTATTTTTGTTATTATTACTTTTTGTTTGGGTTTCTTTTATAAAAAGTAGTAAAATATAAAAAATTCGTAGAAGTGGTTGCGGGCAGCGGTGTTAGAGTTGGTTGGCTCAGTCAGCGGCTTTTAAATATTTTATCCGTTGTTCCATTTACTTGTTTCGGATATATTTGTATCCCTTCTTTTCGGCACTTTATCCATGCTCGACCCCACATTTCTCACCCTTTTTTTTTCTTTAAGTTCCAATCCAATAAGTACACGGCAATGCTGCTGATTTAAAAGCAATTTGTTATCCCTTCAAAATTTAACTAAGAATTAAGATAATTCATGTAATCATTTTTGACATCCAATAAATTTAAATTTTAAATTTTAATGATTATAATTTTTTAAAAAACTTTCAAGCCGTCACAGTTTATGAAAATTATAAAAAAAAAAAAAAGGTCCTTTAAAATGAAAGAAGTTAGGGTTTCCAACCCATCCTTTGGAATCATCATGTAAAATGGTAAAAGACGAAAATTCATTGGACTGGGCAGTTAGGCCTTTGAAACTGACATTGTTGGAGCTAAGTCTAAGGTCCTTCCGTTCTTCTTTCTTCTATGCCTCCAATTCAACACATCAAACATAAAAAAAAGGACCACATCAGGTAGAATCCATTCTAACTACCTGCTCCTACAAATTATATGTATGCACATATAAGGACATCAAGCTGCAGCACATGTGATTTCTATACATGATCAAAACAAATTTTGCAAAGCAATTGATTGATCAGGCCTTCATTCGTCGACAGGGAGAGAAAGGTGTATTAATGTTTTCTTACGGCACAAGTTAAAGCAAAATGTTACAAATCATTTCCATCATCTGCAACCTCAAAAGAACCAAACTGAAAAAGATGGGGATAATCCTGAAAGAGAACAGGATCAAAGCTCCTGCTTCAGCATCAACAACATTCAAAGCAGGTTTAAAAAAAAAAAAAAAAGAATTTACCAAGTCTACAATCATTATTCCCAACCTTCATCAATGGAAATAATCAATAACAAAATGATCTCTCTTGCTCTCTCTCTCTCTCACTCACTTACTAATTATTTAACAAAGAATCTTAATCTATCTAGCTACAGCACATTCACATTATACGGTACATAATTACCTATTGTTCGAGCATTTTCCATGTTCAAAATTCACAGCTGACAGTTTGCATGTTTCTTCTTTCCTGAGCTTCCAGATATAAAACATGTTCTTTGCCCAACGCATCTATATAAGGCCTGTATGTGGATTGTATGCTTGAACAGGCCTACCTGTACTGTAGGGGTGGACACTGGCTCCGTAAGAATTGCCAAAAGGATTTGTAGGCTGCTGCTGTGGGCCCATCATCATCATCATCATCATCTGTTGCTGCTGCTGCTGCTGCAACATAAAAGCCTGCTGCTGATTGGCCATTGCTGCCATCTGGATTGAAGGTGGAGCAGCAACCATGTTGGAGGCATAAAAGGGGTCATGTGCTGGTTGTTGCATCATGGCACCAGACATAGGAGCTGGTTCCCATGGATTATAGCTCATGCTCTGGTTGCTTCTTCGGATTGCATCATCATATAGGCTGTCTAGTGTAAGCTTGTCAAGTCCTCCAGCCTTTCAATTAATACGGTTAAAATACTATCAGTGAGACATACATATATATGTTATATTAGCATACACATGTTTATAATCCTGGACAAACTGATTACACTGTCATATGCAACAGCCTTGTAATATAGCACACAATTCTAGAGGAGAGATGACGGAAGTAAAACTACCAGTTTACTAGCACCAGTGGCACTGTCATTTGAGCTTGGAGCAGTGACAAGTGCCAATTCCCAGCCCGTAGTACCATTTGCTTGAACAGGAGCAGCAGCGGAAGTTGTTTGCTCAGCTGGCACACAACCATGGAAACATAAACACAATTTCCCAACAAGAAATAACCCATTGAAGCAGCGTTGATCCAATTTAAAACAACCCAAGATAATTTCAAAGATGTAAGACAAAAATTGAAAGTATTCAAGTTCGTTTTACACGGTTAAAATAAGTAGAAAAGCATATTGTTGAAGTTGCACACTGTGTATCATTGAATTACTGTAAAGGACTCAAACTCACCAACAGGAACAATAGCCAATGCCAAGGCATTCTTCTCATCTAATTCAGAAGCAACAGGGACAGGATCATTTAAACCCTAGCAAAAACAGGAAGAACTCAAAATGAAACGACAACAAATTCAGATGAACAGCCAATTCTCATATAACAATATGGTAGGTAACAAGAAGAAAATGAGACTATGAAATTACCAACAAATCAGGCGGTTCAACAACAGGCTCTTCCACTTTCTCCACTTTTTCTGGTTCAGGCAGAGGAGGTGATGGTGAACGTTCCTCCTGCACCTCTGGGGTTTTCTTGTACTCAATGGCCAACACTTCCTTGGGTTTGTCAACCTGCTTGTTCAAAAATAAAATGTGTGATAATAATCATTGCAAACTTTTGTAAAATTAATAGAAAGTAGTTAACAGTTCAAAACAGGACTTTTATAAACAATTACAAGAACATATATCATAGACATGTTAACAGAATATTACATATGAATAACAACTCAAAGGACAGACCAACAATGAAAATTGGGTTGATTCTTATACTTTACAGGAATCTGACTTGCAAAATATATAATTGTCCAGATCTGCACAAATGGGTGAATCATTGTTCACTAAAAGAAAATGAGCAAACACTCTCCCAACCTACTTTGCAAAAACAAAAAAAAAAAAACCTTTTAAAATCACATTGCTCTGTTTTCCACAAGCCAATCAAATAAAACTATTCTTATAAAATTCATAGGCTAGAAAGGATGACGTTTACAAACATAAATAAATACATATATTACAACTAATTGTATGGATGCAAAGGCAAAGAAATATATATAAATTATAATATCTTCTAGTTCAAACCAAATCAATTTCACAGAGAAAATTTCTAGACCTGATCTTTGCGAACTGTTGAAGTCCGTGGAGCTTCTCTTACATACTCTTCCATGGCTAGAAGAAATGATACAGGGGGCTTCAACACAAACGCCAAAAGAAAATTAATTTTATAATGAAAATTCATGAGCTTTCAAGGAAAAGAAATCTGCTTCAGAAGACACCAATGGTGGAGAATCCTAACCTGATCTATCTTAATAAACCTTTCTCCACGCCCAACATCAAGACTTTTACATACTTCATAAAATTCTGAAAGCCTCTCTGCCTGCAAATACAAAGTGTTACATTTCCCCGGAGTTTGCAATCCTCTTTATGTGCGCTAGGAGATGATATTGCTAGAATAGCTATTTACCTGTTGGCCAGATCTCCTGTATATATCCAAAGCCCTCATAGCATCTGAACGTTGCATCTCAAAGAACTGTCATTGTTAAGAGCATCATATATACATGATTCACTGAATAGAAAAGCATCTTATTTAGAAAGTTAATACCACAGCTTACCTTGTCTACGAGATTAACCGTACCATCACTGATAGCTTGATAAATTTTGACACTTTCAGAAGCAACCTGTTTGAAATGACAAAAGGACAAAGACAGTAATATCATTTCTAAATTAACTCTACAAATATGGGGAGCGTAAACGGCTATGATGTTTAAAAAGTAACATACCATTGAAAGTGCCAACTGGATTACAAAATTATGAACAGCTGCACCTTGTGGCTACACAGAAATTCCATTAATATTTTCATTAAAATAAATGGAACAAAAAACAGAAGATTTTGTAGAACATGCAGTATAAAAAGAAATACAACCAACACAACCAGCACCAATTTCCATGCCATATCTACCTATAGCAAAACAAGAGGCATTAAATACTGACCTGACAGCCAAGAGCACGAAAAAGAAGCAGTTGCAAAGCTGGCAAATGCTCAAGCAAGTCTGCCGTGTCCAAATCTTTGGTTCTCTGCAAGAAGATTCAAATCTATGAATTCTCCAGATAGTTCAGTTTCAGTAAGATTAAAGCTTTGTAAGACACATAGTTACAATTCAAACAAGAGAAAGAGAAACATAAGATCCTCACAGGGTAGTTTTATTTAGCTAAATTAGAAGCCCATATTTATAGATGTGCATGCATGCTTCCAGGCACAAAGAACTAGAGGATAGAAAAGGGATGGCAGGAGGGAGGCATGGAAACCTAGAGCACTTATTTATAGCGATGGCTCAAAAACAGCATGTGCTGCCATGAAATGTAGCATGAAAAAAGTAGATTATTCAAGAGTTAACTTGGAGAGACATAACTAATTTATTTAAAAGGGAAACATAGAGTTCTAAATATCTGAATTCTCCATCAGAGCAATTTCACCCAATGAAAATCCCAATCTTTGTGAATTAACTTGATTTATCAATTATCTTTCACTCTTACTTTCTCATATCATGCAAAAATTGGAGCTCTACACAAGTGCCATACCAACTACTACCCTATGATGTTGCAAAGAAATCATTAAAAAGAATGGTAGCAAAATGCCTCCCAAATAAAAACTAACATAGAAAAAAAAGGATTGTAGAATAAAATTAAAGATTATGTAGAAAAGATAAGCTTCTTACAGGGCGGTCCATCTCAATATCATACTTCAAGACACGAAAACATTCCAGCCTCTCCTCCAAGAATAAGGCATAAGTGCGAACCCAGGCAGAATAATCCCATGCTGTGCAGAACATGGTTAAGGATTTCATAAACAAGGAACTTCATTTTTTCGGAAAATTAATAACATGGATTCTCAGAAGATAAGGTACCATTTGGGCTAGAATCATCCTTGAAATGAGACATGTTAAGCATATGGCTTCTACTTCTGCCATAGTTAATGAGTTCTTCATGAAATGTAGGGTCCACCTCCCTCAGAGCACGATGAATGACTATTAAAGTTTTTAATGCAACCTAAATGCTAAAAAACATTCAGTTAACCAAATTTAAGAGCATGCATCAATTACAACATAATTGTTAATGTTGCAGAGATCAGGTTTGCAATTAAACTAATAAATGAGCATTCAAGCTCAACAATTATTCTTGATATTCAAACCATCAAGTTAACACAGAATTCATAAATGCATTAATAAATAGTCCCTTTGATGTTCTCAGTATTTACAATGATAACCTATCATAAGTCCCCAGTTTTGAAAGTACAACTCCCATGGTAAGAGATGTAACTGAAACTTGCAAATGAGAGAATCTGAATTACGGTATGTTTGTAATCTGTCATACCATGGAATCAAAATTTTCACTTGTCAGAATTTTCTTCTTTAAAATGGTAAAGCCATAGAGCATGGAAAAAATATAAAAGGCATTGAAGATAATGAACTGTCAAACAAGGAACTATTCAAACTTAATTCATCTTAATATGGATTCTATCAGAATTGGACTTTACAGCCTAGGAGTTAGGAAGCATGCAACTGATCATATTTCAAATCAAGCACAAAATCTTTGCTCAGCCTCTTGAAAACTAAAAGCTTTGATTATCTTCAGTTTATTTTCAGCATAAGGCACATTTCACATTTAAAATTTTATGTTAATTAATGACATGATGGGGAACAGATAATGAATAAGAAGCAGAGTCTCAGTTTCTATCATTTGTTCAATAATGATTGTCATAGATAATTTATAAGATTTTTTAAAGCTTATAGAAAACATACATACACATATATAATAACAGGAACCTTAGTAGTTAGTCAATAATTTCTCTCTTAAAGTATCGCCAGAATTTTCATCAGTAACACATGTTAACTCTTATTGGCACATCCCTGTCTTCAGTTATCCCATCAGAATATGTTATTGGCAATATTAACATACCGCCCAATTATGTGTCCTTGATAAACGCCTTGCAAGAACATGGATGCAATAGGCAACATCAGCCCTAGGCCTAGTAGCCGAAATGGCAGTGAAAATTGCTGTGGAAAGGCAAAATAAAGTCTTATTTATAAATCATCCATAAAGTGCTCTCTCTACAGGCAGATAAAAACTCAAGCTAAATAATACTATCACCACACCTTGGGAGTGAATGAAAAATTAGAAAAGAGAACCCAGTACTAACCTCTAATGTGTTTTTCCTTTGCAGGGCGTTCATAATGATTTGTGGCCTTAACTATAGCAATATCCAATTCCTGCAAAATACAAAAATGCATAACCAAAAAGGACCAGCAACATCCATATTTGAAATAGCAATCTTAACGGTTATTATTATATACAGCTAAATCCACCTTATAATCACTATTAACTTTAGCCAATGAAACAGTGGTGGTATCTTTGATGGCTCCAAGTGCTCTCCTCAAGCTCTTTTGTGTGCCCCCGCCAGACATTCTCTCTCCCACTCAAGCACAAAATTCTAAAAAAAAAAAAAAAAACCATCATTTAGACAACATTACTCTCCATATAAACTTCAATTTTCCTCAAACTACGCAATAAAATTTATCTTTGAACATCAAACATAAATTTACTTCCTTGAACTCATTAACAAAAATAATCTTTAACCTCAACTCTAGAAGTTTGCAAAACATCAATTAAGATCTAATGATACCATAGTTCATAATTGCCTACATAATCCAACAGGCACTCTTAGCTCTCATTCGAACATTTCCAGAAACTAACATCGCAAACATACACACAACAGGAGAGTGGCAGTCATCAATAAGAAAATTGAGAAATTAAAACAAATTTCTGCAAAATTTCCCTTTTCACCATTTGCACAATCAAAAACAGCCAATCAAAACCAAACTAAAGATTAACAAAAAAAAAAAAAAACCCAGACAGCAAAACAGGAATAAAACCACATAAAAACGAAAATGAAGCTGAAAAACTTCAAAATTCAATCAAACAAAAAGCACCAACCTTTGACTTACCACCCAAAAGGAGAAAAAAAAAAAGATCTAACCAAATAAAAATGAATTAGAAAATCAATCAACAATTCTAGAATTATGTTAATCTTCAATACATATTAAAGGAATACGAGATCAAACAGCTTAAAAAAGTAGTTTTACCTGAGGCTGAATAATAAAGACAGAGAAAAATTAATCGGTGGAGTTCTGGTCTTCCAGAGACAGCAAAGAAAAGTCGAACAAATAATGAGCTTTTGAGTTCTGGTTTGTTTTGTTGGGTCGTCGGCGTCGCTATTTTTTTTCTCTTTTTTTATTTTAATTATTTTTTTACTATTTTTAGAACTACAATTTTAAAATCTATTTTTTTTCTCTGTATTTTGATATTTTCTCTTTTTCTATGTCAGAAGAATACGGACCGCAAGAACTTGTACCGTCGAATTGACGAGTAAACAAATGTAGGGGGTTTTGTTACTGTGCGTTCGATCTCATTCTCACGTGCTGCGCCTGTTTCCCACTTTTGTTTCATTTCATTGGTATAATCAAATTTTCCTAATAATTATAAAAGAAATTGAATTTTACGGTAATTATATACAACTTTTTTTTACATTTAAATTCCCATAGTTTTTATTACTACTTAACTGCGAACTTGTAAAATCCCTGTAATTTTAGCAATACAACTTGCATGCTTGACTAACTCCTTGTAAAAATTAATTGTTTTGACATGTATATATAAAAATTTTTAAAATTTTAATTATAAAAAAATAAATAGAGAATTTTGAAGTTATCTTTAATGAATTCCATAAGAAATCAAACACATGAAATAGTTTTGTTAAGTGAGATTAACATAGATTTATTGAATATTTGATTCAATAATAAATATATATTTATGTAATTGTGTTCAAGAGATTATCTCTTCGAATTAGAGAAAAAAATAGAAAACAACATAGTTATCACTTATAATAAACCTTATCTCCGCTTGAGATTTGATTTAATATACCTTTAGTCAGTTTTATATATAAAAATTATTTTTTATATAGCAATAATGAAAATTTTTTATTTTTTAATATAATTTTTTTAAATGAGGACAACGTCTTATTACATGAAAATAAAAAAGATAAGGCTTTGTTCGAATCCAAACTTTAATATCTTTTTTTGAGGTTTCTTTTATAATTAAGTTAAAAATAAAAAACATATTAAAAAAATAATAGGTGTAAGTCACTAATTTTAATTATAAATAAATGAGATAATTTCTTTAAAAAAAAAAACTTTATCATTTCCTTAAATTTATTAATTTAATAATGTAAAATACAAAACTTTTATTACTGGGATTCTTTGTTTCCATTGTGGGATTCTAATTCCTAAAGATGATGAAAAATATAATGCATATGGTTTTGCCATGTAGTGGATTATTTTTCCTTTTGATTTATTTTTATTCTACATTAGTTTTGGGAACTTGGGTTCCAAAAAACGGGAATTGGTTTTTTTTTTTTTTTTTAAATGACCAAAGAACCATAGTTGTCTTTTAGATCAAGAAGTGGCTTAGAAACAAGAAAGCCTAATGTTGTCAGCAAAGTGAAGACACCAGTTTTTTTTTTTTTTAAATGTAATTCTACCCTTGCTTTTTTTGTTATTTGCAAAAGTGACCTTACTAATTTTTGCAGAATTTTAAGGTTGGAGTGAAATTAGAAGATGAATTGGACCCACCCTAAATCATGCACATTTTAAAATCAAGATGAAGAAGTGAACTTTCAACTTTATAGCAATAGTAGTACTCTTTGTTTTCATTTTTGCCCTCTGTCTTAAATTGTGATTTAAAAAAAAAATTCTAAATACATTTTTTCTTTTATATTGGAATTTAAAAATTTTATTAGTTTAGACTAGAGATTATCAATTGTTAATCATTCTTAATAATTTATATATAAATGCAATGTTTAATAAGATTATAATTCAGAAGTATAATGAATAAAGAATTTTGAATCAAGTAAAACATTTTCTAATAAAAATGATTCAATGGGATCACAATTTTTATCAATAAATCATATAAATCTTATCATTATTAATTTAATAATAATAATAATAATAAATCATAAATAAAAATTATTTAAAATGATAATATAAAAATAAAATGAACATAAATATCAATTTAAGTCAATCAAAATTTATCACGTTTATTATATAAATTATTCCTTCATAATTAAGATAATAAACTAAATAATTTTCCAATCCTTTTTATATCATTCCCAATTAAATGTGTTTTTGGTTTTTCTAAATCTAAAGGTATATAAATTGATTAATTTTTCAAATCAAGATAAAATATATTTTATTTAATAATTTTAAAATAAATTATTATAAATTATTTATTCGAGATAATTTTAATAAATAATTATCGATAAAATTCGAATGTAAGATATTTTCGTTGAATATTAATCAATTAAATCAACCTATTCATAATTAAATGTGTCAAAATTAAACATTTTGCGCCTATCACATCACATACGGGAAATGAAGAAAATTTCATAAAAAGCCTTGAATTACCTGATTTGGACCATTTATCCAATCCAAAGAAAAATAATTTTGATTAAACTTTTGTAATTGTAAAACACAAGTTTTAACTTAAAAAAAAAAATCTTATTTTTTAGATTTTTATTAAAAGATGCTTCAATTTCTACCCACTTCTAGTTAAAGCTTTGAAGAAAGGGTACAATGAAAACAACATATTAATTTTTTCCAAAAAATTATGATAAATGAAAATAAATACCTATAAATGGGAAAATCAAAATTAAATACTAGGTGCAGTGAGCCGGAAATATAAGCAGATGCAGGGGTGTCCTTTGGTCGAGGCAACAAGTGGTGGCACGTGGAAAGCGCGTGAAATTCTTGGACAGAACTGTTAAGTTAAAAGACGATCGTACCCTCCATTTCAAAACGAGAAGAAAACAAACAGGATCCATGGGCAATGTTTGAACGGCAAGATTTGTCTTTAGAAAATTGTCATGGTTGCGGAGAAAAAAATAGTGGACCCCACTAACAACCTGGGCCCAGTTTTTTCGAGTTCGACTCCTCACTCTGTACCATGTTACAACTGACGCTGGTTGGGAGGGCTCCACGAAAGCTTCTTTCTTTATTTTTTTCCACTTTTTAAAATGTTTCTAAATTTCTAAACCGTCTGATTACCATTTTTGGACGTACAAGATTTATTTGTTCTTGGAAGCTCTGGGATCTGAAGGATAAATATGTTCACATGCGCTTTGCAATCTGCTTGATCAATGTATTTTGAAGTTTCAAATGGGTTTCCAAGAATAGCAGTACTATATCAAATAGATTAATTTTATAAGATTATTAACAAAAAATTATAATCATAAAGAATATTATTTTTATAAAAAATTGATAAATTAAATACTCGTTCAATACATAAAATTAAATCAAATTTATACATAATAAAACTTGAATTTAGATCTTAAAGCTTAAAAGTTTGAATTTTATATTTTTAATTAATTTAAATTTTACATGCATCATCTGTATATAATATAAAATTTAACAATGAATTAACGAAATAAAAATAGTATAAAAATATGATACAAAAGAGTGACAAAATCCTCTGGATTTTTTTATGGAAGGAGCAATGAAGTAGCAATCTGCCGGCAAGAATATGATATTGGTTATCCTGATCATCCAGCAAATATAAATATGAACTGGTGAGTTCATCACATCACCAACTTTGTGTCAAATTCTTGAGCAGTTGGAGCTTGATGGCAACCTTTTTGATGCAATTTGTTTACCAGAAAGAGGAATAGCATGTTATACGGAAGAGAGGAAAAAGCAAAAAGGAAGCCATCTTTGACATTTAACCACAGAAGTCAAATAACTTGGAATGGAAGAAACCATTGGTTCTGAGTTTGGCAGAAAACAGATAAAATGTTAGTTGAGTTGACATCCTAACTTTCAGACTACATGCATGTATTTACCTTGCATTGCACTGCACAATTCTCATTTTGTTTTGAGATACATCCCTTAGTCATTTACAAAATCAGAGAAAAAAAGAATGTGTTTATAATAAATAATTTAGAACATTGATCTAAAACATACTAATATTACAATTGTTTCAGAGGACTCAAATGCCTCTATAAGTGTTTCAAAATTGGTAGAAATCATCAAAAGAACCTTCAAGATCTCCTGACAACGGCTGTGGCAAAGAATGGATGATGGCTGAACTCAAACAACCCTTAAGTGATGGGTCAAGAGTTCCTAATCGATAGATAAGGTTTAGAGCAACACTGATGTGCTCCACAACCTGCTCTAGTCTCCGGAGTTCAGCCAATCTCTCTGGATCATTGGAAAACTACTCTTGACCTCCTTCGTAATCCTCTGGGCATCCTTGAATTAATTATACATAACTAGTGTCTGGATAGAAAGTAACTCAGTTATGTTTTGAACCAGAGACGTGAAAGCAAATGCAACGGAGAAAAAAGGAAATTGAACCCTGGGGATTGGGGGGGTTTGATGGGGCAGAGATCTTGTCCAATACTCACAGAAAAGCGAGCATGAGTTGTTGATTCCTTGAACAATGGGTATGAAACGTGATCAGGAACGCGGGCTCTTTGTAAAAGCTCCAAATGCTGGAAAGAGACTGAACAGATTAATAGGGAGGATGAATTGACAATATTTAAGCAAAACATTGAAATGAGAGATGAGCAGCATCTGCCGGTAATATATATAGATGTGCAAGACAATTTTAAAATTAAATCAACTTCATTTCAGAAATCTGCATTTTAGACCAAAATGACAATATTACAACACAGGCTTTAGACTGGAAAACTGTTTCCACTCACAATCAGGGTAAAACATGGCAATTTACAAGTAAAAAAAGTGCTGCTAATTATAAGTCCTTCAGCAAGACATATATAGCATTGAAGGAAAAAGACCACCGGCGGGATCCGAGATTCCCTAGCCAAATCTTTACGTGAATCCCTTTCCTTCTTTCCCTTTCGTTTAGCTGATCATAACAAATAAAATCAATTAATAAGCTTGATCATTGCTTGCAATACAGAAACAATAACATGCAGATCATAGAAAGAAAAAAACCAGTATAATCAGATTGTCAGACTTATCCATGGACACATTTTTTTTACATGAGAAAATTGAACAAATCTACCTGTGGCTTACAGATAATCTCATAGCAAAGAAAGGGTACCAAGGAATAGTTACCAGTATCATAGCCAACTTAAGATGAGTTTTCTGTGCAAGCTTGATTAAGACAGCATATGAATTCCAGTATACCATGCAGTATTCGGTGGCAGAATACTGCGAACACAAGGAAATTTTTGTCTAGCGTCAAATAGAACAAAGAACTAAACTTTTGTTACTATGTTTTCATTGCATGGAACAATGTAATGAAAATAGTGAAATTTAGAAAGATTGATGTTATTTTCCACTTTCTTGTAAAGCTTACCAAATAAATTTTCAAATATTAAAATTTTTAAGTTCGTTATGGTTATTAACTCTTTATCTCTTGCTCCAGAAATCAAAACAAGAAAAAAAAACAGAAATGCTGATGAAAAGCCTACAATTTATTTCATTGTAGAAGTTCTAAAGCACCAACTTTGCCAAAAAATACAATTTTATCCCCTATCAGAAAATTTCCTAAATCTTCCGTTGGGGCTTTATTTTTTTAAGCTCCAATTTAAGTAATTTTCCTAGAGTCTAGAACAGAGATAATTGACAGAATCGACAGTCATTTGCTGCTTAATTGTTTGGACTTCGCAAACCTGTTGGGCCTATGGTGGTCCAAAACCACCAGATTGGGGGAAACTGACAACTACTGACTGAGGATACTCTCCAAGAATGTTTCAAACAGCAATCAGACACTAACAGCTCAATAGAGGAAGTGCAACATTGTTCATAGAAGAACAATCTTGCTTAATATATTGCTGATACAGCTAAAAAAAATTATTAATGAATAGACTGCAGGTCGACAAATATATTGAATGAATAAAGCTGTTCTTAATCCTCAATTCCCAATAAATATTAACAGAGTTAATTGAATTGGTAAAAATAGAATACTTTGCTAGAAAATTTATGTTTGATTTCAGCTGTCAAGAATATTCTTGATGGACGATTTGTAAACCCAATATAAGTGCTCTCTTAAATCTGCTATCTGCCTTGACCTTGGAACATGGAAGCTTCCCGTTCCCGTAAACTTTTTATGAGCCCAACGAATTCCCCAACAAGTGAAACAAGAAAAAAAAAACATAAATTTCAAGTATGATTCTTTGTATATTTCTGCCCTACTGATAGCTTTTTCTTCATGAAGATGCTATCTATCATTGATGTACATTTAGAGAAAGTACCTGAACGTCATAAAACATAAATCGCAAGACCCCCAACCTCACAAAAGAGAAAAAAACTATAATAAATGAAACAAACATAAACCCACATTCTGGTGAGACAGAAGAACATATACATTTTTGTGATGCATAAACTTTTAACAGCTATAATGATCACGCCACTCTAAAAATACAAGAGAAGCACCATAATGAGCCAATGCACCCATCACTACGAGAATGTGAAATATTTGATGACTATGCCCTGCTAAGTCAAACCATCCAGGCTTGAACCTCTCTGGAATTCGGCTAACATAGAACATGGTCCCTGTCAAATAGAATATGGCCATGGCAGACTCATAGGCCAGAGTGACATTGCGACGCGGATTAGACCAGTTGACAATTGTAGCATGGATTCCAGGGACAATGCCAAAGAGCCCCATGGAAGAAAAGAGTAAAGCTCGAAATGCACGAAATTTGCCAGTTGACAAGGTCGGTGACAGCAGTGTTACAATGGTGAACAAGCCTAGAGCTGTGATTCCACCAAGGTAGACAAAGTGCCATTGTGGATCGCATTGAAAAATGTAGTAGATTGGAGGAAAAAACGATGTGATGATCATGGTAGTGATCCCGGTATAGTCAATTCGCAACAATCTAAGGTTTAGATGGTGTGAATGGCAAGAAAATAGGTGGCAAATACTGCTTGATAAGAGGCAGAACATGGAGCCGCCTAAGAATACATTGAATGGCCACCGTGTAACAGGCGTCGCCGGAAGGGTAATATCCAATTCCGAGGTTGTTATTCGCTTCAAATCAATGAGATTTTTTGTTCCCTGCAATTCTCCAACTATATCAGCTTCATTGCATAAACAAAAATGAAGTGAAAAAGTAGGTATAACAGTATAAAATCATTAATAAATGCTATGGGGACATACTCACCCGAAAGAGGTCTTTAGAATCGTGAGAAACATTGGTGTCGCCACCAATAGGAAATGACCTGCACCAATTGTATTATAACATATCAACCTTAGCGTATCCTAATTGAAGTCTTCAGCAACATTTTAATGGAATTTCAATCACCAACTTCAAAACAGTAAAATCTGCATTGTTTGAATGCAAAATCTATAAATTTACAGTAGAACCTAAAATCTTGAAGCTGGCAAGCTGCCTTAAATCTGACATGTTGGAAGCTGTTCCGTAAAAAAGTGACAGTCACCACAAATATAATTGTGAAATGGAACATCAAATTCGAACCACAAAGATGTTGGGCCCTTTCTTAGTTGTAAGAGTTGATACCGTATTTGACTCTTATGAGTAATGAGCCTAATATGAATTGCATATGCATTCACTAAATTGGTTGAATCATCAAATGCCTGCCCGAGACTAAAGGCCACTTCATCAGTCAAAGCATTTATTGTGATTAGAAAATTCTTAATTTCTAACTTTCCAAGTCTCATCTGAACCATCTATCAGAAAAATTAAAAAGAAACATCTTATTTGAAACCAGCTCTTGTTTTGTTCTGTTACTTCCTAATGAGGTATGACATGTCAATAGTTGAAACCACCAAATCCTTCCTGATTAATATATTTCATGGCAATTAACAAGAACCCATTTTAGTATTTTCAAGACATCTGAACAAACACTTAGCATGAGCATGTCAATTTTGTTGCTGTAAAAGTGAAAAGCAAAAAGAACAACAACATATTTTAGAAACTTCTCTTATGAAAAAAAAATCAAGTCAGCATAGAAATATACTGCTATCATTTTTACCAGAATTAGTTGGACGAAATTTCACAGGATTAAGAGTAAAAAGAAATCAGTTTATTTGCTTCAATAAGTATTGCCGGAAAATTCATTGAAATTAAGGACTAAAACCTTAAACGAACCTGATTAAGAAGATAATTAGATCCGCCACTCGTGGCACTTGCATCAAATTTGCCATGGTCAATCCCAAAAATAGAAAAAACCCAAGCAAATGCCTAGATAGTCCAACACAAAACCAAAATTAAATGAAAAAGAAAAAGGAAAGACTGAAAATAATCATAAGAAGAAATCAATCAAGAAACAGCACAAAAAAAAAATCAAATTAAAACTGATTAAGACCATAAAAGAATCGCGAAACTTTGTTTTTTTTTAACATACGTCCAAACATTAAGTGTTTCGTTATGCCAACGAAAGATGCTAAAAAGAGCTTCCTTGAGAGACCAATTAGCCCTGTAATAATTCAGTATAAACTCGTTGTCCTTCATGTACTCCGGGAGCACTTTGTACGACACCAAAACATACCGTCTTTTAGCCTTGTTCAAGCCCTGATCATAATCATCATCACCACCTGATTTTTTCCTGTTTTCCACCTCAACAGGTTGAGAAACAAGCTTGGAATCGAGGGTCGGATCCATCTTTCTGTTTTTCTCTTCAAAACAAATACAGTAACTTGATCTTCAACAAAAGTCACGACCCTGGAAGCTGAGAAGAAAACCCTGAGAGAGATTTACAAAGAAAACTTCCAGGAAAATTGAAAAAGACCCTTTAATTCTTTGGTTTTTCGTTTTTTTTTTTTTTTAATTCTTTGTCGGAGGGTTATTTGAGTGTAGTTTGGAGGATGGCAGATAGCTACCTACACCAACTGCAACATTTAAAGGGGGAGGGGAAGACCCTGTCTATAGCTTGGGCTTGGCTATAAGTTAATTGCTGTTGTTGGTGGATAGCATGGAGATGTGGTTTTTTTTTCTGCATGCATCGCAACCAAAGCTTACGTAAGGGAAAACTAATGCAAGGGAAAGAGTTGTTGGTCGGTCATCGATAAATACGATGCGGCTGGATAATGGGAAAATGGGATACTCAAAAACCGCCCATCAGTTGTTCCCTTTCAATAATTTCTTTAAATTATTAATCTCTTTTAAACTCTCTACTTTATATTTATTTGATTAAAAAAATTATTATGCATATAAATTCTTTTAAATATGTAACTTTCAAGCATTAATTTAATATTGTTATATTAATTAATTTAAAAATTAATCGATTCAATAATTAAATTAAATAGTGAGTGATAATCAATTTTTTAACATATGGATAGATGAATACATAGTTGAAAATATTTTTTTGATAATTATTCTTTTTGGTATGGTCCAAATCAATATTGTTAAGATTTTTTCAATTAACATTTAACTTAATTATATACTATACATGTAAATTTTGATTTTTTATTACATATATATTAGCTAAAAATACACATTTTATTAAAAAAAAAAATGAACCCAACTTTTTGAATATGAGAATATATTGGTGGTTTTAGGTGGAACCGCATCTAGTATCAAAACATGAGATAGTTTTGCAATATCCAGTAGAAACAATTTAGACATTAGAAATTGAAATTCATAAATTAAAGATATAATAATAAATATATATATATATATATCATTGTATTCCCTTATTAACTAATATATAAAAAATTAGATCAACTTATACTAGAATATTTTATTTTTTAAATTTATTAAAATCAGTAATTAAAAAATATATAAAATTAAAAAGATTTTTACTTATACAAGTTGATATCTTCTCATATATAAATGTAAAATAAGACTTTATAAATCTACAATTTTGTGCATGAAACATCTTATTATGAACAAACAATATTCACTAAATCCAAAATTTAATTTAATTAATTTATGTAGTTATCCTTAAGAGATGACATCGATAAATTTGAAATTCAAATCTAAAATTTTTTTTTTTTATTCCCAATTTTTTTTGATAAAAAAAAAAAACAATAATGTCCATTTGCATAAATTAAGCAATGTTAATCACATGCAAACAAAATATCTATAGAAACTTAATCATCTCCAAATAAACTAGCATTGTGTAAATTCTAAGTCTATTCTTAAATAGAAAAAAAAAATTAATCCATATTAATAAGCTAGCTATACCTATAACTAATTTATTGCCTAGACTCAAAAAACTTGGCATTTTTTTTCTTGTGGAAGTTGTATATTACAAAAAAATTTCCAACCTCTTGGGATAGAGAAGTAGATCATAGTGATATCTTCCTATCATTTTTTACATGCAAAATGTGTGTATTTAATTTTAATTCTAAAGATTAGCTAGAAAATTTAGGCAACCTACTTTATCATCAGACGGACAGGTGGCCTACCACAAAACCGTTCATTTCTATGTTGCTTTATCTCGTTTGCCTTTCAAGATTCTTCAACCAAAAACAGGCACAGATTTCTTGTCTGTGCAATAGCTTGTTAAGCTAAATACAACGTTGGATTATTAATTACTAAGTATTGGTTCATGATTATCGGACCAAAATGTTCATTTTTTTTAATGGATATTACTTCTTTAGTAAGAAGATGATTTTTTTTTTATATTAATTAGAGTTCGATCTTTATAAAAAATATTTCAAGATTAAAATCTTAAATATACTGAACTGATGTAATAAAGTATACTTTTAAATTTATTTCAAAAAGAAATTAGATTTAGACAAAACCCAAAAACATCTCTGACCATATTATTAGGTGTGTAAATAAACGAACATTCTTCAAAAAATTTGAAAACAAACTTAGTTTTAATACATTTATATTCATTTATTAAATTAAACAAATAATTTTGAAAAAAATAATCAAGGCTCATTTAATAACTAAACCAGGTTAAAACATTAATAAACTTAATTTATTTATATTCATGAACAAATTTAATAAGTTCATAAACTATCTCGATAAAAATTTAATAATAATTTTTTATTTTTATTGAGTTAATTTTAGTTTTAATTAATATTAAGCACAATTCAAATAATTATTAAAATTTATATGATATAAGCGTAGTTGCTTGAAAATAACCCATTTGTTTCTTAAGATTATGAGTTTGTTATAATTTTTAAGTGCTTAAAGTTGGAGTTATGGTAAGTTTTAAAACAGAAAAATAGCGAAGAAAACTTCTCTTTTAGACTTTTAAGTTAATCCGAAATAATATCTTATTTGATCCTTAAATTATTATATTTTTTTAATAAGAAAGTTAAACAAATAAAATTTTAATTAGGTATCTAAATTATATTTTCGTTTATTAAATTGTTCAAAATTTTAATACCGTTAAAATAATATTAAATGGTAACGTATATGACATATAATTTAAATGTGATTGTCACGTATATTTTTAAAATAAAAGTTTTAAAATATAATTTTTAAGAAAAAAATTTATTATTTTTTTATTTTTTAAAAGTGATGTTATATAGTAATCACGTGTCATTTATATCAGTATTTAAATATCATATCAATATTATTTTAATAGTATTAAGGAGTTGAAACAACTTAATAAATAAAATTAAAAGTTAAGTATTTGATTATAATTTTTTTTTAATTTCGATACCAAATTAAAAAAATTACAATAATTCAAGAATTAAATGAAGTATTATCCACGAGGAAAATAAAGCAAAGGGAGAGGCTGCAGCTATAAATAAACCCCTCCAACCTTCGTGCAACACCGAACATGACGGGCCAATTGAATACCTGGCAACATTAATTACTTGAATATAATTTTAGTGATCTATATATAATAATGTTTTTGTGTTAAGTGCAAATAATATAAAATCGAACCCAAAAATTAATTCAATTGATTTATCTAATAATTATTAAAAAATAATATTTAACAAATATAAAATTTTAATTTTAATATCTATAATTATTTTTTAATTTTTGAACTACGACCAAAAAAAAGTGCTAAATCAATTAAAGCTATTTTTGTTGCCAATTTCAGTTTAAGTTAAAACTTTTAGTATTAAATCATGTTTGGGCCAGTAATTTCTTTTGTTTTATTTAATTTTTTTGAGTGGTGAGCAAGAATTTGATGAATATTTCATTATATATAATTCCAAATTTAAGCAAGTTTGATAATGTTTCAAAAACAAAAGGGTGCAGCCTCCTTTAAATTAAATTAATCAAACAGAATTGAAAGCAAAATATTGTGTACCTAATGGATGGTGATGTTTTTTTTTTTTTTTTGTTTGATAAGAGAGGTAGAGCCCTACAACAAGGGGAGGGACAGAGGTTGGGGTCGAACTCAGTCTTGATGTCTTTTTAAAGTTTATTTGGTTATTAGTTCAAGAAGTTGAAGATAATGAATAACGATGTTAATTAACTGGAATTGTTTGTATAATACTCTATCTACTAAAAAAATTTATTCAATGTTATAAAATGATGAAAAGGTTGAAAGTTGAATTAATTTTTCTAAGGAAATACTATTAAAATGCCTTAAAATTGCTTTTATTTTTTGTTAAGTGGTATATATTATTATATATTATAAAAGCAAAAGTGTTATGTTTTTATGATTTTTATTTTAATTAGAAATATATATGGAATATTAATGTTTCTCTTAAAAAAGAAGTCCACCAAATTTTGTCTCATATAGATCAACTCCTTAATTGGTTTTGTAAATGGTGTTTGCTTAAATTAAAGGGAAAAAGAATATAATTTCTACAACTACTTATATTTTATTAATTCAGCTATAAATGATAGTACAGAATGAAACATTTTTCTCACCAAAATTCTAATCCAACTTGATCTAAAATTAATTCAATGATTTTAATTTAGTGAAATGTTAATAAAAATATTATTTTTAACATAAATTATATCTTAATTATATATAAAATATAATATTTTTATTAAGTCAATCTTTTAAATTAAAGTATTAACTAACAATTTTATTAATATAATTAATTTATAAATAATTAAAAAATAATAAAAAATATATTTTTATACATATCTTAAAATAAATCAAGATAAAATACCTTAAATCCATTATCGACTTAGTCTAGATTAAAAAAAAGAAAATGCTCATATCAAATTGAAATGAATTGAAACACATTCAATAAAAATTGTTTTACCATCCATCCTACTAAATGTCCACCTGCATAAATAAAAATTGGCAATTAACGGGATCTGCTTCTTTTTTTTTTTTTTTATCCATTAAAAAACAAGTCGAAAACACACTACTTCTTGAATTGTAGTGTGCTGGGTTTTTGATCCATAAGTAAAAGAGAAGCAAAATTCGACTCTTCTCTTTGCAAAATTAAAGCTATCCATGTCAGAGAAATGGGCTCTTAAAAAACGAGCGTCGCCCCTTGCAATACGGTGGGCTTAGTTTCATTTCAGGTATGGTCAGATGAAGGAGGTCCAAGCAAACTCGGCCTTGATCTAAAAATGAGCCTACTCTAAATAAGTCATTGGCTGCCGGCTCACTCTAATCTTTTTCTTTTATTGGGACAGATACACTTTAGAGATGACAATGGATCGAAGGTCAAGATGAATTTTTATTCGTTTCAATTTTAATTTGATTTTATATTTTATAATATATAAATTTAATATGATTTAATATTATATAAATTTTATTTGATTTGATTTAAAATTAATAAAATATTTTTAAAATATAAAATATTATTTTTAATATAAATATAAAATTAAATATATAAATATATATATAATTAAATAATTAATTAAAAAATAAAAAAAAATTATATATTAAATTGAATCGGATCGAGTTTACTTAAAATCTTGCTTCGACTTTTTTTATTATTACTTGATCCGATTAAAAAGTTAATTTAAAAAAAAATAATCCTATTAAGTCGGATTTAAACATGTTAGATGCGGATTTGGCTGCCATTTCTAACTATTCTCTCCCGATTTTGTAGTGTTCATCAAATCATATAATTTTATGCCATTTGTTACTTTTCAATTGGTTGTATTATAAGTTATTATTATTATTATAGATTATGGGTAAAATGAACACGGAAGCAGAGAAGCTTATGGAAGAGATGAAAAATAAAGAAAAAAATAAGATAAATATGGAAGAGAATTTTGGTGGAGGGATAGGATTGTAAAAAAAAAAAAAAAAGAAAGGTCAAGCCAAAGCCCTTGCTCACCATTTGTCACAGATGAGTAGCCAGATTAGTAGAGAAATCAATGAATTTGATTAATAATAAATAATAATTTTATTAAATCCAACATAAGATAATTTTTTTTTGAAATGAACAGTACAGCATTAAATAGTTTCGTTTCGCACTTAAATATAAAAGGCCGCAATTCATCATATACACATTCATATTATTTCTTCAAAATACTTTGACCATATGACGTGATGAATTTCTATCTACTTTCCAACTAAATTAAATATTGAACACACATGAAAAAAAGTCTCATCATTCAATTGGATTTGTAGTTTAGACCCCCCATTACTCTATGATCCTAATATTTAATAAGGTTTATGTATCTTCTATTCTTTCTCAAATGATCAAGTTAAACCACATGTATAAGAAATTGGGTTTAATACTAATTTTTTTTAAATTGTTCAATTAGTAATGATTTTTGAACTCTTGGGATGAAGCCAGGGGCTTGAGACTCAACTTAATTAAAAAAACAAAATTATAAATGCATGTACTTTTTTTAAACAAAAGAAATTTAAGTAAAAAAATGAAAAAATATCGAAATTCGATTTTATAAAAATTTATTTTAAAAAAATAAAATAAATTGTTTAAATTAAATCTCGAATTTAAAATACATATATATGTTTTCTAAAAAGAGCTGAATTCAATTTTTTTCAAGATTAAAAGAAAAACAAAAATTATTGAAGATTGAAAATATCTGGCGTCAAAGATGTCATGTTGTGAAAAAAAAAAAAAAAGGACTGTGAAGGAGAGGTGAGAATGGATATGGCCATCGAGTTGGTGGGTTATCTACCAATTAAAACTTCTATTTTGCCTCGAGTCATCAAAGTTCAAACCCCAATCGCTGTTGGTTTTGATGTGCTTTTCCTGTCCCACTTCGGCCCACAACAACAGCGGATGATTGTCCTAATTAATGAGCATTCCCCGTTTCATTTGTGTTCTTCATTGATTATATAATAAATTAAGTATTTTATTTATTTTAGTATTGAAAGCAGCTTAGTTTGATTATTCACCTTCGCGTGCCATCGTTTTTACACTTACATTTATAGTGGACAATTTTCATGTTCCCACCTTAAAATTTTCTACTTTGTTCTCTTCATCCTCATCCTTATGTCACGCTTGCGGGGTAGGACAGGCACATAAAACAACTCCGTAGGTGGGGTCCTAATCTCAAATCAAGCCGTTGATCACTATCAAAAGGGCCTGCAAATGCCCTAAATGACCCTGAGCTAAGGAGTAGCCACCAAGGAAAATGGGCAATGGCGGAACTTTGAATTTTCTAACAGTCAACGTTGTAAACACTCCTTTGTTTTCTTAACTTTTATGGTGGGTGTTAAGTGTTTAACTGTTAAAAAAGTATCTATTTACAAGTTAAGCACATGGAGCAGCCATGCGTTACGTCAAAAGCCAACACCATAGTCTTTCTTCTTTCTTCTCTCAAACGAGAGGCCGGTCGGGTCTTTCCTTGATATTTCACAAACTAAAACTACAACAACAACGACCGTAGTTTTCCCTTTCAGCCTTAACCAGGCGCCCGCTCTCACTTTTCAGGTTTGGTTATCTGTTAAGTTCTTTGTTGCTGTTCGATTCTTTTGAGGTTTTTAGACGTTTTTTCTGTCTGGATTTGTTTCATTTCATGATTTGGTGAATTGGGTCGTTGGAATTCGTTTTATTTATTGTGCTTTTTTGGGGTTGTGCGGGGGATGAATTTGTCTCTTAGTACTGTGGCAACTGAATTTATTGATTACTTGGTTATAAAGTTTACAGCTTTGATTGAATTTTGCAGGGGTTCCGATATGTTGGAATTAACTGTTTAAAACACTTTCTAGAGGCCTTAAATAAAGGGGGCCATCGGTTTTATCCATCTGGGTTTCAGGATTCATGTTGATTTAGTCAACTCAACCGTGAAGACCTGGGTCAAATTTTGAATTGGCCTTGAAGAAGGAGGACTCAGCAATTAGAAAGTCTCTTGGAGTCATTTCCTTTGTTGCCTGGATATGCGCTTTCTTTGTTAACTTGTTGAGTTGGAGATAATAGAGAATTCAATTTGAGTTTTTGTCTGAGATTGTTGAATACTAGATTTGCCTGTTGAGACCAATTCACACCTTTGAATCAAGCTTGTTGAGGGTTGTCTTGGTTACTTTGCATCATTGGTTTGCTGTATTGATTATGGACAACTTTAGTTGAAGAAATTAAGGTTTCTGGAGTTGATTTTGCATGTTTCTCTCTTTTGTCATTACAAGCGACTAGCAGAATAAGTGATGCTTCATTTATAATTTCGGTTTTTATGGAAGTCGAGTGGTTAATTCACTGAGAATGGCTGCTTTTATGTTTAGTCTACTGCTGTTTATGCAATTACCAAGATTCTTTGCCTCTGGACTTGAAGTAAACTCGAAGAATTGTGGTGCAGATCACATAGCTTATTCAAATTTGTATGGTCATGAATTGTTTTATTTGAACGGCAATCTAGTAGATAAAGTTTTGTTCTGTAAGGCCCTGCAGTTGCACTATGCGGATCATTGTGTGTTTGAAGGCTATACTGGAACTGATTACTGTGGTTTGGACCTTTCATTAGGTATGCACTGTAACACATGTTATTTCAGGTGTCTAATTTTTTAGTTATGAAGTTTAGTGCATAATAGAAGTAAATCTCATAGAACCTTTATCAATGCATTATGGTTTTTGCAGCTGATTTGTCCCTTGGAGGAAGAAAATTATTGCTGGAGGCAAAGAAAGAAGATTATATTTCTGATCATACTCCGAACGGGAAGAGTAATAATGAACATTCGGCCTCAACCAAAGTAGGGATGGTAGCAACTGGAATTTTTGTGACATGTTGTGTTTTTATCTGCCCCTGTCTTTATAGGAAAAAGAGAGCAACTGCTGGCACTGTTCTTACAAATGATCCACATTCAAGTGAGTCTTAACTTATCTAAGCTGTATCTGGTCAATTTTGGCATTTATCAAGATTAGAGAAGTTCTGAACAAGGTTTTACTGTTGATAAGATTCAATAATTAGATGCAAGTTTTGAATGAGTAGTCAAGAATAATTATTCAGTTCTCAAGTTTACTCTTTACAATTTATAAGCAACATAGCAATTGTGTAGTTTCCTCATTGTTAT
The DNA here is from genome assembly GCF_002303985.1 of Durio zibethinus. The sequence continues at coordinate 4,425,764 of NW_019167860.1, read as the reverse complement.
CACATCTTTGTGAGTTTAGCTTTTCCATTAATGTGGCATAATTTACTCATTTTGTTTTAGTGTCTAGTTATAAATAGATGGTTCTGTTGTTGCAGTTGATTCCTCGTCCCCTTTGGAAATGAATATTCATTCTCCTTCCGAAAAGATTCCAGCCAGCCCACTAAGGGTACCCCCTAGTCCTTCAAGATTCTCCATGTCTCCAAAACTCAGTAGAATTGGATCAGTGCATCTCACTAATGCACAGGTGGCCAGAGCTACGAATAATTTCTCATCAGCACTAAAGATAGGTGAAGGAGGATTTGGAACTGTCTACAAGGCCCAGCTAGATTCTGGCCAGGTGGTTGCCATTAAACGAGCAAAGAAGGTAAGTAAATATGACCATGGAGATACTATTTCTGCAACATTTACCCCACTGGTTGATTGATTTTGAAACTGGTGTTTATGTTTGATTAATAAATTTTACGTTATATATAGAATAACAAGAGTAAATCATTGATCTGAATGATTAAACTTACAATTTAGATTTTTGGGACCATTAAAAGGAGTTAACTATCTGCATATTATTGATACTGAGGATTCTCCTATTGGACCTGTTCCTCAAAAGAGTGCCACTTACAAAAGCAAAGGGAGAAAATCTATTTAGTACCATAGTCCAGTGATTGACTCTCTTTTGACATGCATTTTTTCAGTAAATTAGGTTACAACAGAATTACAGAAGCAGCTGGGATTTCATCATCTAATAATTTGTAGGAAGATAAAAGTGACCTACAAAACTACTATCCTTGATTCCCAAATTATTCAGAAATATATACTCTGCAAAAGTTTGCAACAATTTGTATGGCTGGCTGTACTTTTCCCTGGTCTAAAACAAAAATTCTTTCCTGTTGAAGAGGAAATTTAGTAAGGCCCCATTTGATTGATGCTTTTGCTATTTGCTTGTTTTCTTTTTTTTTTTTTCAAAAAAATGTATAGAAAGCAAAAGGCAAAAAATAAAAAAATGAATAAAAGACAAAAAGCAAAAGCATTAATCAAATGGAGCCTAAACCTTGGCATTTTGGAGGCATCTCACTTCTCAGGTTCTGTATGCTAAACATATTTTATAAGACTTGCACTAGGGGAATACCAGTTAGAGTGGTTTGATTATAACAGGGGGGGAGCTTTTACTGTTAACAGTTGGGGCTAATGGCTGATGAACACCAAAGAGTGTAAAATGTGCAAATAGGAACAAATGTACCTAAAGTTATACTACACATACATAATGTGGTTGGAAATTCTTTCTCTCCTTCATTATTATTTTTTTCTAAAGGATTCTCAGATATTAACATGGTAACTGTCTATGCTAATGACTTTATGTTGGCTTTATTGGTGACAAACTTGAACTGGCTTAAAAATTCAAGTTCTTTCTTCTGTATTGCTTGTTTTATGATTAAAGGTTTACACCATCTTATTCTTTGGGCATGCTATTTGGTTGACATAAGAATATTGTCTAGGAACATTTTGAGAATCTGCAAACTGAGTTCAGCAGTGAAGTTGAACTTCTAGCCAAGATCGATCATAGAAACCTTGTGAAGCTACTTGGTTATGTTGATAGAGGAGTTGAACGGCTTATTATTACAGAATATGTGCCGAATGGTACTCTGAGAGATCATTTGGATTGTAAGGTCTCTTGACCATAATAACTAACAAATTTTTTGGTCAACAATATTGTTAAAAACTTACAAACAATTTTCGCTGCTATTCCTGGCAGGTCAGCGCGGCAAAATCCTGGATTTCAATCAGCGTCTTGAAATTGCCATTGATGTTGCTCATGGCCTTACTTATCTTCATCTTTATGCAGGTGAGAAAAAACTCGCTGAATTAGCTTGGTTTTGGCCCAAATCATAGCACCAGTAAAGCACACTCATTTATCAGTGTTTCACATTTCAGTTAAGGCCAAATCACATCCATTCTATCCCTTGGATTAATTTCACCTATCTATGGCATAACTCTCCTCATTTCTAACCAATTTCGGCCTGTGCCTTTTCATATAAAAAATAAATAAAATAATGCCTAATTTTCATTTTATCATGAATCAGAGAAGCAAATTATTCACCGAGACGTGAAGTCATCCAACATTCTTCTGACAGAAGGCCTGAGAGCTAAAGTGGCTGATTTTGGATTTGCAAGACTTGGCCCAATGGATTCAGACCAAACCCATATTTCAACCAAAGTGAAAGGAACAGTTGGTTACCTTGATCCTGAGTACATGAAAACCTATCAACTCACAACCAAGAGTGATGTGTACTCATTCGGGATTTTACTTATAGAAATTCTAACTGGCCGCCGTCCTGTGGAGATAAGGAGACCAGTTGATGAGCGTGTGACACTCAGATGGGTAAGCTTGCCCTGCTTTCTCTTGTTAAGCTTTTTACTTCATGGGTATTGTCTTTATTTCGGTATAGGCACATGGAATAGCTGTCAGAAAGATGGGCAATCACATCTAATTTATGAATCCTTTTGTTAGGACTCTTACATCTTAATGAAAATGTAGACTTATTGCAGTCTGGCAAGTAAAAACTTTTATGTGGACAGCCTTTAACTTTCTGTGGTTCTGCCGGTTGAAGATATGGACCAAGGAAGGATATACTATTGTTTACTGTTTATAGTTGGGTTATGGGAACTGAGTCAAGACTTCAACCTATAATTCTAGGATGAATAAACTCAAAACCTCATTCTTTAATGTTAATTTTCACTAGCCACTTCCATTAATCAAAAAATAGTGCTACTGCTGAATTAGGCCGCAGCACGGTTAGAATTAACTGACATAGCTGCTTCTAATATGTTACTGGAGTTTCTGAGTGTTGGGTGTGGGGTTGTGTCTGATATTAGTACGTTCAATTCATGGGTTTTTCTCCTTATATTTAGTGGATAATATTCTCATAGCCCTATTTATTTTGAAGATGTCTCTCTAAAACAAGGGTAAACTTAGAAAAAAGAAAATGAAAGAATTGGAGTAAAAGGGATAAAGAAGTGAGGTAGTGAAGTTGGCTTTAATTTAGTCAAAACCTAAGTTATTCAATCTTCAAAAGTAATTATTTTTTGTTTCTTCCAATCAATTGCAATCAGATTTTATTGTCTTAATGTCGTACAGGCATTCCATAAGTATAATGAAGGACATGTAACGGAATTGGTGGACCATATGATGGTAGAAGTTGTAGATGCAGAGACACTGATGAAGATGTTTGCTTTGGCATTTCAATGTGCAGCGCCCGTAAGAAATGATCGACCAGAGATGCAATCTGTGGGAGAGCAGTTATGGGCAATAAGGGCTGACTACCTTAGGAGCTCGAGGCAAGGATAGCACAAGAGATTTAAGAGTAGTCTCTTCGCCCCTTAACTCAGTTGTTCTTTTTTCTCCCTTCTGTTTCTTGCTGTTGTTCACTTTCTTTTCTTTTGTCCCTCACCCCCTGCTTTTAAGCCTACTGTAAAAACCAAAATTGGTCTTTAGCCAAAAGCTGTGATGCACTTTTGCCTTGTTCTCTTGCTTCAAGTCTATGACAGTGTCATTGTGGTAAAGCGTTGAAAGTAAATATGAAGAGGATATATTGCACTTCAATATATATGATTTCATTTTATTTCAACCAATTATATATGATTTCATTTTATTTCAATGATAGTTTCTATTACAGCTCCCCAAAAATACAGATACTTTCTTATGTTGAGTTGATTGTAGAAGCCTTTACTTTATACATGTTCTTTTCCGTCATTACAGAATTAGGGTAGCCAGAGCTTCTAAAATGTGATAGCCCAGTTCCCAATTTGAAGGGAGAAAAACCTTGTGGCATTGTTGTTATTATGATCTAGTAAGAATTTACATCATTCTTTACCACTATATTTATGTTTGGGAAATAAGATTTGCATCACATGTTGAAAATGTTGCTAATTGTTATTCCCAAGGTGAAGAAGTCGTTTGGGCAAATGGGAGCCGGTGCTCCAGCTTTTAACATTTTTCTCCATAGATGGGTATAAAGAGAATGGTTCATAATCTGTAGCTAAATGCCTAAAATAATTGAAATCTGGTCTACCCTTCAAGAAACAATGTAATTTTGGAGATATCTCTTGGAAAGGCATTAGTAATTTACTAATGCAGGAACTGGAATACAAGAGAGCAAAATTTGTGAAGGGTAATTGGACCCATATCATGTGAACATAGTAAATACCGACGGAATTACCAATTAATTTCCGTCACTAATTCAATCGAGTCGGTTAAATCTCACATCGATTAAGATTTGTCGGCTTAGGCCCCTCTTGGGCTAAATTCAAAAGCCCCCCCATAGTCTAGCCCAACTGACCTTTTTCTAGTACCAAAATAAGGGCACGAACCTCACCTGGGCGGCGATTAAGCTGGAGACGGGCGACTAGAAATGAGCCTCACTTTTTTTCAAGAGCGACTTTGATAAATGAATTGTCATTATAAAAACCTTTGGAGAAAATGATACTAAAAACCTTCCATATCAAAATCCCAAATTCCTTTTTGAATCATTTTGTCAGCTGAAATCACTCCTAGCTTTGATGCAAGCTGTCCCAATTTGGACTCCAAAATCCGGAAAAAAGAAAGACAAAAGCTGTCTTTAATTTAAAACAATTAGAGACAACTTTATTCACATCGAACAAATCTTGTATCAATGGTGGAAATAACTTTCTGTCAAGTCTCACAATGAACAATATGTATCAAAGAAAAAAGAACAGAAAAAACAAAGTCTCGTAATGGACAATGAACACAGTAGATTCCTCTCATTTTGGAGTTTGGTCCCATGAATTTTTTATTTTTTTTATTTTGAGAAATGGTCCAATGGATTTTATAACAAAGAGGAATCAATCAATTTCTATGCTGGAAAAACAGTCTAGCTTTCTAAAATTCTGTACAAATTTAACTAAAAAATTAGGCAAAATTAAAAAAAAAAATTCATAAAAATTTAATAATCATTTAAATTTATAATATTGTATGATTATCAATAAGTTTTAATTTTTTTTTTATTTTGAATCAATTAAATATTTATTTTTATTTAATTAATTTTTTAAATATTGATTTATATTTCATTAAGTCATCATTAAACAAAAATTAATATTGATTATTAATCAATTTTTATTTAATAAAAAATCAATTTATAAAAATAAATATTTAAAAATTTAGTTAATTACAATAAAACCATAAAAAATTGAACAATTTATGAATTTTTGTTCTAAAACTATTTAGATCCTTTAACCAAAAACAAATTAAACAAGACAAAGAAAAGACAGAAATAATAGTAATTTACGCATTCAATGTGTAAACCAAATATATCATAGTCAGCAATTTCCACACGTATTCATCGATTATCATTCATCAAAATCACATTTTGCTTTGCATACCCATAAATCACCAACCAAATAATTAGATCCCACTAATCAATCAAAGGCTTGTGCACTTCCCCACCACATTCCAAGTTCTAGTCTCTTAATCTCCTTTTAGAAAATAAATTTTAGAATATTTATTAATGTTTTATTTAGAAATTAGGGGAGACATCAATTTATATTAAAAAGTTTTATACTTTTTTAATTGTTATTTTTAATAAATTTAAAAGATGAGATTTATTTTATTTAATTTATTTCTTTAATTTTTTTAAATTTATTGAAATTAATGATAAAAATAATATAAAACTTTCTAAATTTATGCTAATGTAAATTGATTAATTCTCTACAAAATTATAAAGTTTTAGTATTATATACCTATTCTAATACATATGAAAAAAAAAAAAAGGTTAACCGGGGTAATAATCTTATCAACTCTTTTATAAGAAATAATAACCCTCAAATTAAGTTTGAATTATTGTATTTTGAAATTATTTTATGATCTCCTTTTCATCGTCCTTTTCAAATGTTTTCAAGCATTAATCAAGCTCAAAATTAACCCCAATTTTTTTTGAGTTCAAACTTTTGGAAATTCGATTAACTTCAAACTTTTTATTAAAATTAAATTTCATTGTTTTTGAATATTTAAGGAATGGATATATATATATTAATATTTGTTGATCCGAATAATAAGATATTTGATTTTTTTTAATAAAATATTGGTTTCGAATTTATGAATGAAAAAAATAAAGGTTAAAAAAATTTATCTTCATATAAAATCGGATCGAATTTGATTTTAGAATAATCAAAATTTAAGATGATTATTAGACATCGATAAATTTCAAATAAAAAAATATATATTTATACAAATTATATTAGGAAGGTAAATACATTATTTTCCAGGCAATTTCTCAAAAAAAAAAAAAAATAGTAGTAAGAAATGACAGTAGGATATTAGCTCTTATTTCCATATATGGATTGAATTTTATTTATTATAATCAACTTTAAATTAATGCTTCTATATAAACATGTGAGAAGAACAGACAAAATCGCAAAGCATAAGTGGCTCAAATTCGTGGGCAATCTATCGTTTGGGATACACTTTTTATAAAATGCAGAAAATCACGACTTGTCGTTGAACTCGTTTCGCTCTCTCAGAGGTCCGTCGGCTACTTCCAACAAACCACACACCCACCTTCCGTCCTTCTCCCCATAACCAAGAAAAATTCATTTTTTCTTTATTCATGTATAAAACTTAAAAGAAAAATCAATTTCTCGAGCAACCATGGAAGACTCATCATCCAAGGAACACAACCCAGGAGTTCTAAAGGTTCTTGAAGCTCTAAAACAAGCTTCCCACGAGTTACAAGCTCATCCAACTCATAGCTCGGCTCACTCCAACTCATCTGCCATTGAAGCTCTCCTTGAGCTTGAAACAGAGTCCGATTCAATCATTTCCAAGAACCCACATTTCTCTAACCTTTCTCAATATCTTGGTGACCTCAAAACCCTCGTCGAAACCCTCAAAGGGACTCGTGGTTACGGCCTCAGGAGCTTCTTGACTCGTCGAGTCTCCACTCACTCTATCTCCCGCGTTGCTGGATCAATTGAGTCTGAAATTCAAGCCTGGATCGACCGTGAGAGCGTTGAGAGCTTGATAAAGGGTTTAAAAGAGCCATGGAAGAACGAGGACGAGTTGGTTCGGTTATTGGCTCAATTCGAAGACCGAATCTCACAAGGGTTTAATCGCGAGTTGCAGAATTTAGTCCTAAAATCGAAAGCCTTTTCAGTTTTACAGTCGGTTCTTTGCGACCTGAATTATACAAAACGGATCCGAGAGAATGCAGCGTTTTGTGTAGCCGCTTTGATCCGATTCAACAAGGATGTCTTTGTCGGGCAAGTGAATATGGGAGGTACAATTCAAGCACTTTTGGACATGAGATCAACCCATTGCCTTAAAGTTTTCTGTGAACTGATTAAGTTTATTAAGTCTCCCTTTGTGGATGAAATTGTCAGTAATGGGGAAATTCTCAAGATTTTAACTTTGTTGGAATCCAAGGATTTGGACATGAAGGTTTTGGCCTTTGATTGCATTCTTGAAATTGGTTACTTTGGACGCAAAGAAGCTGTAGAAGCACTGCTTAAAGGAGGGCTGATAAAGAAATTTGTGGAATTGCAGAGGTCAGAGCTTGGTGGGGATTTGATTGAGATGGGAAAGTTTGGTGATGAAAATGAGGAGAGTAGGGGGAAGAAAAGAGAGAGGAGAGAAAACAAGTTTTTAGAGAATCATCCATTTGTAAGCTGTGTGGCAAGGTTTGCTGTGCAATTAGAGGTTGGGGAAGGGCTGAGGCAAAGAGAGAAAAGGGCTTTTAAGCAAGAGATTTTGCAGAGAATTAGGGAAGTTTCTTTTAGTGATGCTGAAGCTGCTACTGTTATTGCTGAGGTTTTGTGGGGTTCTTCACCTTGATCATGTTTTTAACAAGAATTCAGAAATGAAAAAAAAAAGTAATTGTTTGGTTTTTTTTTTTTTCAGTGATTAGTAGTAAATCTTTTGGTTTGTTGTATATAGAAAATTGTGTATTTATGTAGTGGTGTAAATGAATTGTTTATCAAAATTGAATTCTTCAATATTGTCTGTTATGTTGTATTTCATTTTTTTTTCTTCATTTTTTGGTTTGGTTTGGTTTGGTCTGAGAAAGAAAATTGTAGTGTCAAAACTGGGATTTGGGAAGCATATTCCTTGTGATTCTCTATTAGGGGTATGCAAATTTGAAACTGCATTTGAGCCATAATTGTGGAGTGTGGAAGGCCATCGCCTTAGGAACTTAAATGTGGATGAGCTGTGTCTGGTATAATAGTAATGAATTTGCCCATTATTACATGATTTGATAAGAGAGTGTTTATGAGGTAAAGCTTCATTTACTTTCTGCAGCATTTCTCAAATTTCAATCCAAAGAATCTGATATTCAATAAGTATTGGTGCCTCCAAAGGGGGTGTAAAAATCATTGCTTGGTATATGCCTTTTTTCTTTTAATATGAATTATAGAAAAAGTGAACCAACCTTTTGTTATTGCAAGTTGCTTTTAAGTTTATGCTATGAAATATGAATAGTAATATTTTAGTGAGATTCCTGGTGGAATAGTGATATTGTAGCTGAATCTTATGTCCTCAAAATCTTTTCTCATTTCTCTACAAGCAAGCTTTTTTGTTTAACATAAGCCTGGCAAAAGCATGTGTGGATTCCTTGCATACAGGAATAAAAAATGTTTGTCAATTTCTTAATTTTAGCTTAACGCTTGCGTGCTCATTGACTCTTTTGTTGGATGAAGGCACTGTCAGTTCACTCGGTGGTCCTATATCACTGCCGAAGCAGTAAAGCACCATTTCTCCTGGAATGCTTCGAGTTTGTAACTTCAGGATAAAAGAATAAAATATAAATGTTGGGAGTTTAATTTTAAATTATTAAATATTAATTTATTTAGGTTGAAACTATGAAAAGCAGTCGAATTTCAACAGTAGTATATTGGGCGTGGATAATTCGCATTAAATCGTCAATTTTCCTGAATGTTCTCAACGTCAGTTATCTAAAAACAAGATTGATATCAATATTTGGTAAAATGACAAAGAGATTTGTCTGGCATCTTGGTATGACGAATTCAACATCATGTTCATTGTTCGATGAATGTGATAAGCGCACAAAATTTCTTGGGAAGATCCCCACTGAGCCGCAGATTTAACGGTTGTTCAGCAACTTGTTAATTTCAAGAAAAAAAGATAAGAAAACTTGTTAATTTCGAGAATCTTCAGATCAAGATGACATTGGCAAATAAATGAAAGCTGCTACCCGTTCCACTTGGTCTGAAACTCATCAAGGTCTTATCACCCTTCGGATAAGAGTCCATGTGCACAAACGACAAGTGACGACACAATGCCAAATTTGCCAGTGTTAACAAGAGCCTAAAAAGAACTTACAAAGGTAAATCACAAAACGATAAGTAAATCAAACATGAAAAGGTTCACTAGCTAAAGATATCACTAATGAAATTTTATATATTGCCATGTAACACAACAAAATGTAGCTCAACAATGTCTAACTCTTAGACCAAAATGAAAAAAAAAAAATTGGTCACCCTTTTGCAACTATTTAGCTTTATTCCGTGAATTAAAAAAAAAAAAAACTCATTTCCCATGAATTCCTGTACAATTATTACCTAGCCTCTGCAGCCAAGGCTGGCAGCTCTACTGGATACACAAATGCCATCGACGACGACTCAGGATAATGGCGTTACCGGTGAGACAAACATCAACACCTTTTCTCCTACATTTCTGAATTAAGGAATCCAACAAACTGAGACAATATCCAGAATGACCTCCAAAAATCCTGCATACTGTATCATCTGTTGGGATGAAAAGAATATTCCAGATATAGACGGCTTTCTTGACCATGCTTCAATGTCTACATGCTTAAAAAAATGTAGCCCTTAACCACCCTCCAATGCTTCAATGTCTCCATTTTCAGTGGTCTTTCCACGCAAAAGTGCCTTGAAAATTGAAAACACAGCGACCAACGCAATCTCCACATGCTTAGAGCTACCATCTTCACACAAACTTGCCCCATTTTCTGGCTATTTATGTTGCCATTAACAGACAGCTTCATGCCTCGTATTGGCCTGAACTCAGACTGGAAACCAACACCAAGCACTGTCTCGTTATTAAAGGAGAGAGCTGTCATAGTCAGGCTAAAACTATCATTTCTCACATGGTAGTCCCTCCCTCTAAAAGTAGCTTCAAAACTCCCACCATATGCCACTTGTCCAGAACCCTTCATTCGCCCAGCATTCATAACAAACTTCAATCTCTTCCCCACCAATATGGTATCCTCAAGCTTAGCGTCAGCATAATATTTGATCCCAAATGATGTCAGAGAGACCCCACAATCAGTGACATTGTGCTTGAGGCTTCTCAGCTTTGCGTTACTGTGGGCAACATACATAAGATCTTTACCAGTACACTGAAGATCAAGTCCTACAGAATAAGTAGGCCCAAAGGATCTACATATTCTGCAGCCCATTCAGATTGAATACTGAAATCACGCTTGTCCTTATTCATCTGTCCTGTAATTGAAGCAAAAACATTCTTTTTCACCTCAAAAGCTGTCTCCAAGTTTATTCCATCAAAGCCAACGTCATGATCCCATCTATGGGAATCAAGAACAGGTCTCACAAGCCATTGGTCATTTTTGACAAGGCAGCGATATCTGTGTACTGGGCAATCAGAGTCAAAACTTGGAGGGAGGGACTGCAATATCTGGCAATGGGACAGCCTCTGGAGATACCTTGTCATCAGCATCATCTTCATCACCTGCAAAACCTTTCTCTTTGGAGAGCTTGCTCTCCTTCCGTCTCAGGCACTCTTCCTTCAACTGTTTTTTCAAATAGAGAGTCTGTCTATATTCCAGCTCATCAAGTTAGGCTTTTTTCTGTGATTTAGTCAATTTTTCAAATTGAGACTTTGTCAGGATACGAATTGACGGCAATTGATCATACTCCTTTTTTTCTTCGGCATACAAGAGCAGAATCTCATCAATTTCATTTTCTGGTTCAGCTGGATTTGATACTGACCGATGACCTAGAAAAGATGATAGAAGATGATGTAGAGAAGGCTACCTTTTGTTACTTAATGGTCCTAGTTCAATGCTTTCTTGAAATTCCAAGGGGGTGTTGGCATCACCAAGAACCTTGGTACATATGCATGATAAAGAGAATTGATATTTCCAAACCTGTCCATTTGGAAGTATATTTTCTCCCATGAAATTTTTTTTGCAGCAAGGGTCGTTCTCCACTAAAAGTATAGGGTTTTCAAGCCGTGTCAGATACTGCATGGTGCATATATTGCTGTACCAAATCAGTGCAACGGTTGACATAAGATTCATAACTTACAGTATACCCATTGGGTCCTTCAGGAAGAGTAGGAGAAGAATGTGTCATGACGAGGATGGTGTTAAACCAAATGGCACTACCAAAAACTTCAGTCATAAGCTTCAAAAGGGGGAAATTGCCATAACCTATGTTGATGAGGTCAAGCCGCTCAAAATATAAAACATCTGGAGGGGATCTTCTAATGAACCTCTTCACAGACAGCATAATATTCCTATTTCTTATCAAATTACTTTTAGATGAAGGTAGGAAACCAGGGGTATCAATGAATGTTATTTTAATCCCATTAACAGTTCCCACAACCTCCCGAATGCAATCAGTGGCAGGCTGAAATGCATTGGTCTCAGTTTTAGGTTGATCAGAGATAGAATTTATGGTTGCACTCTTGCCAAAGCCTGTTTTGCCAAGGACAAGTATTTTAATAGAGAAATCTAATTCTGGCAGCCCAGATGCCTCCTGTTCTCTTGCTATTGTTTTGGCTCTCTCGTTTCTTATCTTAAATTCACTCGTTTCAAATCTGATTCGCCTGCTCATATCAAAGTTGCTAAGTCCATCCTATATAAAACTTTTGCCACCATAAAATTGTCTTGAGATTGCCCTAACCATTGAAGAAGACGCAAGAATTTAATCTGGAGATTTTCGATCTTTGTCAATGGATCCATCTTTTTTCTATTAGGACTATCATGTGATAGATTAGAATCTTCAACTAGGATTTGCTGCTGCGAACAATAAGGGTCATTATCATGAATACTACCAGAAGAGCCTGATGTATCAGGAGGCACTGACAATGCTACCGAAGGGGTAATGTGAGATGAACCTAATGAAAAAAAAGAAAATATGCCCAATTGGTTACAGAATTTACATAATATACTCTCAACGTATTTTGTTCCATGAAACCACTTCTTTAGAATAATATCCGGTTAAAAGATAAACTTAATAAGGGATCCAGAGTACATCTCTAGTCAGAGAGGTGTTATCAACTTCCAGGTCAAAAGATTACCCAAAGCATCATAACAAAGTTTCAGCAAACAGTTGATTCTAAGTAGAGAAAACCCTAACTATCAATATGCCTAGTAATCTGTGAAATAGGCAGCTCCACACTGTACCATATAACAATGTTGTTTTGTCTCTTTTTTTCAAATTTTCAACTTCAATGAAGATAACCAAGCTTCCTTTTCTTTTTTCTTCTTTTTCTCTATGTTTCTGCTTCATTTAATTTACTGGCTTTGGTTTTCAGCAAAGTAGTTAACATCAACAAGACAGCTATTAGTAAACAAGTTTCTGTCTACTTAAGATCACCGTATCAAGTACTAAAGGTAAACCATCGAGCAATATAGTTTGGAATATCCCTTGAAACTAGCTGGTCCAAAGGACAAGTAAAACTCTTACATTTCCTAGGGATGAATTATAGCGCTATCCAATTATTATAATGGATGGTACTTATATCACAAATCTATCTTTATCCACTTGCACAAATTTTACTTCATGAGATTTAGACTATGAAATAGGTCATTTGGACTACAAGGGCCAAAAACAATACTACTAAATATATATGTAGAAAAGGGGAGAAGCTGATACCTTGATCACCAGATTCTTCCTCTGGAGACGAAGGAGCCTCCTGAAAGAAACCACCACTGCCGAACAGTGGTCTAGACGAGGCAAAGGATTTGGAGAGTACTTGAGTGAAAACGCAGTCTCTAATACCCTTCATCCTTCCTGAAATTTCTCCAAAAATGGCTCAGCTTATTGCTCATGCTAATACAATTTCATTATAAGCCGGTAATAGTATGAAAACTCCTCATCATAAATCATAAGCTTAAATTAAAGAAATTCTCATTCCCATATATTTTTAAAAAAAAAACCAATCATTCGAGTATAATCATAATTTTATATCAGTAAAAATTAAGGAATAAATTTAAGTGAAATAAAAATGATAGGATAAAATAAAACGCGAAACGGAACAAACATCGAATCACAGCAAAGTTTTTATTAAATGAAAAATAAATTGAAGTCTGAATTATACCCAAATTCAATCTCCCTGAAAGAAATGTTTGATCGAAAGCAACTATTTCATTTTAATTAATTTTATTTTATTTTCCTATAATAGAAATAAAAGGTTTTCTTTTCTTTTTTTTTCTGTAAACAGGAGAGGAAAAGAAAGAAGAGGCTGTGAGAGAGGAAGAAAATTCAGAAAAGCCAGACAGAGAATAGAAAATTTTCCAATATATTTTTTTTCTTTCTTCTTTCTAAGCGACTGCCAACGCCAATGCCAATGCCAATGCGCTGTTGTTCGCTAATTTGCCTCGTTCTTTTTGTGATACACGAGAGTGACGTTTTGCCAGGCGTAGCCGAGTCACAAATGGACACGTGGTGAAGTTTGAGAATGGAATTAGTTTATATATACTTTGATCAAAATTAGTCCATATAAAATAATTTTAAATAAATAAATCCTATAATTTTTGCGATTTAATGTTACTTATGAAGTTTCCGAACATGTTGGCCTTTGAACTCTGCTGACAAAATTATAAATGGAAATTCTATTCATACCTTCTTTTTCTACACTTTTTTTTAAAAAATTTTTGTAAGTGAAATATTTAATTATCTTTTAAGTATAACATTTTTCATTCCAAAAATACATTTTCAAAAATTTATAACAAGTAAAATTTTATGCAAAATTATAAAAAAATAAACTTCGTTAAAAATTATTATGAATTAGTGTAATGAAAAATTATTATTAAAAAATTATAAATTTTAAAATTAATAAAAATTTACTTTTATTATTTTGATTTTAAAAAAAATGAAATCTTATGAACCATGGACTAAATATTTTATTTCTTGATATTAGGAAAGGTGAGTGAAGAATTATAAAATTTGATCAATATATATGAGCTAAAATTTTTTTAAATTATACAAGTAATATTATTATATATTATATAATTTTGTTAAAATATAATACACTAATTGAAAATATCTATCGCAACAAGTAGATAGAAATTTTTTTCCAAAAAGTTTAATTTAATTAGAGATATTATAAAATTTTAATAATCTATATAAAAAATATTTAATAAAAATTTATATTTATTATTTTAACTTTAATTTAATTAAGACATCATAAAATTTTAATCTTTCTCTAAAATTAAAATACTAAAAGCATTTTTTATTAAATTTATAATTTATAATTTTTCAAAAAATACTTTTTTTCATTAACTCATCCATAAAAATTTTTAACAAAATTTTCTTTTTTGTAGTTTTTCATAACATTTGACTTCCACTAATTTTAAAAATAAAATTTCAAAATTTTGTAAGAAAGATAATTAAGTAATTTTATTTAAAAAATAAAAAAAAATGTAAAATTTTTTTTGAGTGCTGTATTTAAAACCACTTAACTATGAATCTTTCAACGAATGGAATCGTTGCCTGTTTTCAGATGGCTAATTGAAACACTTTATGGGATAATTATCGACAACCCATTACATCAAATTTTACAATAATCAAAATTCTGTTAATTGGTTGTTTAAGTCAAATGAATATGTTCAAAAATTTTTTATTTAGTGTTTTTTTAATTGTCAAAATAAACGGGAGCGTGACACCATCACCTTTTGGCCATATGCCACTCCTCTACGTTTCCAAAAATATGAAAATCTTTTACCTTGGTTGAGATCATGAGTTAAACGAACAAAAGTCTATCATCCAAGCACCTCATTACATCAGAACATCATTGATTCAGCATTAAAGAAGAAATTGGTAGTAAAAGATAACTGGAATAGGACTCGGAGCCAGAAAACAGGGGAATAACAAGTTTAAAATTACTGTTCATATAAAGCCAGTGTACATTTTTTTTTTATATTTAAATTATCATTATGTTTCAAGTGCCTGGTTTATCATTTATCAACTCTCCATGTGCCATAGATGATCCTGCAATGAGAATTGTTTTAGATTTAACTTTTTTTATTATTTTCTTGCGTACTCCAATTTAGTACTGTTCATTCAGATAAATATTAAATAAATAGCCAGGGTCATATCAGGGATGGTGAGTGCTTTCCAAGTAAGAACTTTACTTTTATGAAATCAATAATTGTAAATCAGTCTGTTGGCATAGATATGCCATGTGATGTGGGAAATGATTAGTAGAAAAAAAAATCAATAGGCCAACACTTGAATGAGGAGGAAAAAGAAATTCAGAAATCATTTCAAGGAATCCATACCTCACAAATTTGATTTTTCCTGAAAATTGGAGTGCCTCAAAAATTTAGGCTCACTTAACACTCCAATCGAGAATCATAAATTTCCCCTTGAAGTGCTTGAAATGAACAAGCAGCCTGATCTCTTAACAACGAGCAGAGCAGCTTGATGAAACTTGTTTTCCTGGGATACAAAACTAGCCATGACATCTGATGTGTAATTCCATATTAACCACAACTTCAAATGATGTTGCCCACCTTGTGCCCTACATGATTTGAATCGAAAACCAAATTCTTACCTCTGAACATCATATCATGAGGCAGCTTGTTTTTCACTTGCTTTATAGTATAGCATCTTCTGTACATAAAACATCATGTATCCTTGTGCAGCTCTGACAATGCTATCATTAACTCTAGTAATCCAAGCATCATCACACTTATACCATTGGTTACTTAATCTCAAATAAGTCACATAATGGCCAGCATCTAATCTACCTGTGTGTGTAACAACAGCAAACAACTCAAATTCCGATGATAACTCATTGGACGCATCCTGTTCATCTCCATCAAAAGGGAAGATTCTGTTTCCAAATCTATTCCTCAAAATGGAGGAAGAGAGATAAGGAGCCATGTCCAATGAGAATGGGAACTGCAGATATCGGTCAACCTTCCTTGACATCTTTCGTATTGAAGAATGTTCAAATCTTTTAATATGAAAGCACGAAACCAATGGAAGTTTTCTGATGGACATCTGCTTAAGAGACTCTTGTCTCACCCGACACTTTTGGCAGAAAAATTTCTGGTCAGAGCCCAACTTCTCAGCTCTTGTGAATCGTTCTAAGCAACCCTTTAAGGTAGATATCCCACAGTTTTGGTTTGAACCCTTGCAATCTGCCTCAACATTGCAAGAACTGTGGGATTTTGCGGATGAAGACTTCCCAGAACCTCCTTGGTTTGGTTCCAAGTCCAGGGAGATGTCCACACATGGGTCATATGTTGTTGATGTGAAACCACAAGCCATACACATGACATCAGATCGCAGAATACCAGAAAAAACTCTATGTGCAATGCAACACTCTCCACTGCCTGCACCATCAAGGAATGGGTTCATGAAAATATCCAATATAACATTATCACTTATCACATAATATTCTCATTCATTTATGAAGATTAGCATCACAAGCACCAAACACAAGCTCTTCGTTCAAACACTTTCTGACAAACAATTAGTGAGAATGACAACAAAAAAAAAAAAAAAAAGGAAAAAGAGCAACATGCTTCTTTTACAAAGGTTGCACAAGGATAACTTTGAATGGAAACCAACTATGGTCTCAAATGTTTAACTTTCAACTACAATTAAGAGATAGCAATGAATCGATGCAAATTTATTTCAGCCAATATAAAGCTCAATAACAACTTACGGTTAGCGTTTCTTACTTCTGTTTCTAATATTTAACTTGAGTTTCCAGGCAGAAGATCAAATTTCAACACATGAAAACAAGAAGCTTCATATCATAATGGATCTCATGGAATAATCTACATTTAAGTCTTTACTAACACAACCATAAAATAGCAAGACTGAAAAGGAGAAAGAGTACATGGTAGAGAAAAGATGGTTTAAGTTGGGACAACCTTGAACCTCAAACTTCATCAAGTTCAAAAGAATCCAGATTTCTTTGCCCAACCAAGGTGTTTGAAGAAAGTATATGCAGAAACACGATGACCCAAAACACAAAAATGGCTTTGATGCAGGTTGTAAAACTAATGCAACTCTCTCCTTTTTTGAGACCAGGATCAACTTTATCAGAGGATAGGATCCTATACATGGCAAAGGGGAAGTAACATGAGAATTAAGTAAGGTGAGAAAATCCTATGATGAAACCAACTAGGCTAAGGAAGGTTGACTTACTGGAGTACAGTAGTGGACATCATCAAGCCTGCAGTCCTAAATCTGAAAGCACTTGTCAACTCCTAGGGCAAGAAAGAAGAGACCTAAATTCATGCCCTGCAGTTAAATATCAGGGTTACTTCTTAATCTTTGGCAAAATCTTCGATGATGTTGATTGAAAAAATAAATACTAAAAACAGTAAAGCAATGGACAGACTGACAGCAGCTGCTCATTAAGAGTTAACTTATGTTGATAATATGGCTGCATTAGTGTAGCAGTAAGTTTTGCCCTACATGATTTGTGCATTTCAACTAGCAAGTTTGGCACTATGTGATTTCTACATTTCAACTAACTCTTGCTAAACAACCAAAATTCACATCTGCCTCTTGGTAAATTTGGCCACTTAAACTCTATGGCAGCAGACTACCCCATCCTATGCACAAACTTACTAAAGATTCCTAATGAAATTTAACAATCCTAATAAATCCCTTTGCTTTCCGAGCTGACTAATGCAGACAAACTATTCTTTCTGGAATGTTGACCTAAAATCAACAACTCAGCTAAGTTTTACTGTAGCCATTAGGAATTAGAGACACATGGATCCTAAGGCATGTCAGCAGGAATGGCATTACTACATGATCAAAGTCAGAATTAAGACAAATACCTTGGTAACTTTAACATACTACAAAACATTCACATTATTTGATCAATGCAAAACATACAACATCCTTCCCCAAAAAACACCTTTTGAAGAAACTGACAAACATGTGACTAACACATAAACTACCAGTAACACAATAAATGTAGCAATAGTTATAATGAATTTCAGAAGATGTGGGTCCAGAATCAAACAACTTAGATTTAGGAGATTTTTCAAACTACGGACTACCTTATAAATAAATATTTCACCAATGGAAACTCCTAGTATGAACATTCAGATCACTATGCAATTTCGGCTAGAAATGCAACTTAAAGTGACTATGACAACCTCGGAACGATAAGAAAGCTAGTCACCTGGACTCCGTGACTTCGTTTTATCCTTCTCCACCTTTTCATGAATTCCATCAAGCACGGAAATGAAAAATTCATGGGCATCCTGCTGCTCATAACTAGCCAAATTTGCCGCATGTTGCCACCAACTGCAAAATCCTCACATCCCATAAATCCCATTTTTTTACCTCAAATTGAAAACTAACAACATACACAATATCAATACAGTAAAGGAAAAAACCCAAAAAAAAAAAAAAAAGACTTTTTCTTACTCTTCCTATTCACTCAAAATTTTAAAAAAAAGAAAAAAAAACAAAATCATATTTTGACCAAAAACTAACCTGTACAAGAACTTAGCTGGACTATAAGGAGTCCGATCCCCCGAAAACACAGCCGAAAACATCGCGTCCATGTCACAAGCCAAACACAATATTGAATTTTTAGTACCATTAAAAGCACCATTTTTTTGCTGACAATAATATCTATTATGACGATCGCTTAAGAAATAATTTCGCAACGGCGGCGTATGGAGCAATGCTTGTAAAACTGAACTCATAAAGCAAGTATTCCCCAAATTATTCAATCCGCGTAATCCCCGAGGTAATTCTGTTGACGAAATCAATGAGGCATTGGTCGCGTCGTGGAGAAGGATCGAATGGTTTCCGATGATGACATGTTCTCTTGAATCAGGAGCCCAGGGACGGTAATCTACACGACGGCGCTTCCGGAGATTCTCCGGTTGAGATCCGGCAACGTTGCATTGCATTGCGGTGGCTCCGGACGTGGAGGTGGTTGCGGTGGCGATGGCGTTGATGCTTTGAGCGAGAACGATAGCGGAGTCGAAGTCGCGATCGTAGACCTGATCACGGCACACGCAGCAAAATAGCTCAGCACGGTCGACGTCGACGGCGATCTCATGACCGGGGTTGGAAAGCGCGTGAGTCGACGCGTGGGAGTGAAGTGGAGGCGAGTGGCACAACACGGCCGCGCAGGCGACACACGCATAGAGCCTCGGACGGGAGGATTCCTCGCACGTTCCACATCCAGGAACCTCGGAGGGTTCCCTCCGTATGGCGGCGCGACCGCCGGGCGGCTTGACGCGGATGCAGTCCTGGAGCGCGCGAAACGGCTTGGAGCCGTTGCGAGAGCGGAAGTCGAGGAGGTGGGGACACTGCTGAGGCGAAACATTGCCGTTGATCTTGGAAGACATGGTGGTGGCGGGAGATGATGGTGGTGTTGGAAATGGAAACCCTAGATATGAAGTACATAAGGGTCATGGATCAGGGAAAGATCAACGGCTGAGATTGGTTCAATGGGAGTGAAGGAGCATGAAGGTTGATGAGGATGAAAGTGTTGAGGCGATTCGGGGGTTTCTTTTTATTTCTTTTTAAACTTTAGGGGTACGTGTTTCCAAAGTGGGGGGACGGCAAAAAGAAAAGTGTGGTTT
The DNA here is from genome assembly GCF_002303985.1 of Durio zibethinus. The sequence goes on along the minus strand of NW_019167860.1, from coordinate 4,405,950 downwards.
TTTATGGATGAAATGTGGTGTTTTCTAGACCGGTAGATTAGATGGCTAATGTGTGGAAAGATCAATGACTTGGCCCACCAATCTTGATTTGGTGGAGATTGGATGGTTGAGATTTCTTCTGTTTGTTTTGGTAATGAGAAAGGTCCAAGCTATTGCATCTGGAAGGGCTGTGAATGCTTGAAGTTAGAAAAGCAAACAGTAAACGAAGTTGATCCTCTTTTTTATTTATTTATTTTTTATCTAGGGATTTATGCCATGTTTCATGGTGCAGACGCTTCTGGTTAAAGTTATACTGACATGGCTACATGACTGCTAGTCTTTCACTTAGGTAAAATTTTTATGATCGAACAAGATGCCAAGTTTTTTCCATGTCATTGACTAAATTTATTATGATTGATAGATCAAAATTCGGATGAAAACGAGTATAGTAAACTCCGTATAATTTGGTGACGGATGAAAAGAATGGTCCATCAGTCATTGCTGCTAAAATTTAGTTATTGAACCGTCTTCAAATCAGAAAGGTTTCATGGCTCCAATAATTTCACCAGGAAACCCACATGTTTTTAGGATTTACTTGTTTTTGCAAATTTGTTAGACTGCATTGATTCTTCCTTTCTTCTTGCCCCAGGATGAACCTCTACAGCTCTACTGTTGAAATCCACTTTTGTCTCCAAGGACAGAGTGGACAACGATTTTAACAGAAACTGCAAAGTACACACCCTTGCCAGCCAGTGATCACCCCACTGGTTGATACAATTTGGTTTAATGATGGCTAATAGCTTGTCTCAGTTTAGATATTTAAGCAGAGCACAACCAAGATAAACCTCAAAAAATACAGCTCGACAGCTTCTTTGCTCTTGCAAAATTGCGATAGCAGCAGCATAAAAGATAAAGCAGCTCCAAGACCTGTTAAAATTTTCAAATAGGATCTCATACAGTGCTACGATATGTAATATGGCAGAATGACTGTTTACACTAATTTTAATGCATAGCAAAAGCCAGAAGCAAAGAATTCATTCCTAAACAACGTATACTTGAAAAGGAGGAAATGCATATGTGGTTATGCAGATGATAATGGTTCTAGACGATCTGACGTCTAAGGGTGTGTCTTGATGTGCCAGAGGAAGTACTTAGATGAATCTTCAGCTCCCATGCATAAGCAGACAACTCAGATGTTAAACTCATAACCAAGTTTAATACCAGAAAGCTGACCAAGAAGCCAAGGCAATCCTTTTTTCTGCTTCCTTTGTCTCATGAAGCAATCAAGACAACAAAAATACTAATTTACATCAAATGAATCTGACCAAATTACAAGTTAATTATGTAACAGACGTTCAAAACATATCATCTTATCACATCGAAATTCAGCAAGCTTTTACATGTTATTTTTGATTGGACATATAACATTGATTTTTTCATGGAACAATGATGTTCATGAATTTCTTTTTTGCAAATGCTAACCACCATTTATTTGGAGTTCCATTGGGCCTATAGGCAACACTCAACAGTCTCCCACTCGTTTCTTCTCTTATTTGCTTCAGATAATTCCTGAGCAGTTCTAGATTTAAGAAATCGGCAAATATATGTAGAACTAGCAAGTTATCAAAACTTCAGTACTGCAAGCGGTTAATAACATCATAATAGAAGAAGAGCTTTCATGTAGCAGACAGAAATGAAAAGTTTACAAAATATTCCAAGCATTACAAACTTCCTATAATACATTATTTATTGATCAAAGCAATATTTGAAAACAAACAGAATTACATCTTCATGTTCACCAAAACTGAAGCTTTTTAAACAACTTGATACTATTATTGGCAAGGAAGGTCTTTAAACAACTTGATCCCCTCAAGTTAAATAAGCATAAATTCAAGAATGACATCAAATGTTAATACTGCAACTGTAAAGTAGGAAGTAACTTTTATTTTCATAATAATTCGCAATTGTTTAAGCAAAAACAATTGGAGTTGTCAGATAAGTAAAGACAGACAAAAAAAGATCAAGAATAGAGAAAAGCAGCTTACTGATTAATAGCATTCAGTAATGATACTTGGAACATGTTTCACAAATATCCAGAAGTTCAATAATCTAAGTGACATTTAATGCATACCAAATGACATTTACTGATTTACCTGCTTCCTTTTGAGACTGTGGAAGCGCAAAGAGCCCTGGGAAAGGAAAACCAGATTCTCCGGGTACAGGAACCTTTTGCAGTCCCAACTTAATGACTGCCTTGGTCCCTTCAGCCAAGGTTCTACAGCCCTCAAGCCTCTTCAGAGCCACATTTATGTAGAAAGTCAAATATAAAAGGAGCTTATCTGCAGGGCTCTTAATATCAAAGTTTCTAAAGAACACATTGGCACCACGAAAGAACGTAATCGCTTCATCAACAATATCAGTTCTATCTGCATACAACCATCTTGAATTATCAACTCAAAAAATAAGAAAATGACTTAATTTCAAGAACAACTACCTAATGAAGCTGATAAAACACAAATCCAACCTTGATCTGAAACCGGAGCAGGACCCTTTAAATGACTTTTCAAAGGAAGTAAAGGGCAGCCACAAGCTTTAGTAATTCCTTCCTCATTAACAAAACTAGAGTGATAAACCTGCCATTTAACAACTATTTCTAAGTGAATATGAACCAAAAGTATTATAATTAAAACTATTATGAATTTACATATAGCAACCTAGCAGAGCAAGGGAGAGGTAAGGAAAGAGATTGATTCACATACCATTTTCTTTGAATTCCCTTACCAAACAAACAAAATCAAGCTTCCCAAGGAGGAAACCAAATGTTTCTGCAGAGAACAACAGTACAACACCAAATTACAATCAATGGAATCAAGCAAGACCTGAAATCTTAACAACAAAATACAAACCTATCAAATTAAGAAGTCAAGAAATGCAAATTTAAGGCAAACCCATTATAGTAATGGGAAATTCGTTTCATTCTGTATAAGGCATAAACAGACATTAGCATATAGAGATCTCAAGGGTAAAAAGAGAGGAAGAAATATTTTTTTTAATGAAAGACTGACTGCGGTATTCACACCTTATCATTTTTTTTTTATAATAAAACAGAGCCTTCATTTTATTTTATATTAAAATTTTTATATTTTCAAATTAGGATTTAATAAGTTTAAAAATAATTTTTATATATATTTTATTTTTTAATATTTTATATAATGTAATTTTATTTTTATTTTATTAAAAATTTAATAAATCAGTTTATTTTTTAATTCAATTTTTATATAATTTATATTATACAAATTAGTTTATTTATCAATAAATATATTTAATAATTTAATAATTTATAAAATAAATAAAATATTAGTCATATTTTACAATTTTTTATTTTTAAATAATATTAAATTTATTAATTTATATAATTATTAAAATGTGCATAATTATTTTTTTATAATATTAAATAAAATAATTTTTAATTTTTAATAATATCACACACGATAATTTTTCATTTATAAAAATTAATAATTATTAATTAAGTAAAATAATTTCAAATAAAAAATTATGAGATGACTTCCGATCACTTCAATTATTACATTATCATTGTAATCTTCAGAAGAAACCAAACTTAGAGCCTTTGGCAATTGTATCAAGTTGTTTTTTCTTAGTTAGGCTATTTATCCACGTGGTCCACGCTACGACATGGTCAAAACCCGTACGTGCAGCCACAGGCCACAAGAACCCTTACTATCACATTTCACAAATGTTATATTTTCCTTATATTCTAAAACAACCTCTTTAACTTTATTTCTCTTCTAATCCTATCCCCCAATTTCCATTTTTTTATTTTCCATCACAGTCATCCCCTTCTTTACTTCGATAACTCGCTCTTCTTTTTTCTAATATCTCAACCCCCCCCCCCAAATTTTAGGTTTTTTTTTCCTCCTCCATCTCCGAACCCAACACTTGCTCTATCTGGTAAATTCCCTTCTACTCTCTCTGTAAAATTATTATTCATTTTTCTCTTTTTAATGGTTTTTTTTTTTATTTTTGTTTGCATGCATTAATTAGGTTAACTTATTTTAATTCTTTTGCATGCACTGGGAATTCTTGAACCTGAGTCCAAAATGCAATTTAGTTTCTTGTTTAGGTTGGTGGGTAATGGTTCTTGCTTTTGATGGGTTTTTGCTGATTGGATGATCATGACCGTTGGCTTAGTCGGCTTTGTTTAAATTTGTTTTTTTTTTTTTAACTGACTAGCAATGGAGGATATTGACCCATTTGGTTTTTGGCAGCTTTTTCATCTTGAAGTAAGCTTGAATTGACAACCCATTTAGCTGTTTTATTTGTTAACTTTTAGTAATAAACCTTTTCTGTTCCAATGATAAATCATTAAGTAGGTCCCCCTGGTTTGATGGTTTAAGACAATGTCATGCTCTGTTGTTGAGGATTCAGTAGTGTGAATAATGACTATTTCAGTGCCTTGGAGGAATGCCGTGATCATCAATCAATTAAAATTGTGTGCCTTCCACTTTAATTAACTTGAGAAAGACTGAGCAATTTTGGACTCTTGATTGTAGCTAAATTGCCAACTCTTGTGCATCTGTTGTATGATAGGGGGACCTGAAAATTTCTATTTATACTTGTAATGTCTAGGTGGACATCTCCCAAATCGCCACTTGGCTTCACTCACAGCAGTAATGTAATGATGGTTGTGTGGGGCCTCTATGATTTGTAATGGTTTTAATTCTTGGCTTGGTCAAACAAGTTTTACTGTTAAAACATGTAATTTATCTTTTGAGTTTATGTAAAATATTTGCAAATTTGTTGTTCATTTAGTTCTCAGTAGCGATTTGGAATGGTGAGGGGGAAGCTGATCTTGATTTGCCAGTCTGGTGGTGAATTTGTGACAAAAGATGATGGATCCTTGTCATATGCTGGAGGAGAGGCACATGCCTTAGATATCAGTCCTGAGACAGTATTCGATGATCTCAAGTACAAATTAGCTGAAACATGTAACTTGGAATATAAATCGTTATCCTTAAAGTATTTTCTTCCCAGAAATAGGAGAACTCTAATTACTTTGTCTAATGACAAAGACCTAAAAAGGATGTTTGATTTTCATGGGGACTCAGTGACTGCAGATGTTTTTCTTACAGGGAGAGAAGGCTTTGATCCTTTAGCTTTTGACATGCATGCTAGCAGGTAATATCTCTCTACCTGCAATTATTAGTATCTTCTAGAATTTTTTGTTGTTGTTGTTGTTGTTGCTACTTTTTGTCACATTACAATATAGGGAATTGCATTGTCATTGCATCAGCAAGCAAAATGAGAATGTGCTGATAAAGTCCATGTTCTCTGTTGAGTTTGAGTGTGCCTTAGTGTTGTTTTGCAAAGTGGTTAATTGTGGAAGTTGCAAAATCTGAAGTTGCATTAAGATCAATCATCACTTGCAGGCAAAGTGGCATAAAACTAGCCAAAACTGTGACTACAACTGTGGCTTCTCGAGCTGCTCCCACTTGTCCTGCCACTTCCAAAGTTGCTCCCTCTGCTGTTACCCTGAAGGATATTCCTGTTGCCATAGCATCCCCGTCTGACTCTGTGGTAGCTGTCAATGCAACAATCCGAAGCCCCACCAGAGCAGCAATTACCTCAAAACGTTCTTCTGTAAGTGGCATTGCCAATGGTCTTTTTGAGGTCAGCGTTGCTGATGCAACTGCCCGTAGCACAGATACAATTGATATGAGTGCTTCTCCTGCTGATACTGTTAAGAAACGAAGGCGCACTGCCTCCTGGAAAAGTGGTGCAAATGTGCTTACCAATGTGACTGTTGCTGACAATCTCAAGGAGATGCGAACTACTACATCCAGGAAAAAGAATGCCAGGAATCGCAAGCCCACTGCAGTAGCTGATAATGTGGAGCAGCATTTTGAGCCCGGGATAGATAATGCTGATTGTAACTTTGCTCCCCATGATTCTAGTGATGCTTCACCAGGGAAACTGCTTTCATCATGGAAAAATGGCATTACTGGTGAAGGCCAGGATTTCAGAAGTGTGGCGGAATTTCGTGATGCTCTACAGAAATATGCCATTGGACATCGCTTTGCATATAAATTAAGAAAGAATGATACTAATCGTGCTAGTGCCATATGTGCAGCGGAAGGCTGTCCTTGGAGAATTCATGCATCTTGGGTTCCATCTGCTTGTGTGTTTAGGATTAAAAAATTGCACAGATCACATACATGTGGTGGGGAATCTTGGAAGACTGCTACTCCGGCTAAAAATTGGTTGGTGAATATTATAAAGGATAGGTTAAAGGATGGCCCACTTCATAAACCAAAAGAAATTGCTAATAGCATTCTTCGTGATTTTGGGCTTGAGCTGAACTATTCACAAGTATGGCGCGGAATTGAAGATGCTCGGCAGCAACTTCAGGGTTCATACAAAGAGGCGTATGGTCAGTTGCCTTGGTATTGTGATAAGGTAAAAGAGGCAAATCCTGGTAGTTTTACAAAGCTTCTCATTGGAGATGATAGAAAATTTCAGCGGCTTTTTCTTTCCTTTCATGCTACAGTTTGTGGTTTCCAAAGTGGTTGTCGTCCACTTCTTTTCCTTGAGGCCATCCCTTTGAAATCAAAATACCATGAAATTTTGCTCACAGCCACTGCACTAGATGGTGATGATGGGATTTTCCCTGTTGCATTTGCTATAGTAGATATCGAGAATGATGACAGTTGGCATTGGTTTTTGGAGCAGTTGAGATCTGCAGTGTCAATTTCTCACTCTATAACCTTTGTCTCTGATAGAGATAAGGGATTGATGAAGCATGTGCTAGAAATATTTGAGAATTCTTACCATGGTTACTCGATATACTACTTGATGGACAGCTTCATACAAAATTTGAAGGGTCCATTCCATGGAGAAGGGAGGGCTTCATTGCCTGGAAGTTTCTTAGCTGCAGCCAAAGCAGTGCGACTTGATGGTTTTAGGATGTACACTGAGCAAATTAAACGGGTTTCTTCAAATGCTTATGATTGGGTCATGCAGAATGAACCCGAATACTGGGCAAATGCATTTTTCAAGGGTGAGCATTTTAATCACATAACACTTGACATTGCGGAGTCATATGCCAAGTGGATAGAGGAAGCACGAGAACTACCCATTGTACCGAAGGTAGAAGTACTAAGATGTAAGATAATGGAGTTAATGAATGGTCGTCAAACAGAATCCAGTAACTGGTCCACAGAACTTACTCCATCTAAGCAGGAGAAGTTGCAAGAAGAGTGTGCAAAAGCACGTGGTCTAAAAGTATTATTCTCATCTGATACCCTATTTGAAGTTCATGATAATTCCATTAATGTTGTGGATATTGATAAACGATACTGCAGTTGTGCAATGTGGAAACCAACTGGGCTTCCTTGCCGTCATGCTATTGCTGTCTTGAACTGCACAAGCAGGAGTGTATATGATTATTGTTCAAAATACTTTACAGCTGAAAGCTTCCGATCAGCATACTCTGAGAGCATAAACCCTGCTTCGACCATTGCTCACCCCAGTGGAAATGAAAAAGATCCCTTAGAAGATGATGAGCATATAATTCCTCCATGTGCCTCACGGCCATTAGGCCAACAGAAGAAAATAAGGCGAACCAAAAGCGAGGGAATTATCAGAAGATCAGTCTGTTGCACTAGGTGCAAAGGAGTTGGGCATAATAAGGTTACATGCAAGGAAACCTTATAGGAACAGGTACCTCCTCTTGTATGTATCACGCTGTACAGCTTTAATGATATCTTCAAATTATTTCTACTTCCTTTGAATATCATCTCGATGAGCTCTGCGCTTGCATTCCATGACTGACCGTTTCTTGTTATTCAATTTAGTTAAGACTTTGTTCCAATCTTCTCATTGTTGCTAAAACCCATTTTGAAGAGCGCTTAGCCATACTTCTTAAATGCCTCAGACATCTAGTTGCTAATGCTGGGTTAGATCAAGTTCAAGCTAAAATGCCTCCAACCAACGGTTATTAGACTATTTGCTCGAGTTGAAGTCAAACATTTTTTAAAAAAATTCCCCCTAGGGGATGATGGAAACCACCTTTTACTCAGTTCATGTCAGCCCTCAAACAATTATAATGCTAGGAAACTGGAAATTGTTGTAACCTTTTACTGTCATCTATCCTCCGTCTGCTCCGTATGGCAACGAACTCCATTTTGACAGACATTGCCATGGTTTTATTATAGCACTTAAATGGATTGGATCTGCTACTAATCCATTCATTCATTAATGCCACTTTGCTGCAGCTGCACTCCCGTAATCCTCCACTCTAGCGTGAGCCAAAACCAAAACAGTCCTTGAGATAGTATTCATTTTTGGAGATTCAATAAGTGGTAAAGGCTGAAAGCCATTTTTAAAACCAGAAACTGCCATGACACCTCTTCATTACCGAATACCAATTCTCTAGGCAAGACTATTCTACTTTCTAACAATCAATCTGCATCGTACGTCATGCATTCGTACCCTTTTATCACATAGGGGAATGCATCTAATTATCTAACCGAAACAAGCTGTTCGTTGGGCCTCTTAATCTCAATCTGTACTTTGCTTTGATAAATCGGTTTCGTTGTTTCAAAAGTAGAAGACACGTGAAATTAGTAACATTCTAAAAAAGGAAAATAGATAATTTTGGTTTTAAATTAAAAAAAAAAAAAACATTGGAACAGAATCTGACAAAAAAAACAATTTAGCCAAAATAAAATGGAAAATAAAAAGACGAATTCCATAGTATGAGAGCAAACAACACCTTAACATGCATTTGATTTGGCACTTTCAATTTATTCTCTCTTTCTTATTGTGCCTTCGAAACGGAGGTCCTGAGAATTTTTCGAGGAAAATGCCAAGGGGATACTTGCAAAAGAAGTGGATAGAGGCCGTCATTTTTCAAAGACAAAATTGAGATGAAATTTGTGATTTTTTTTTAAATAGTTTAATAAGAATTTTAATAAAAACTATAAATCAATAAATTGATAGAGTTGATATAAAAATTAATAATATGTAAAAAAAATATTTAAAATATTATTATAATTTAAATTTGTTTAATATGTATTTAATGAAAAAAAATTTATTAAAATTTTTACTAAAAATACTTATTTAAAAAATATGTCTAAATTTATTATTATTTTTTAAAAATTTATGTACTTGATCTATATAACAATATTTTTTAATGTATCAATTTTAATTTAATTTAATTATTTTTAATATAAAAATACTTCATTTAAAAAATTTTATCTGTCTTCTTCAATTTTTTAACTCAATCGCTTTTAGTTGGAGGCCTACAGTGTGGCCCAAAAGCAACTTCCTCTACTTCCATGCAAATGGAGTTTCTCTACAGCTGCATCATTCAACTCCTTATCTCAACTTTCCTAATTAAGAAGTGTTAAAGCTTGTAACAGGCACTCTTCCATGCTTATGAGTTTAGGCCTAATCTAAATTTCAATGCTTCTCTCTTTCATTGCAAGTATATGATTCAAGTTAAAGTTGTTTAATAGAAACAGAAGGTATACCCCCCCCCCCTTATAATTAACTCCAAGATTAACCCTCAATATTTTCATATTTTAAAAACCTTAATATTCTTATTACATTGTCCACAACTTTAATTATTTTTTATAATATAGTTAGGAGTATCTTCAATTTATAACTAATTTTGTCTCCAAACAATTTTAAAAATACATTTTCCTTCATTTGAATGATACATTTAACATTTTATTCTTAAATATTTTTACAAATATTAATTCTTGATTGATAAAAAAAAATTAATTCTTCTCTTTACCAACTCAATTAATCTTTATAACCACTAAATAGTAAGAACTATTGGTTTGAGTCTTAAATACCCATATTCCTGAAAGGATACATGTAATGATCTCATGCGGTAATTTAGAGGGGGAGTAATTTCAATGGTCGAAATGTTAAATCTCTACCATTAAGCTGACAATTCAGTGATATTGAAGTTAATTGTAAATTTTTAAAATTTTCGAATTTAAATTCTAATTATAATTTTATTCTATAACCTAAGACTCAATATTTTCAAAGTTTATTTACAGTATTCATACATAAATATTTGAATCAACAGAATAATCCAACTGTCAAATTTTGAACTTTCATGTAGATAAGAAAGAAGTATTTCAAAAGAGAAAAAGAATATTTGAAAGCTCCACATCAACGACATTGAAAAGAAACGTTCTTTTTCTTTTCCAGCCACAGAAAAAAGAAAGAGAAGTTGTAACTGCTTCGAAACCAAAACATCGAGTATATTGTACTTTTACTGAAGACGCACGTCGCATGAGAGTGGACAGTGGGCCTAATTGTTTTTGCATTAAAACCGAATGTAGCTTTTAATGATTCGCATATATACGAAAACAAAGCTAGCTTCCACCTAAAGTGTCACCGAAGGAAGAGAAAAGTGAACTGGACAAGGCCTGGCCATCTGTCGACAAAGCTTTAATAGTGCCAAATGAGAGTAGAGAGAGGGTTCGTGTCCATCTCATTCTCCTGATTCATGTCGGGGCTGTGGCGGAACCAGACAATTTACTAGACCCACCAGCACCTGTTTAATGATTTTACTTTGGGAAAAGAAAAAATTTTATGGGCAATTATTTTATTAAATTTATATAAAATTTTTAATAAAACTTTTAATTATATTAATTTTGTATTTTTTTATATAATATCATTTTAAAATTAACATGCCAATATAACGTGCAAATATTCGGAAATAGAGCCAAAAAGAAACACTTAATCTTAAACAGTGATATGAGACAGTAGACAAGCACCTAGGCCTAGCCAAGGATCACAACAACAAAAGGTCAGATCTGAAAATGGGGTTTGAGGAAGGGATTGGGCACAGAGACATGGGGCTGGGCTACTGGCTAGAGCCGAATGGTCCCACAGTGACCAGCCATGACAACCCAGTCCCAACCTTTAACTCTGCTAACCAAAGATGCCCTTTTTTGTTTTTCCCATTTTTAATTCAATTGTCATGCATTTAATTATTGGTAATGAGTAATGTCCAATTGGCACCCGACGGTTGCCATGTCTCTTGCGCTATATAGATGGCTCGACAAAATATCTACATGGATAGTAAGAACAAATCCATATTAGATTAGTTGGAACTTAAATTATATCAAAGACATGGAAAGTTAAATTTAATCAACAAGACCAAGTGGCAATTTTATATATTCAACTTTATGTCAATGTTTGTATCATGATCCATAAATTACGAGTATTGTTTTAAGTTTAATTTGTTGTAAAACACATTGGGTCAAAAAGCAATACTTTTTTTTTTATCTCAAGTAATTTATATATAGACCAAAAATATGCCTTATAAATAAATAAAGAACATATACTACTATTCCTTACATAGATATTTTAAGGGGAAAAATTTTTAATTTGAAGTTAAGAAGATAAATTATTAAATACACTGAAAATAAAATTTTTTAATTTCATAAGTAATATTAAGATAATGATGTGTTTTTTAGTGTATATATAAAAAAATTAATTTAAAAATTCATAACTAATATTAAGATAATGATTTATTTTTTTAGGGTATATATAAAAAATTAATTTTAAAAAATAAAACATGTGTCACTATATTAGCTTCATTTGTAAAGCTAAAAAGTTTATTGTCAATATATTAAATAATTTTTTTTTTAAAAAAGATGACATTCGATAATCTTTTAATTTTATTTTTAGAGTAAAAAATTATATTAAAAATGTATTATATTATAAATATAAAATAATAAATTTATATTTGACATATCATTGTATATATTTTATATACTGTTAATGAATAAGATAATATTAAATTATTAATTAATAAATAAAATACTTAAAATAAATATATAAAAAATTAATATTTTTTAAAATATTTATTCAGTAATAAAGTAATATCATAAATTCACTAACAATATATAAAATTTATATACTGATAATTTATCAAATGTAAACGCTAAAATAATACTAAACAAAATAAAATAAAAAATCATTTATGTTTGGAAGAATTGTGAAGGTCATGTATCCTAGCAGTTGTGGAGTTATTATGATAAGTGTTTGTCACTAATTTAGCATTTTTTTCTTAAAAGATTCTGACTTGGGAATCATATTCTTTATTAATTTGAGGTTACTTTTTTAAGATCATTGAGATTGAAAGGGATGAATTATTGTAAATGGACTCATACAATTGAAGCAATCACATGTCCAGAAAAAAAAAAGGATAATTTAAGCTTATTTACCTACTTCAAAGTTGTGAATTGGTTTTAATTTTTCTTCATTAAAATATATTTGTACATGAGATAAAAATATTAATTTTTAATGGTACTGATATTTTACCTTCTAAAATCAAAGTTTCAACCATCATCTTATAAATTAAAATTTTTTTGATACACATAAACTCCATCTACTATATCATTTATGGTAAATTGGGAACCAAATTTGCTTCAAATTGACATTCTCAAGCACAAAAACCTAAAAGTTAAATCCTTTTTTTTTAAATATTTTCATTAAGAATACAGGATTGATTGTGAGTAATATAGGATCCTCTATTCATAATGAAAATATTTTTAAAAATTGTTAATTAAATAATTGGGCTTCATATCACTTTTTTATTTTATAACTTAATTTTAATAAAATCTTATCGTTATTTTTTTCATATTTCCTACAAATAAAACTCAAGACACTATTTTTTGTTAGTGTAAAAAATTAATTGAGAGATTAATTTTTTACATAAAAAATACATATATTTATCATTAAATACGTTTGAGAGACAATTTATTGGTTTTAAAAGCATGATTTAAAAATTAAAAAAAAAAAGAAAGAAAGAAAAATAAAGCATGGTTTCAAGTTTTAACCCAAGAACGGCGTCAAAAAAGAAGCAGGGAACATTGGTGCGAATGAAGTTCAAATTCTAAGGCCTAGCATAGCATTATAAGATTTTGCGTTTGAAAGTCTTTTAATTTAAACGTAATGTTAAATAATAAAAAATTTGAATTTTTTAATATAAATTACAATTTTTTTCAAAAGATGTTTTTACCAAAAATATATATATATGTTTAAAATAACAAATTGTTTTGTTATTTAAGTATTTTTAATATTTTAATATTTTATATATTTTTTAAAACATTTTAATTATTCCTAATTTTTCATAACAATATCAAATACATAAATTTGTAATTATATTTTTCTAATCACATTTTTAAATACATTTTTTCAACACTAACAATAATCTAAACTAATCCTATAAGTGGGTCCATTCTGTTGGCTTTTGGTGAACAGTCCTGATCTACTCCCTCTTTAATTGTCTGGTTGGCGTAACTTATTTTACATTTGACATCATGCAATCCAAACCCAAATAAACAAAAGAAAAAACAAAGTGAAATTCCATCCAACAAATTTATCCTTATCTTTTTCATGTTTTAAGTTTTTTTTTTTTTCTTAGTAAAATGGTGAAGGATATTTTAAAATTTTGTTTGAGTTTAATTCTTTTGCAATTAATTTTTAAAATATTTTTTTTATTAATATGATATATTTAAAATTTTATTTTTAAAATGGTTCTTAATAAAAAAGAAGAACTTCACTCTTAACGACAACCAGATAAACCTTGTGGGTTTTAAGTTTAAACCAAAACCAAAAGATGACCTAATAAAAACGAAAAGGAAAAGTTTTTTTTTTTTTTTTTTAAGGAAACGCCAATTCAGGCGCTTAATGCGTCTAAAATACGCCCTTCCAGGATTTGTTCGAATAAATGCCACGTCCCAAAAGAAAAGGAAAGTGAATTGCGTTCAAACGGGCAATATCTTTCCATAGACGATGTCGTTTTCATTGCCTTGTAGTTGTATTATTGAAGTCAGAAATTTCGTTGCCGTGGGAAAAGTTCATGCCAATAACAAATATCTATTTGTTTGTATTTGGTCCATAATTATTGTAATTTTGACAATTAATTTATTATTACTTTTAAACTAAATTACTGTTTTCCCCTCAATCAAATATAACTAATATTCTAATTATTATCATACTAGTACTATATTTTTTCTGTAATATTCTTTGTTAATTAAGATATACTATTATATATATATGTGTTAACAATCGTTTAATTTATTAATAAAATATTAAATTTTCAAATTTCAAATATATATTGCTGTGAAAGAGAACATTGATGTGATAGTCATTGTTTCACACATTATCTTAATCAATGGCAAAGAAAATTTATCAATTCTTATGTTTGGTACTTTTTTTTTTTTTTTCAAATTTTCACACATGCATATTATACATTGACTATAAGTTTAGTCAAGGTTGAATCATGTAATTTTTTTTTTTTTTTAATTTGGGAAAGAGAAGATTGGAATCCATCTCTTTTAGCAAATAGTTCCTTAACCAACCATTATGCCAAAACTTAAGGTCACCTAATTATTATAATATATTGCTATGGTTTAAAATTTTTAAATCTCCAAATACTATTTTATCGCTTTTTTATTTTGAAAAGCATATATTTAAATTATATAACATTATTTTTTGAGTATAAAGTATATGCATAAATTATCGAATTAACGAGTCAAAATTCAATTCTATAAATAATAGATACATTCACGTATAATTAAATCAAAAAAATTAAATCTTGAATTTATTTCATTTATTTTTATATTTGAATAATCTTATCCTCAAAACTTGTCATGTTCTTTAACCATAACATATACACATATTATTAATAATCATTTTATCCTTAAAATCTATCATATTATTTTGATCATATCTTTGCAAACTTGATTGCCTTTTTCAATTAACACATACATTTCTTTTTGCAAAGTTAATAATTTTAGGTTAACGTGTAAAATGGTTCCTAAATTATATCACTTTTTACAATTTAGTATTTATAGAAAAATTTAACAATTTGGTACCTTAAATTTGTTTTGTTAAACATTTAGCACTATTAACTAATGGTGTTAGGTTAAATGATAATATGACAGATATTAATTAATGAAAATATATCACATATCTTGATTTTATATATAATTTTTTGTCACATTAACATATTATTAACGGCTAAATCACATATTAACTTATTTTTTTAATCTTTTTATCTCTTTTTTTTTTATCAAGCAAATTTAAAATTTACTGATTGAGTAAAGAAAATATGCATTAAGTATTTAACCAAATATTTAGCTGTTAATTTTGTTATTTTCAAGCATGACCGTATGTTAAATATTTATTTTCAGACACCTCACAACCATTATTATCATCGTTATAACGGAATTATCTCTCTAAAAAGTTAATTCCAAGAGAATTATTGAAAAATCCTCATAGAATATTTTTTTAATGATAAAATGTCTTAGGTTTTATTTAGTAGATCATCTCTCGTATCAATTTAAACATGTTTATGTACATAGGTTTTAATAAATTTATAAAAAATTATTTTTTTTAATAATTTTGTTAACGAATTCGAATTCATAAAACATTTTGAATCAGATAATACCTATTAATTACCACAATTTACAATTTAGAATAATTGTAACAACAATAAACGATATATTTTTGAATTATTTAGTGTATTATTAAAATTGACATTTAGAGTTACGAATTTGAAATAATTTATATGTATAGTATTCTTTAACCCAAGTAAATACAAAGTAAGGAGATTTAAAGGTAAATAAAAAAAAAAAAAAAACATGCTTTTTTATTTCTCTTTAAATTTGTTAATGAATTTCATGACAAGTTAAAAAAGGAAACTCATGCATTATAATTAAAGGTGTTTATGAGTTGGGTCGGGTTGGGTTTGAGCTCAGTTTATACTTAGTATTAGTAATTTATATATTTGCCTAAATTCAATTTGATTTGAAATTTCAAGCTTCAAAATTTTTTCGAACTTGATCCAAATTGAAAAAATAAATTATAAGCTCACTCATTAAACTTAATTTATATAATAAAAAATAAAAAAATGATTAAATTAAGTTTAATGAGATTATATTTAATTCATATATATATAAAATAAAAATTATATATCAAAATTAAAAATAAAAATTATATAGTAAACTATATAATTTTTATTTTTAATTTATATATATGTAAATAATTTATATATAATTCACATATATATAAATAAAAAAATATATATGTGAATTTGGGTTGGGTTTGGATTTTAAATATTTTATTTAAGATCAAGCCCGAAATTTAAACGAGTTTAAAAATTATACCCAAACTCATTTAACAAGTTTTAATTTTTTATTTAAATCCTCTCAAAATTTGGATGAACTTTTAGGTATGAACTGATAACCCGACCCTTAAACAGACCTAATTATAATTAATTTTTATTTACCTTAAAATTTAGTTGATGAATAGTAATCATCTCATTTCTTTAAAACTATATGCATATTAATCAATTTATAAGTAGAATATTGGAGCCAAATTGTACAATTATTGCCATTTTAATTAGGGGAGTTTTAAATGCACCAACCTTTTTGCTTTATACACTTTTAAAAAAAAAAAATTTGTAAGTAAACTTATTTAAATATTCTTTTAAAAAGTTTTTGGATATTCACAAATTTTAAAAAATTATAATACTTATTGGAAATACATTTCTAAGAGTTTTAGTTTTATGAAAAATTACAAAAAAGAATTTTATTAAAACTATTTATAAATAAGTGTAATAAAAAATTATTATTAAAAATAATAAAATTTAAAATTAATAAAAACATTTATTTTTATTGTTTTGATTATAGAGGTGCACAATATCCTTGAATATGATAATTATATACTTACTGAGATTTTTTATGACATTTCAAAAAATAAGAAAAAAAAAACACCATTATCATGTTTTCGATCTTATACAAATTTGAAAATCAATAATTAGGGTGTTAAAAGAATTGAAAATAATTTACAGTTGAAGCTTTTTTTGACCAATATTATATGCTTATGAATAAAGAGGTAGTAAACTATTAAATATTATACAATTTTATCATAATATAATATACTAAATTAGAGAAATCTGTCATGATAAATAGAAAAATATATTTATTTAAAAAGTTCAGTTTAATTAAAGTTATTATAAAATTTTAATAATCGATTAAAAATTTATTAAAAAATAATAAAATTTAAATTTATAAAATAAAAATTATATTTATTATTTTATATTTAATTTAATTAAACTTTTATGAGATATTATTCTTTCTTTAATAATAATTTTTTCATTACACTTATTTATAAATAATTTTAATAAAATTTTTTTATAATTTTTCATAAAATTTTATTTTAACTTTATCGAAAATGTATTTATGAAAAGTATTATGATTTTTTGGATTTCAAGAATTGTTAAATTTATCAAAAATTTATTTTCAAAAAGTGTTATAATTTATCAAAAGTATATTTTTGAAAATTATAAAATTTGTAAAAAAAAATATTAATTATTTTATTTAAAAAATAAAAAAATTGAAATGTATAGAGAGAAACAGAAGTGGAAATAGACTTCTCCTTTTAATTAAGGCAGGCTTAAACTAAAAAAAGTTAGAACTAATTAACATTTCCAAATAAAAAATTGAACTGGTAAAACCTACTCTATATCTGACGCCAATTTATCGTGGCCGTGCCCCCAACTGAGCATATCTGACTCTTCCATTTCTTATAATTAAAAAAGGAGGGGAAGAAAATCTTTATTTGACAAAAATTTCTTTCTTTTTTTAGTTTCCACCACAAAGTTTTCGTGCATATAAACTCGCGTTTCTCTCCCATTTTCCTCTCACTGGAAAAGAATTCTCTCTCTCTCGTTCGCATTTCGTTTCTTTGGGAGGGTGCTTAATATGGGGGCTTCGATTTTGCCAGATCTCGGAGCCGAGATCCTGATCCCGGTTTGCGCCGTTATTGGAATTGCCTTTTCTCTCGTGCAATGGGTTCTCGTTTCCAAGGTGAAGCTCTCTCCAGGTCGAGACTTGGGTTCCTCCGGGAACAATGGTGCGGGTGGGAAAAACGGTTATGCGGATTACCTTATTGAAGAAGAAGAAGGTCTTAATGACCATAATGTTGTTCTTAAATGTGCTGAAATTCAAAGCGCCATCTCTGAAGGTTGTTGCTCTTTTCACTTTCTTTTTTAAAGGTTTTTAAGATCTGGGCTTTCTGAAAAATTGTTTCTTTTAGTCTTATTTTGATTTTTTTATGCTGGGTTCCCCCCCCCCCCCTTTTTTTTTTCGTTTTCATGTCTGAATTACTTAACTGAAATGGTTTTTGCAAAAACGAGTTCTTTTATTGTTCTTGTGAAAGTTTTTGGTTTTTAAGCTCTGAAAGTTTAGATCTTTTGTTTCTCATTGTGTTCTTTTTTATGTTGGTTGGCGGAGTTTTGGATTTGTCTGCATAAATTATGGTGTTGTTTTGTGAATCGTTATGGTAAAGAAGCAAAACATTTGGGGCACGAGGTTTCTATTGCTTTGTGTTTCATATGTTAAAGTGTTATTTTTTTTTTTTATTTTAAATTGTCGGATATTTATTTTTTATTTGAAAGCAATGAAAAACTACAACATGTGCAAGCTGTCTTAGTATTATATATAAGATGTGCTTCAATGAATGTTTTCTTCGAATCGAAGTGTTTGATGATGGAGGAATCTGGAGTTCGAACCGGCGTTATTTATTAATTATATCTCACCATCAACATTGATTTAGTTTTATTTTTTTCTTTTTGGGTTTTAAGTTTTTGGTTTTGTAGCACATGGAGTATGCATAATGCCATTGAAAGACTTTGGACATTTCGTCATAATTGCATACTTACTATGTGAAAATTTTTTCCTACTGATTAATCAGCAGATTTGGAATTTATGGAAAAGTGAATGTTGATGCTTTCAGGAATGGATTGCCGTTGTTTCTATATACAAGATCTTGTACCCTTTTTGTTGAATTGAACCAGATCTGAAACTCTTACTTTATATGGGTCCTGAATTAAGTTTCCAGTGGCCAGAACTTTCCAATTTGTTTACTCTGAAAGCCTTTTTTTTTTTTTTTTGGTACAAAAAATCTGGGATAGATAGGTGTGACCCCAACAAGTGGCCATCTTACTTTATATGGGTCCTGAATTAAGTTTCCAGTGGCCAGAACTTTCCAATTTGTTTACTCTGAAAGCCTTTTTTTTTTTTTTTTGGTACAAAAAATCTGGGATAGATAGGTGTGACCCCAATAAGCGGCCATTGTCAGGATTCAAACCTAAGACCTCTTCGTCAAGGAAGACGAGCCTTAACCAATTGAGCTAACCACTTGTTGGTGACTCTAAAAGCCTTACTTAACATAGAAGTTGGATGATTTAATTACTTTGTCTGAATAATTGTTTATTTTCCTTTTTTTTTTGTTTCCATAAATTTAAGTTGTATCATGCATGAATGACAGTCATAGTAAAAACTGATTTAAGCAAATAATGCACTGTTCATGATATGATATGCTTAACACTTTATTTCACTTTTGGAAAGTAAGATGCTTTTGAATCATTTCTATGCTTCCAAGGTTGTACCATGCTGAGTTATTTTTTGGTGGACCATTTTCTTGTTCGTTTCTGCTTTATGGGAGATTTAGTTATTTATACTTTTTTTTGATAAATTAATTATTATTGTTATTAAAATGCACAAAAATATTTAGATACAATACTTTTTAATTTGCTCTTAAAAAAATGTTATATTTCAAAATACAACTACTTTTCTGTAATAGAAGAATTCTTTCAATTCTTCTATCTGTTATGTCATTGTTTCTGGTATTTTGCATGGAAGAATCAAGTGAGGATGGTAATATGACACTCTAGTTTGTTCTATAGTCAATATTCATGAGAATATGCTTTTGTTATAAAGGATTACTGGTTTATATCTAGTTGCTCTGTTTATTGCCTTTTCTCTTGGTAATTTGTGGAAAAACTTTTCCAGTTAGCTAATATTTGGATTTATGATTTTACAGGGGCAACCTCATTTCTTTTCACTGAGTACCAGTATGTTGGCATTTTCATGGTTGCTTTTGCAATCTTGATTTTCCTCTTCCTTGGCTCGGTAGAGGGTTTCAGTACAAAGAGCCAGCCTTGCACGTATGATCAATCTAAGATGTGCAAGCCTGCTCTTGCCACTGCTGCATTCAGTACCATATCGTTCTTGCTCGGTGCTGTCACTTCAGTTGTTTCTGGCTTTCTTGGGATGAAAATTGCTACCTATGCAAACGCTAGAACCACCCTGGAGGCAAGAAAGGGAGTTGGAAAGGCATTTATCACTGCATTTAGATCTGGTGCTGTAATGGGCTTTCTTCTTGCTGCAAATGGCCTTTTGGTGCTTTTCATTGCCATCAATTTATTCAAGCTCTACTATGGCGACGACTGGGGTGGTCTTTTTGAGGCAATCACTGGTTATGGGCTTGGAGGTTCATCTATGGCTCTTTTTGGCCGAGTTGGTGGAGGAATCTATACCAAAGCTGCTGATGTGGGTGCTGATCTTGTGGGCAAGGTGGAAAGGAACATCCCTGAGGATGACCCTAGAAACCCAGCTGTAAGTAACATGTATCTATGAATATGTTATAGCACTTTGAATTCAGAAAACTGAGTTGTGGTTCCTTCTCTTGGGTTGTCAATGAGTTGCCTCCATGTTTTCAGGTTATTGCTGACAATGTTGGGGATAATGTTGGTGATATAGCTGGAATGGGATCTGATCTTTTTGGGTCGTATGCTGAATCATCTTGTGCTGCACTTGTTGTTGCTTCCATCTCTTCTTTTGGCATCAATCATGAGTTGACTCCAATGTTATATCCTCTCATCATCAGTTCCGTCGGTATCATTGTTTGTTTAATCACCACCTTATTTGCAACTGATTTCTTTGAGATCAAGGCTGTTAAGGAAATTGAGCCATCATTGAAGAGACAACTTATTATCTCCACCGTTCTTATGACTGTTGGAATTGGGATTGTTAGTTGGATAGCTCTTCCATCTTCTTTTACCATTTTCAATTTTGGAGAACAGAAAGCTGTGAAGAACTGGTAAGCTCCTAGTGCTTCTTTTATTGAGAAATCTCGGTAGTCATATGCTTGCATTAGAATGAGTTTGTAAGCTTGAATTCTTTCTGCAGGCAACTATTCTTATGTGTTGCGGTTGGTCTTTGGGCTGGCCTAATTATTGGTTTTGTAACTGAGTACTATACTAGCAATGCATACAGGTAAATACTAGTCTTGGTGGTGTTATTTTTTCCTTGACTCATCTTTGTTATAATTGATTTTAACACTCTCTTTACTTTCTCCTGCAGCCCTGTACAAGATGTTGCTGATTCCTGCAGGACTGGAGCTGCAACTAATGTTATTTTTGGCCTTGCATTGGGTTACAAGTCTTGCATTATTCCTATTTTTGCTATTGCAGGCAGTATTTTTGTTAGTTTTAGCTTCGCTGCTATGTATGGCATTGCTGTTGCTGCCCTTGGAATGCTGAGCACCATAGCTACTGGATTGGCCATTGATGCTTATGGTCCCATCAGTGATAATGCTGGAGGCATTGCTGAGATGGCTGGCATGAACCACAGAATTCGAGAGAGAACTGATGCTCTTGATGCTGCAGGAAATACCACTGCTGCTATTGGAAAGGTTTGATTTGTTTTCACTTAAGCACGGGGTTACTTTGCCTCTTTTTATTTGATTTATGGCATCTCTATGTCGGTTTGGCATAACAAGTTCAAATGCAGCTTTTAATGTTTTTGTTGGGACTCATTTCTTTGGTATAATATTGCATTGTTACATTGAAGCAGCTCGTTTTTTCACTTTATTAGTTGCAATATTTGCTTGATGTAGCATTAATGTGTTTGCTTGAATGAATATAATCTGCATTGTTGCATTAGTGAGTTAATAGGTATTCATTTTAACGCTCTGCATTTCTTTCCAGGGTTTTGCCATTGGTTCAGCAGCCCTGGTGTCCCTTGCCCTCTTTGGTGCTTTTGTGAGCCGTGCTGCTATTTCAACAGTTGATGTATTGACCCCTAAAGTTTTTATTGGTTTGCTTGTCGGGGCAATGCTTCCTTACTGGTTCTCTGCTATGACCATGAAGAGTGTGGGAAGTGCAGCTTTGAAGATGGTTGAGGAAGTGCGCAGGCAATTCAACACAATCCCAGGTCTCATGGAGGGCAGTGCTAAGCCTGACTATGCTACCTGTGTTAAGATCTCTACTGATGCTTCCATTAAAGAAATGATCCCACCTGGTGCCCTTGTTATGCTCACACCCCTTGTTGTTGGGATCTTTTTTGGTGTGGAAACTCTCTCTGGTGTTCTCGCTGGATCCCTTGTCTCTGGTGTCCAGGTAATGTTAACAAGTCTTAGTATTATGTATTTGGTTTGGAATTGCATGTTAAATTCTTCGGGTACTGCTTGAGATGTTTCCTAAATAAGGTTCATCTTAATGTTGTTTCTGTCTTGGTCATGTTTGCAGATTGCTATCTCTGCATCCAACACAGGGGGTGCGTGGGATAATGCCAAGAAGTATATTGAGGTATCCATGATTTGACTTCCTGTGAGCCACTCTTATGATTGATGTTTTGAAAGTAATGGTTCTATTTTTGTGCTCTGGATTTTGTTGTGGAATGCAGGCTGGTGCTTCAGAACATGCAAGAGCTCTTGGTCCCAAAGGATCAGATGCACATAAGGCAGCTGTTATTGGTGACACCATTGGGGACCCTCTTAAGGATACATCTGGGCCATCACTGAACATCCTCATCAAGCTAATGGCTGTCGAATCACTTGTCTTTGCTCCCTTCTTTGCTACACATGGTGGACTGCTTTTTAAGATATTTTAAGAGAAGACGAACATCGGCTATTCCAGTCTCTGCCGTTTCTTCTCCTCTAATTCTCCTTTTGAAGTATATTTACTTTGTGGCACATTTTGACTCTAGAGACCATATTCTCTTTAAGGTCAAATCGGCAGTGAAAATTTTCCCTTCTAAAGGGCTGACAATGACATTGATGTATGATGAATTGATGATAATGGTCAATCTAGAAAATAGTTAAAACCTCATTTTTACTATTATTTCTCTTTGTTCTGTGAAGAATATATTTGTTGCCCTTGCCCAGCTCTGCTTTCTGGCTCTGATATTCCTGTCATGAGGTTTTTTAGGCATAATTTTGGACTATAATGACAAAGCATGGATTATTGAACATCGTAGGAAAAAGGGTGCTTTCTTGATTCGTAACTATTTCGTTATTGCGAAATTCACATGAAGCTCAAGCATGGCAGAAAGTCCAGTAGAGTTGGGTTTGCACCCTTGCATTTGAGTTTTAATTAAAAATATGTTTAGCATAATTCTGTTGAAGAATTTTGAGTGTCATAATCTGCTATCTTGATGTGACTTTTATCTGAAAACCAAATCAAATGGCACCATACTTATCTCAGGGTGAATTTGTGATCCAAATCAAAGTAAAATTGCTCTTTGGACGTGCAATTGCATGACACTCCAGCCAACAGACAACAATACCATCGATTTGATTATTATCATGGGCAACGAAATGATTTTTAGCTGTGCCATCAGCCTTCAATTTAGGTGTTGAATGTTCATATGAGCAGTAGGAAGGACTAGGGTTGGCGGCGAGAGCTTTAACCTCTGCTTTTATAGGCCCATAAGCAAACTCAGCCGACCAAGTTTTCTACTTTAAAAGCAGCCTTTACCTATCATTATCACAAAATTAAATAAACGAGAAAAAGAAACAGTTCAAAAAAACTATTCTAGCCGTTTTTGAAGACCCAAGAGGCCAAGACTTCCCTCCGGCCTCTGTCGCCGCCGATTGCCATTTTTGGCTCCAAACCACAGTTCCTCTCTGCAAAACTCGCAATGGTTTCTCTTCCTTCTCTCCATCAATCTCCTTTGAAACCATCTCTTGTCCTTCTTTCCTCTTCTTCTCCTTCCTCTCCACCTTTCCTCCAATCTCTCTCTTTCCCCTCAACAACAAAACGCCTCCCTCTCCGTTCCTCCAAACCACTGCATGTCAAATGTTCCTCAACCACCCCCACATCCGAACCCGACCCACACCTTATCCGACCCGTTTGCATCCTCAAGATAGCCATCATTGGCTTTGGAAACTATGGCCAATTCCTAGCTAAAACTCTGGTCTCTCAAGGCCACAAAGTTTTAGCCCACTCGAGATCCGACTATTCCCACATAGCCAAAAAACTGGGAGTTTCCTTCTTTCTAAACCCCCACGACTTATGTGAACAACACCCAGAAGTCATCCTCTTTTGTACTTCAATTATCTCAACCGAACAAGTCTTGAAAACTCTTCCTTTGCAAAGGCTGAAACGATCCACATTGTTTGTCGATGTTTTATCCGTCAAAGAGTTCGCCAAGAATCTCCTCCTCGAAGTCTTGCCTCGTGATTTCGACATCATTTGTTCCCATCCCATGTTCGGACCACAAAGCGCTAAACAAAGCTGGAAAGACCTTTTCTTTGTCTACGAAAAGGTTAGAATCGGAAACGAATCCTCCAGGGTTCAAAGATGTGAAGACTTTCTCGGAATATTTCAATGTGAAGGGTGTAAAATGGTGGAAATGAGCTGTACGGAGCACGACAGGTTTGCTGCAGGTTCACAGTTTATGACACACACGGTTGGGAGAGTGTTAGATATGTTGGGGTTGGAGTCAACGCCGATTAATACAAAGGGTTATGAAACTTTGTTGGATTTGGTTGAGAATACTTGCGGGGATAGCTTTGATTTGTATTATGGGTTGTTTCTGTATAATAGGAGTGCCTTGGAGATGCTGGAGAGGTTGGATTTGGCTTTTGATGCTTTGAGGAATGAGCTTTTTGGCAGGTTGCATCGTGTTGTGAGGAAACAGTTGTTTGAGAACGGAGGGAAGGGAAAGAGTCTGCAAGATATTAGTCACCAAAATGGTGCTGCTTTGGCTTCAAGCTCAAATGCTTTGAGGTAATTCTTTGATTCGACTTTTGTTTCTTTAATTGTTGATTCAATTCAACATGCATGGCATTGATAGGAGCTATGCTTTAGCTTTAAAAGACTGACTTTCTTTTTCAATTGAAAGTAAATATGAAAAATTATCAAAATAAGAATTTAGAATTTTTCGTGGCTTATGATTGTTTATGTTTAATACTTTTCTTTCAATAGTTGTTTAATATTAAATTTGTAGAATTTGTTTAGAAGGAGAGATTCTTTTTTCCCAATTTAGTTATTGGAGTAAATTTGGCTTTAGGAATACATATCAAGATCATGGACTGAGTTGTTAGGAACGAAGGATTTCAATATCAATTTTCTTCGTTGACTTGTTTGATATCTGATTTAATTCGTCATAGATCTAGGATTGGAAGACCTCTAAAACTGTTTGGGAGAAAGTAAGTTTAGATTGCTGAGCTACAAAATCTCTTCCTATAACGTATTTATAGGCTTTTCTTCCAACTTTCAGATCTCGAGATGTTGTTGTACCTTATGAATTCAAAGGAAAGATGTCTGAAAGTTTTGATGAGAGTTCAAAGCTCAAGCTTGCAATTGTTGGATTTGGAAACTTCGGCCAGTTCCTCGCGAAGACCCTGACTCACCAGGGCCACTCAGTTTTAGCTTATTCAAGAAGTGATTACAGTGATGTAGCTCGGAAATTGGGGGTTTCTTTCTTCTCTGATGCTAATGACCTCTGTGAAGAGCACCCAGAAGTTATTCTTCTGTGTACCTCGATTCTTTCAACTGAAAAAGTTCTGAAGTCATTGCCCCTTCAGAGATTGAAGAGAAGTACTCTGTTTGTTGATGTACTATCAGTGAAAGAGTTCCCAAAGAATTTGTTTCTTCAACATTTACCATCAGATTTTGATATTCTATGCACACATCCCATGTTTGGACCAGAAAGTGGTAAAAATGGGTGGAATGGGCTTCCTTTTGTTTTTGATAAGGTGAGGATTGGAAGTGATGAAAGACGAGTAGCTCGGTGTAATAGCTTCCTTGATGCTTTTGCACGAGAAGGATGCCGAATGGTGGAGATGACTTGTGTAGAACATGATTGGCATGCAGCAGGTTCACAGTTCATTACCCACACGATGGGCAGGGTTTTGGAGAAGCTAGAATTGGAGTCTACACCAATTAACACAAAAGGGTATGAGACTTTGTTGAAGTTGGTGGAGAATACAGCTGGAGATAGCTTTGAACTTTATTATGGGCTGTTCATGTATAATGTAAATGCAATGGAACAGCTTGAGAGAATGGATTTTGCCTTTGAGTCATTGAAGAAGCAGCTCTTTGGTAGATTACATGGTGTTCTTCGAAAGGAACTATTTGGAAATTCAGAGAAGTATGAGGTTTTGCAGGAGAAATCTCATGAGCAAAATGGTGCTGCATTTTCATCTTCTCCGGGGAGTGTTAAAATCAGTTAGCTCTGTGTTTTCGTTTTACCTGTAAGTTGTATGGCTAATTCTTTCTTTATCTTATTGTAGGTTGTACTATTTTTTGGCCATTTGTTATATTATTTAATTGTCAAAAGTTCAAAATGCTTTTTAAGCCAAAATTTCTTAAACCAAGGCTTTAATGTCGATTTTAAAGATGGTTCTTGCTGGAGGGCATGGTAGCTCAAACAGTTGCCAGGAGCAGAACTGCGATGTTGATTTTGATAATTCACGGATTTTTACTAGGACACAAATATTTTATGCACCATTGCAGTCTAATCTTGTATGTTTCATCTAATCTTATTTGTTTCATCTCAGCTATACTGTGTTGCTAAACAGTAAATTTTAGCCCCCTTAACTTTATCTTTTTCTCTCTCTCTCTCCACCCCCTTTTAATTAGTATAATTCTGTTCTGATTGATATAATACTTATGTATGTATATTTTTTGATATAATACATATGTATGTATATTTTTTGTCTATGTTTGTTAATTAATTTATTATCAGTTTATCATTCTAATATTGATTTGGCATTGTTTACTTATTCTTGTGAAGGATTTCACTTTATTTTTTTCTACATTATGGTGACTGGGTCTCCCGCGGCTCACTGAAATCAGCAGTGAAGAAGGCCTTATCGGTGGTGTACCAACCTCGTGCACATCGTCATGCTGCAAAAAGAAATTTTTTTTTATATACCGTGGGAACCGAATGATGCCAACATGAAGTTCTGTTTCTGAATAAATTAGAAGTGTAGACTAACAAAGACAATTGAGCACTGAGATACGAAACATTCATAGAAGAGGAATTGTTGGAAGTTGACATGAGTCTTAGTCATCATAACAATGAAAGAAATGTTGGTGATTTGATTTCAAGTGAGTTATGGCCCCAGGAATGTGATGCTTCACGCGCATATTTGCTGTGTTTCCTTTGGTTTTCTTGTTTCGTGACTTGTTGGGAGGATATTGATGTAACATTTTTTTTTCATTTATTCTTTGGAAGAGAGGTAGGCGACTGTTGTGCCATTTTTTTTTCTGTAGCAATCGTGTTACTCCATTTTGTTTATGAGTAGGAGCTCCACCAAATAATTTTTCACATCTTATTGTGGCGATTATCATATATAAGAGAAAATACATTGATTCATTGCTAGTAATTTAATCTCCAGTCTGCTTTTTCACTCAAAATACTTGTGCAATGTATTGTTTCTCTGCACAGACCTATCTGAATCAGCAATTCTCTTCAGAACCTTGAGATTTACAGTCTTATTTGCAGGTCAAGGTCTCCTTTAAAGTCGGTTATTCTCTTCTCTCCTTTCTTCATCTTTCATGCCTTGTCATTGATTGCTTGCTGGATTGAAGTATTGACATTCATTAGGAATAAACTAGGAACTTAGACTAAAAGTAAGAACAGCTTTGCTTGCAGGAATGAAGTATATGCATTCATTAGGAATAAACTAGGAACATAAGACAAAGTAAGAACAGCCCTGTTCCGTCGCTGTGATGTTCAAGGGTTTGCATATTTTGCATTCAGTCTGATAGTCCAGTGCTTTGAATACACAAATCCCAGATAAAACTAACAAGAAAAATTAAATTTTTGCAGCTTCAATTGACCCTTTTTCCGAGCTGGTAGTACTGGAAATAGGTACGCTCATAATCTTGCACCTTCTTGTATAATCTGGCTCTTGTCTCGCTCACCAGCGCCTCCACCGGTTCTATCTCTCTATCAGAATCTGGTGAAAAGAACACAGCAATAGAAATCCTCTCCCTTTCTGCGTTTGTCACCACTCTATGAACAGGGCTCTTAAATATTCCATTGCTCATTATCTGTGCATATTAAGAGGCACCAATAATGTAAGTCACCCATGCAGTTTCAGTTTCATGTCATGAAATAGAACCCAAACGCTGACTAAACTCATTTGCTAGGGGTGAACTTGTTATCCAAATCTATAAGCTCTATTTTCAGTCATTCAAGCGAAGCTGAGCATTAGTCTGAACTCTGACGGAGGCTGACTAGTATGAGATAATCTCAGTAGTTATTAGTTATTACCTCTGTTTGATCACCAATGTTAACCAGAAGAGCATGAGGAAGGATTGGAACTCTAATCCATTGTTCATCTTTCTGGAATTGAAGGCCTTCCACTTCTTTATCCTGCAAGACAATGGTGATTACGGATCCATCTGCATGTGGCTTGAGGCCAAGAGTCAGATCAGGCCTTGAACAGGGTGATAGAAGTTGAATCTTCCATGCATAATTGATCGCTCTCCAAGCTGGTCATAAAAGCAGTTTTCTTTCAAGTTCAATTACCTCTTCAGGGCCTTCAGCAGGACCTCAATTATCACTTGTAACTTCAGGATATACTCATTTAATATTACCCTGCAGCAATAGTGAAGGTTAACTTCTACTGTTCAAGTATTCATTCTTGGTGGATAACTAATGATAGCATTGTTTTGGATTCCCTGAACACAGAAACATAGCAGGAGCATAAATAAAGGTGAAAGGTGTTCTCTCTCCCTCTGTTCCCCCTTTTGTTGCAAGTTGCACATAGTCCCAAGGCAGAATTAAGAAGAAAAGGAAATTGTTTTTGGAATTTTAATGCTCCTAGCTTCTTTCACAATCTAACAGCTTGGGAGCTGTTAGTCCGACTAGAACTCTTATAAACAATAGAGTTAATTAGTAGTAATAATACCATTGTGCACCCCTTCTGTATCAATAATACTTCAGTAAGTTATGAGCTTCTGGTAAAAAAGAGAGGTCACATGAACAACTACCTAAAATCCTCAGGATTTTCAGGCCAGTATTTGAGTTTTCGCTTATCTTCTGGGTCTAGGATGATATACAAACGGTCATTCCAAACAAGAGTTTGTTGGTTGGAAAAAATGATGTCATTTCCATGTCTTTCCATGCTGTCAGATTCTCTGGAGTATTTCTGCTTCTGTTCCATTGGAAGTGAAAAAAATTGTTTGGTTACTTCCCGTACTTTGTCTAGGAATAAAGATGTTATGCCATGATTGATCACCTGAAATTCCAATATCATGTTTAGTTGTTGAAGATAATGCAAGCTCCAAATATTGGGTCTTAAATAAATTTATGCAAAGATGCAAAAAGCATGGATAGAATTAATAGAAGCAACAAGTTTGTGTAACCACTGCCAGACCTGAAAGCATCCCAATGAGCTGAGAGCTAGTCTAAGCCTTTCATGCTCTTGTCTGCTGTTTGATGAAGAAGTGAGCTGATCAAGATCAATAACTGGAATCTTCGAAAGGGGAAGAGAAGCATCTAGCACCCCACCAGGACAGTCTTTAGTGCCTTTACAGATATATCTTTTTGGTAATCCTTCACCGTTGATTACCAATTCTTGGACAGTTTTGGGTGGGGACTTTTACCTGAGCAGGAAGGATAGATTCAGCCATATTGTCTTCAGAAGCAGTTTTTGAGTTTTAAGTTGGATTGCTGTAATTACAGAAAGGTTATCTAAATGAGGTTTGTTGGTGACCTGCTATCTAAATGAGGTTTTCTTGTTGTATCCGAATATGAATGATATTTATGTAAGGAGATGATTAAAAGATATTTGATTCTTGCACGCAGTTTCAAGCCTAGATGAGCCAACTATGTTCTGCATACACCTCATACTTACAGCGCATATAGATTTTGTTGGCTGCTTTATGTTCACATTCAAACATACCATGTCTTAATACTAGCTGCTCATTTTCTATCCAGATCAAGTTTGATTACTAGTAACAGGTATCCTTGTATGCTGAAAAGTCTCAGAATTGACACGAGGTGGTTGTGGCTGAAATTTAAGGTGCAATGCGTGATGGACTTAAGTTCTCAAATTTTTGCAATGGGACATTTAAGAGTTTGAAAAGGCCAAGATATTGAAGGGTAGAAAAGGGCACATTGTTTTGCTTCTAATTGATGGCACGCTTTTAGTTATCTTTTCTCTGAATTCTTAAATGAAGGGTATTTTTTGTATCAATAAGGATAATATTGTTTCTGGCAAATCAGGTTTTTTTTTTTTTTGTATCCTTTGTTCAGATAGCAGTTTTGAGATCTTCATTTTGTTGACTAAAATTTCGTTGGCAGAAATGCTTCAAAATCTTCTTGTTGTCATAGACATGATGAATGAAAAGAGAATGCTGTAATTGTCACGCCCTGGGCGGGCGCGCCAGGCGCATCAGGCAGATCAACAGGCGAGCCAGAGGTTCAGGCCTGCAAACCAGGCGTGCTGATGGGTATCTGTGCGCAAAGCTTAGCAAATGAGCTCAGAACGCCCGCCCGACTTGTAGGCCAGCCCATGAGACCAAGGCCTGGCATACAAGCTGCCCGCACCACATCCAAAAGGGCCCAAGGTGCTAGATACGCAAGGGAAGCTTCTGGAAGCAGGCAAGATCAGCAGCAGCATCCTGGCAGATTTGGTTGACCCTGAAAATCAGGAGCCAGCATCTTGATTGATTGTAATCCCATGATTTTAGCCTTTATTCTAGGGATTTGCCATTAAGTTGTAGTTAGAGCCTCAACTATAAATAGAGGGCTGCTCCACCCTCATTTGGACACCATCAAACACTTCTGTTTCAGTGAATACAAGAGCATTTCCAGAATTCTGTCTTCCTGTCCTGTTTCTCTTTAACTTGCATAATCAGCCCTTCCCATTGTTCTAGTGCCCGCACGCTTGTGTTTTAGGCTGACTTAGGCATAAAAGAGGAGATTCCAAGCCTAAGGCCACACGGATTCTGAGTCTAAGGTCGGAGCCCGTGACAGTTGGTATCAGAGCAAGTTCGATTCTGCGTGTTTGTGTTGTGCAGGTTAGATCGTGATTGAGGAGATGGCATCCCAAAGCGACGTTGCTAGCCAACAACCAGAGGCCTAGGAGCATGGCCGGGGAAGAGGCAAGAAAGCCAATTCTAGAGATATCTGGTCTACCATGGACGGTAGGCTGGCCAAGGTGGAGGTGACCATTGGCGACATGGGGGAGAAGCTTGAGAAAATCGAGACTCACATTGTATCGCTAGACTCCATGGGGGAGGAGATCCAAAGTGGGCTGGAAGCTGCCCTCAACAGAAGCCTGGATGCGATCACCCAGAAGAACCAGACCTTGGAGGCTGAAGTGCAGACCTTGCGCGATGGCATGGAGGCCATGCGCCAGCGGATGGAGGAGCTTGCCAGTGAGCTCGTTGTTTGCAAGACTGCCATTGGGAATGGCATGTTTGCTGGAGTGTCCAAATCTAAATTGGATGTCCCCAAGCCTAAGGAGTTTAAGGGGACTAGGGCGGCTAAGGAAGTAGACAACTACTTTGGGGTATGGAGCAGTACTTCTAGGCC
Source organism: Durio zibethinus (assembly GCF_002303985.1). The sequence goes on along the minus strand of NW_019167860.1, from coordinate 4,374,283 downwards.
ATGGGCATGCAAGACGAGGTGATAAAGGTAAGCACCGCTGCTATGTATCTCACTGATGTAGCCTTATTGTGGTGGAGGCGTAGGTGTGATGATGTCAGGCGTGGGAACGCCAAGATTGGAACCTGGGCAGAGTTTCAAAAGGAGTTCAGAGAACAATTTTACCCGGAGTATGCCGATGATGAGGCGCGGGCAAAGTTACGCAGGCTGAGCCAGCAAGGGGATATAAGGGAGTATGTCCAGAAATTCTCTGAACTAATGCTACAGATCTAGGATCTAGGCGAGAAGGACGCCTTCTTTGCTTTCATGGATGGGCTGAAGCCGTGGGTGAAGCATGAGCTACAAAGGAGAGGAGTTCATGACTTGGCTAAAGCCATGACTATTACCGAGGCTTTGATAGAGTTCAAGCCTCTGAACAAGTTCGAGTCTACCAAGCCCAAGGGTAAGGACAGGGACGATAGGGACCGGAAGAAGCAGTCCAAGGGGAAGGACCGTGACCGGGAGTCCAAGGATGGAGATCGAGACCGTCAACTAAGGATGGCGAGAGGAAGCCACCGGCAGGCAAGTGGAAAGCAAAAGGGGACCGAGAGCCACTAGCATGCTACCTATGTGGAGGGAGCCACATAGCGCGTAATTGCCCGCAGAAGGGCAAGCTGGCTGCTGTAGACAAGGAGTCTGACGAGGAGCCAGAGTCAGGGGCAGCAAAGCTTGGGTCGTTGGTGCTCAATGCTGTCCAGAGTAAGGGGAGCCGCAAGCCAAAGGGCTTGATGTTTGCGGATCTGATGGTTGCGGGTCAGAAGGTGAGCGCACTGGTGGACACAGGTGCCTCACATCTTTTTATTTCAGGTGATGGAGCCCGAAAGCTCGGACTAAAGGTACAAAAAGGGACTGGTACCATTAAGACAGTGAACTCCAAGAAGTTCCAACCATTGGAGTAGCACGAGGAGTGGAGTTGCAGCTTGGAGACTGGAAATGCAAGGAGACCATTAAGGTAATACCCCTTGACGACTATGAGTTTGTGATTGGGTTGGATTTCCTTGTTCGGATTAACGCCCTCCTTGTGCCTTTTGCCGATTGTGTTTGCATCTTGGATGCACAATGCCAATGCCTAGTACCATTGAGGAAAGGGTCTGGAGTTGGGTCACGGGTGGTGTCAGCCATCCAATTTGCCAAGGCGATAAGTAGACAAGAAGACACCTTCTTGGCAGCCCTAAAATATGATGAGCCAAGGGAGAAGGAGATCGAGTCACCTTTGGAGGTGCTAAAGGTGCTGAAGACCTTTAGTGATGTGATGCCCGTAAAGCTGCCTAGCAAGCTACCACCTAAGAGGAAGGTGGACCACAAGATCGAGCTGGTGTCCGAGGCCAAGCCACCAGTCAGAGCCCCTTACCGAATGTCTCCATCAGAGTTGGAGGAGTTGAGGAAGCAGCTCAAAGAGTTAGTTGATGCTGGCTTCATCAGGCCATCGAAAGCACCCTATGGTGCACCGGTTCTATTCCAGCGCAAGCATGATGGGTCGTTGCGGCTGTGCATAGACTACCGGGCTTTGAACAAGTTGACCATCAAGAACAAGTACCCCATCCCACTCATTACGGACTTGTTCGATCAACTTGGAAGCGCAAGGTGGTTCACCAAGTTAGATTTGAGGTCGAGCTACTATCAAGTCAGGATCGCGGAGGGAGATGAGCCCAAGACAGCATGTGTCACTCGGTATGGTTCGTATGAGTTCTTGGTGATGCCTTTCGGACTCACGAATGCCCCAGCAACATTCTGCACCCTTATGAACAAGGTACTTCAGTCATTTCTTGATCGGTTTGTTGTGGTTTATTTGGATGACATTGTGATCTACAGCCAGACTTTGGGAGAGCATGTAGACCACTTGAGACAGGTGTTCGAGGTGTTGCGGACGCACAAGCTGTTTGTCAAGAGGGAGAAGTGCTCATTCGCCCAGCAGGAGATCCCGTTCTTTGGCCACATAGTGGAAGGTGGCAGGATACGCATGGATGAAGGCAAGATAGACGCCATCCTGGAGTGGCAACCGCCAGCCAAGGTCACTGAGTTGAGATCGTTCCTTGGGCTGGTTAACTACTACAGGCGCTTCATCAAGGGTCACTCAGCAATAGCCACGCCATTGACTGACTTGTTCAAGAAAGGGAGAGCATGGAAGTGGAGCGCAGGGTGCCAGGAAGCCTTTGACAGGTTGAAGCGGGCTGTGACCGAGGAGCCAGTCTTGGCCTTGCCAGACCATGCCAAGTAGTATGAGGTGCATACGGATGCATCAAACTTTGCCATAGGGGGCGTGTTGATGCAAGAGGGACGTCCAGTCGTGTTTGAAAGCAGGAAGCTGAACGAGACTGAACGCAAGTACACGGTCCAAAAGAAGAAGATGACTGCAGTGGTGCACTGCTTGCGCACTTGGTGCCATTACCTATTGGGGTCGAGATTCATGGTGAGGACGGACAATGTGGCGACCAGCTACTTCCAGACGCAGAAGAAGCTGTCCCCCAAGCAGGCGAGATGGCAAGATTTTCTTACGGAATTTGATTTTCAGATGGAGTACAAGCCGGGACGGGCGAACCTAGTGACAGATGCCCTGAGCAGGAAGGCTAACCTTGCTGCCATTAGCCAACCAGAGGGGTCACTGGTGCCGCGCATCAAGGAGGGACTTGCGCATGATCCTACAGCCAAGGCTCTGATGGAGTACGCCCAGCAAGGTAAGACTAGACGGTTTTGGTTGCAGGATGGTTTGCTGTACACCAGGGGCAGTAGGCTATTTGTGCCGCAGCACGAGAAGCTCCGTAAGGAAGTTTTACAAGAGTGTCATGATTCAAGGTGGGCTGGACACCCAGGAGTGAGTCGCACCTTGGCGCTGATCGAGGACCGGTACTACTGGCCGCACATGAGGGACGATGTGGAGGCTTATGTGAAGACTTATCTTGTGTGCCAACAGGACAAGGTGGAGCTCAAGAAACCAGGGGGTCTCTTGGAGCCATTGCCAGTGCCAGAGCGACCATGGGAGAGTGTTTCTCTGGACTTTATAGTCGGTATACCCAAAGTAGACGGGTTTGGAAGCATCATGGTAGTGGTGGACAGGTTTTCCAAGTATGGAATTTTCATTCCAGCAACCAAGGAGTGCCCAACCGAGGAGGCAGCTCGATTGTTCCTGAAAAACATGGTGAAGTACTGGGGAGTGCCAAGGACCATTGTTAGTGATCGAGACGGACGTTTCACGGGCAGGTTCTGGACTGAGTTGTTCAAGCTGTTGGGGTCAGACTTGAACTTTTCCACCAGCATGCATCCGCAGACCGATGGGCAGATAGAACGAGTGAATGAACTATTGGAGGTCTACCTCAGGCACTATGTGAGTGCCACACAAAGGGACTGGCCAAAGCTGCTAGATATTGCGCAATTTTCCTACAACTTGTAAAAAAACGAGGCAACGAACCAGAGCCCATTTGAGGTTGTGACAGGGCAACAACCACTAACACCCGGTTCGATTGCTGCAGGTTATACAGGGCCGAATCCAGCAGCATACAAGTTTGCCAAGACATGGCAGGAGCAAACTGACTTGGCCAGAGTTTGTCTACATAAGGCGGCCAAGAGGTCGAAGAAGTGGGCAGACCAGCATAGGCGGGATGCGCAGTTCCAGGTTGGAGACTTGGTGTTGGTGAAGCTGCATCCCATTGTGCGCCATAGGGGGCTGCACAAAGGCCTAGTCCGGAGGTATGAGGGACCTTTCAAAGTAGTCAAGAGAGTAGGCAAGGTTGCCTATAAGTTGGATATGCCACCCAAGCTGAGGGTACACTCGGTGTTCCATGTGAGCATGCTCAAGCCGTTCCATGAGGATGAGGGAGATCCAGGACGGGCAGAGTCAAAGCGTGCGCCATTGGGAGCAAGGGCCTCATATGAGAAGAAGGTCTACAGCATCATAGTTGACCGGGAGGTGAGACGGAAGAACTATCAGCCAAGACATGAGTACTTGGTGCGCTGGAAGGGACTTCCAGACAGTGAGGCGAGCTGGGAACCAACAGAGGACTTATGGCAGTTCGGGGACCAGATCAGGCAGTACCATGCAGAAGACGCAACGAAGGCGTTGCGCAATCAGGTGGGGGAGAATGTCACGCCCTGGGCGGGCGCGCCAGGCACATCAGGCAGACCAGCAGGCGAGCCAGAGGTTCAGGCCCGCAGACCAGGCGTGCTGGCGGGTATCTGTGCGCAAAGCCTAGCAAATGAGCTCAGAACGCCCGCCCGACTTGCAGGCCAGCCCATGAGACCAAGGCCTGGCATACAAGCTGCCCGCACCACATCCAGAAGGGCCCAAGGTGCTGGATACGTAAGGGAAGCTTCTGGAAGCAGGCAGGATCAGCAGCAACATCCTGACAGATTTGGTTGACCCTGAAAATCAGGAGCCAGCATCTTGATTGATTGTAATCCCATGATTTTAGCCTTTATTCTAGGGATTTGCCATTAAGTTGTAGCTGGAGCCTCAACTATAAATAGAGGGCTGCTCCACCCTCATTTGGACACCATCAAACACTTCTGTTTCAGTGAATACAAGAGCATTTCCAGAATTCTGTCTTCCTGTCCTGTTTCTCTTTAACTTGCGTAATCAGCCCTTCCCATTGTTCTAGTGCCCGCACGCTTGTGTTTTAGGCCGACTTAAGCATAAATGAGGAGATTCCAAGCCTAAGGCCGTACGGATTCTGAGTCTAAGGTCGGAGCCCATGACATAATCACCAGGCAAGCAATAGCATGGTGATTGTTGATCCATTTGATAGAGTGCTTATTATGAGATCATTACTTGGTCACCTACATTGATCAGAATTAGGGCTTGACGAATGATTGGAACGCTAACCCATTGATCATCTTTCAGGATTTGAAGACCTTCCACTTCTTTGTCCTGCAATAGTGTGGTGATTGTTGATCCATCTGCATGAGGTTTGACCCCAAGAACTAGATCAGGCCTTGGACATGAGGGGTAGCAACTAGCAAGTTCTTGATTACTTATACTGCAGCTCAAGTTCTAGTTTGAATTGAGAAAAATAGAGGCTAATATCAATGATTGCAAATGAAGAAAGTGGCGGAGAAGCGTTTACAGACCCAAAACAGGAATCCTTAATCATGTATTGGAACGGTAGTTCATCACCAACAACAGACATTTCTCCCACACTTTTGGACAGCGAAACCGCCTCTGCAGGAAGGAAAGCCATCTCTCATCAACCTCACCAATATAATGCCAATGGAGCAAGTATTGGATACTGTTATTATAGAGCATGCAATCCTAGGTCTGGTCATTGATGACCCGACCATGAACTTTGAGGGATCAATGTACAGTCATTTAAATTAGAGCTTTAATAATGATAATAATAGTAAAATAATCATCTGAAGGCATTGCATAAAAAGTTAAAGGCCTTCTTTTTTTCAAGACAGAATTTTATTGTAAAGAGTAACAGATTTTCCGCCTCCGGTGACTAGGATCGCTAATAATTATAAAAATAAAAAAAGAAATTATATTATAAACCTATCCTTGTAAGTTGTAATCGAGTCTGTAGGCTGGGCCCGGTTCCTTCTGCGAAGGAAGTATGTGAAAGAACCGTAGGAATGGTTTTTTATTAGAAGGATCTATACGTATAGGTTTGGCCCCAAAACTACGGTGACTTCTCCTTTTCTGGTTCATGACTCAGCCTTCCAGCCTTGCATCCAAGTTTGCCCAATACAATGTAAATTCTCCTGCCGATGATCTTTCCGAGTCAATGGGAGAATCGCAATCAAGATCCCTAGTGTCACGGTCCGCGCGTTCCTCCTTCTGAAACCACGCATCTGTGTGACATCAAGACTAATTTTAATCCAGATCAACCTTCTAGTGGATCCATTTTTTCGCGAACAGACCAATTTCGATCTTTCAAGCCACCTACCCATGAGCCTTTTTTGGCTTTGACTCCGTAGGGTCGCTTCTTCCGAATTCTATAGAGAGGAATCCAATTCTCATCGCGCATCAGTCCGCGATTCTTAAAGTAGCCCCGAGCACTCAGCTTTGGTCGCAAAGCTTATAACCTCAAGCGTCGACCCTCGAATCCCCGTAAGGGCACATAGCCCTCGATTCTTAAAGTAGCCCCGAGCACTCATCTCTGGCCGCAGGGCTTTATTATCACTTCTTGACATGGTGAGAACCCAACACTATGCCTGCCCGTATCGTATTTAGCTCCCGTATCAAGCTTACGCAAGCGCCACCTTTAAGCTGGTCAGTCGCCAACTCGGAGCTTCTAGGCTCATCTCGTCCCATGGGGCTCGGTTCTTAGGGCTTAAGCCTTCAACATTAGTATCGACCGCCCGCACACACGATTGACACCCAACATCATGCTAGTCCCGCAAGGGGACGTGGGTGGATTGTCTCAACTACAGCACACCTCTAAAGATTAGCCATAAGGGTCTAGCAGCGTGCCTGCTTGCTAGCTCGCGCATCCCTCAGGCTCGATGGCATCCCTCCTACTCAAATGCCATATCGTAATCTTTTCGGTTCAAGGAGGGGAAACCGAGGGGCCTAACGATCTCTACCGTCTCTTTAGCCATAAGAGTCTAGCAGCGTGCCTGCTTGCTAGCTCGCGCATCCCTTAGGCTCGATGGCATCCCTCCTACTCAAATGCCATATCGTAATCTTTCCGGTTCAAGGAGAGGAAACCGAGGGGCCTAACGATCTCTACCGTGTAACCCCTTGGTTCAATGCAAAGGTGTGATACGAGGCCCGCCGGCCCCAATCGCCCCCGAGTTTACCGTGACCCGAGGAAACATCATGCCACGCTCGTGATCCTACGAAGCCCGCCCACCTAGCCACCACCAGTGACTAGGAGTAGCTCACTTCAGACTAGCCAGGCCCACGCTTGCCTACTAGCCAAGGGAGTGGTGGAGAGCTGACACCAGTTGTCCCCCTATAAAAAGCATAAGAGATTTTCTCAGTTTCCTACCAGTGACCGTAAGATTGTCCGAAATGGAGACACTTTTCTCTCCAATCATCTCAGGGCCTTTTTACGACTAACTCAGGGCCCCATAACCTTAATCTTGGTCACCACTACTCCTTGATTCTGCTCGTTACTCCATCAACCCACTCGAAGGTGCCTGCACATGGCTTCGACCGATAGCACCTGACTGGCTAGCTAGTGCCAGGGCACCAGCGCACTGCTTCGTACTTACTGCGTATCTTGAGGTTTATGGCTCGGACTGTCCACGCACAATGTCCCCAACATATTCCATGCTCAGAATGCCCGCACACTGCTCCCACTAATAGCACCCCCAGGCTACTCGGCTTGAGGGTGCTTGACCACCGTCTCGAACTTCTTCGCGTATCTTGCGGTCCAGGGCTCTCACTGCTCGTACAACATGTTAGTAATGTGTTTCAAAGCTCTAAATGCACGTCCGCGTCTCTTAGAACCACTTTTCCGTCAACTTGATCTCCACCGCTGTTCGGTTCAGAGTCAATCATGGCAAGACCAAGACCTGACCATGACACTTAGCGTGTGTTATCTTTGGATGTTTAATTGATTTTTTTTCTTTTATCATGATTTTTTATTTTTGAATTATAATAAGATATTTAATGTGATATTTAAATTTAAAAATTTTTATTTTAATATTTAAATTATGATTTACAATTAATATAATAATTATTTTTAATATAATTAATTTTAAATGATAATAATTTTTTTTAAAATTTTATATTAATTAATAAATTTATAATTTAAATAAGATATTAAAAATTTTAAAAATGTAAATATTACATTGAATATTTATTAATTAATGTAACAATGAAAAACAATCTATAAAATGTTACAATATTTAATAAATTTATAATTTAAATAACATATTAAAAATTTTTAAAATTTAAATAATATATTAAATATCTGTTAATTAATATGATATTTATTTTTAATATAATTAATTATAAAAAATGTAAAAAAAACTTCACAATATTAAATTAATTAATAAATTTATAAATTAAATAAAAAATTAAAATTTTTTTAAATTTAAATATTTCATTAGATATTTTCATTATAATTAAACCAAACGCCTAACGTTATTCTTTTTAATTTTGTCATTGTTTTGTTTTTCATCCCTATAATTTGACGCAAGAGCTGAATGTGATTTTGAACAACTTTTTCACAAACAGAGCGCCAGGACGAATCAGAATAAGCCAAGTGTACAAAGACCCAGAATTCGTGGTCATATCCATGAACCAAATATTCTAAGATGCCAATCTAAGCAAATGCAAGCCACAAATCAATTCCCTCGTGGCCTCCTCAACTCCTCTCGCAAAGGCTTCCCAGTTAACCAGTTTCCCTGGAAACTTTCTCTTCTCTTCCCCTCCTAATCATCACTCGTTCAACTTTCATCACGAATCCTTAAACTCAGCTTCCCTCATTTCTTTTCAAACATTCTTAAACACAAGAGGCAGACATGGCAAAATTCACTCTGAGATTAGATAATAACTTTTGTTTTCTTTCTCACAACACCAGCACTTCTCATAGTTCAATCCTTTTAAACAGAACTTCGCGCAAAAATTTTCAATTGCGGTTAAGTCCTTCAAAGTCTCAGTTGAAGTTCAAAGTTTTATGTAGTATTAAGGAGAAAGAGAATGTTAAAGATGAGAGGGAAAAGATTGGTGCTAACGTTGGGGAGTTAGTCAATGGTGTACATGTCGAGGAGCTGGACAGAAAAGCGGGTTTGGGTCAGGAAAGTGGGTCAAGTAAAGTGGGTTTTGATTTGGTTTGGCCTCCTTGGAAGAATATTCCTCAGAGATATAAGCTTATTGGTACCACTTCGCTTGCCTTCGTTATTTGTAACATGGATAAGGTTGGTTTGCTGACTATGTTTGCTTTATTTTCTACTCTCTTAGGCAATTTAACAAACACTTTACAGTTCTTAAGTTTATATTCTGAAGTTAAAGTTGTCTTTTTTCGTACCGAAGTAATTGCCTTTCTGAGACATGTAATGTTATTGCAGTGCATAAATTGGTGTTTCTAACATAGAACTCCATGTTCGTCTTCTGTTACATGCAGAACTATTGGGTCATTTTTATTTTGAAATGAACAAAAAGAAGTGGCAATGTTAGCTTGCAGTGAAGCTTGCAAGTTGTTTGTGTTTAGTTTTTACTTTTGTTACCCTTTTTGTTTTTTGTCTTAAACGCAAAAGCAAAAGGTATATCTGAATACAAAATTAAACACTATTTTGAAGAATTAAAAATAAAAAAATTGTAGTATTTTTGGGTAAGAAAACAAGTGATTTTGCTTTTATATAGAACAATTGTTCGAATGGGTGTAATATTTTAGTCATCTGTACTTTTTTAATCAATTATGACTTTTCTTTACGGCAACTTTTTTTGGAAGTAAAAAGAAAGATCAAAATTTATGTAGTAGAAACAGCAACCACGTGGAGCCTTAGTTATTTGTTTTTTATGTTGAGGTTGAACTAATTATGTTAAGCTTGTTAAATGCGATAGGTGAACTTGAGTGTTGCTATAATTCCAATGTCACATCAGTTTGGGTGGAATCCATCAGTAGCTGGATTAGTGCAATCATCATTCTTCTGGGGTTATGCATTGAGTCAATTGCCGGGAGGTTGGCTTGCGAAGCTTTTTGGTGGAAGGTTAGTTTTTTAAGACTTTGGCTATTTAGTGCAAATGTGCAATCATTAATATTTTATCCCTGCTTGCGTTACAAAATAGAAAGTTGTCATTTCAAATTCTGAAAGGTAAAAGAGAACTGGTAATCTTATAATTTTACCCAAAATTGAAGGTATGCATTCAGAATATGGGGAATATTTTATGCTATCCGCAGGCATTGATGAGCAGCTACAATCTCTAGTTAGGATGCTACCTGAATTCTAGTGTTATCCCACTTTTAAGGCTACTCATTACTTGATTGTTTAAGCACATTAATTTGAGGCCTCGTTGAAACTGGCCAACTGCAGTAGGGGACTTGGTTTAGTTGGATATGGAAAATGCGGAATGAAACTAATTCCAATTTCATAACTAGATTGACTTTGATGACTAATATTTTCTAAACCTTTGAACTTAAGATACCTTAAAACTAAATTTCTACTTTAGATATCATACTGAAAGTGTCTAGGGTGCCCAACACTCGGCAATGCTGCCAACTTTCTTCCAGAATATCTTAAAGATTTATTTAATACAAATGTTTCTTACTTTCAATCTTTCACAGAAAATGGATGAATGGTTCACCTTTCACATAAAATCTAGAAGCTATCTGTGGCTGTACTACTATTTCACAATCTCCAGCAATAAAAGTTTGTTGATATCACTTCCATACACAATAATACTGCAAATGACATTGAACTGCTGAGGTTATAATTGTTTTAATCATTCTATTGTAATTTATAAGTTCTTAATCCACTTTATTTTATTTGATCCAAATGCAATATAATATTTTATGTCAGGTGATTATCACAACTCTTGATTAATAATAATGCTCCCATTAATGTATTTAATCTAAATATCTGCATTAATTATACATGATTGGACCTGCTTCGCTAACGACCTTTTATCATCAAATATGTGATGAGTTTAGAATTGATGAAGAATCAAGAGCATCTCTATATATGGGGCTCTTTCTCAATCGTCCATTTTTCTCTCTCCTTTTGAAAATTCTTTGTCATATTAGTTTTGTGTTTTTCCCAGTATTTATCAAGTGATTGCACTACTGAAGGCCAGAAAGTCTGGTCTTGTAAGCTAGAGACTTTCAATGTTTCTTTTCCTTTTCCCCCAATTGGAAACAAAAGAGGGAAAAAGTGGTGCTGATTATTTAACATCTTAGATGGGTATGGCTCTAGATTTGTAATTGATAAAATAAACAGCATCCAAATAATTAACTGTCATTTGTTTGATGCTAACAATGATAATTTCTAGAGATTATTGAAGGACAACAAATTCAATTTGTTTTGGCATGGTGACATAGTCTCATATATGCATCGTATTACCTGGTATCTTCTTATTCATGCAGAAAAGTTCTTGAGATTGGAGTATTGGCTTGGTCCTTGGCTACGGCCCTTGTTCCTGTTCTTGCTGGATTCATGCCTGGACTGCTCTTGTCAAGGATTTTGGTATGTAGGCATTTTTTCTTATCTTTTCTTCAATTTGTATTATCTAGTTCATGTTTGGATTACTATTTTCATCTACTCAACTCTTTTTATTGTCTAACTGAAAGTGTTCAGGTTCTCTCTCTCTCTCTCTCACACACACACGGAGAGATTACATTCTCATTTATTATAAAATCTCACTGAAGCTGTTTAGTTTTGATTTGTCTATGACTGCACATGCAATTGTGCTAATTGGAGCTTCTTTAATACAAATTACCATACCTCAACCTTAAAATGATTCACTTTTTTTTAATAAATCCAGGTTGGGATAGGAGAAGGTGTTTCACCATCATCTGCAACAGACCTTATCGCCAGGCACATATGACACCATACTCTAACAGCATGTTTTTTTATGACCAATGAATGACTTCCAATGTCAAACCAGTAATCTTAATGCATATTTGCCCAAAATTTATACTTTAGATTTGCTGTATTCAAGTTGTTCACATGCATTACATTGGTGACTTGAAACTTTCTTGCATGGCCATTTTATTACCATGAGAGTTCTACTCTGCTTTTCCCCTTGTAAGTATACTTAAAAAAGATGGTCACGGAAAGCTTCCTAGGAAATTTTTGAGCATGATGCACATTAAAACTGGCATTTAATGACTAATATTGTTGTAAAACCATATCATACAAATCTCTCTTGTGTGTGTGTGTGTGTGTGTCGATTGTTTTTTATTTGGATTCTGCTTGATGAGATATCTTTAGTTCATAATTCTCTTTGGACTCTAAACACCCCATTTCTATAAGAATTCTAAATTCTTTTCCAGTTTTAGATCTCTCAACAACAACCTATTAATCATAAATCTATTACAAATTCATTAATCATGACAGGGATTTTTGTATTGGATTATATGTTGTATACCTTTTATATATATGTATATCTCAATTCAGAAAAATTCTACATTGTTCAAACAAGTCCTGGGAAGATTAATTGCCAGGTTAGGGGGACAAGAATCAGGTATTTGTTTTCAATACCTGTCCTTGTCCTCTGGGAAGAAATTTCTTTGCTCAACTTAACGAACATTGCACTTAGAGATGCGGATGAACTTTCATAGTTTCTCAAAACTAGAAAGCATTTTGAACCTAATATTGTTATCTTGCCCTGATGCACTATGGATATTTTGTGCTGCCATTTTGGCACTTTTTGTGATATAGTTCATCCCCTAACAAATAACTAACCATATCTTACTTGTCTCCTTTTGTTGGTATTGTCCAACACAACATGCAGGTCAATACCTTTGGAAGAGCGCTCCAGGGCTGTATCATTTGTCTTTGGTGGGTTGAGTGTAGGAAGTGTTACAGGGTATGTTTTGTTGGAGTTTTATGTTATGTAGTTAAAAAATACTAATATTCAACTAAATGATTCTTGTTATCTGCTCAAAAGAAAAAAAAAAGTGCCATGTTTACTTTCATATATGCAAAAAATGTAACTTCATAATTTATCTTGGGGACCATCCAATGAATTAAGTAATGACATTCTCATTGAAATAAAGTGCAAAAACAGTCTCGAAGTTAAATTAAATGGAAAAGTGAAGAGTTGTTGATTCCTTATTTAGAGTGTTGCAAAGAACAAGAATCCACCATTTAAACTGACGAAAAATTCATATTTCTTTTACATCCTTTTATGCCTATATTTTTGGGATGTGTGACTGATCTCTTTGCTGCCAAACGTCCTGCTTATTGATTCTTCAAATGATGTAAGGGATTTTTTTTTCAAGCTCCATTTAGAAGGAATTGGACCAGGATATGCATAACCAGAAACTAATTTTTGTATCAGCAAACTAAGGCTAGTGGATAGCCAAAGAATTGATTTTGCTCTTCTAAATGTAGCATCAATAATATTTGTTTATTAAATGCAGTCCGGTTGGTTTAAATGAGTGTTCAAGTTCATTTTTTGTCATCTTTTCATTGTTTAAAAACATTGCAGGCTTCTTTTGGCTCCTCCGCTCATCCAAAATTTTAGTTGGGAATCTGTATTTTATATATTTGGCTTTCTGGGGATAGGCTGGTATGTTTCTAGCTCTAAACTGATAAATTATTGCACGTTACTTCTGATTTAGAGTAGGTGTTCTTTTCCACTGTGCAATATGCAAAAATATAGGAGTATATCTTTTGTTAAACATAAAAGATGAATTTTCTTCATCCACAAATTTTCCATCTAAGAGTTCTTGGGAAATCTAATTTTTGAGGTTGTTTTAAAAATATTTATTGCAATGATGGAACTGAAATTTGACTCAAACCCCTGTCATCAAAATGTTGAAGGTATTTGGGATTTCGTTTTCTTGGAGAAGGACGAGCTTTAGATGCAGTTGAACATGTTGCTTGTGAGCATTCAATCCCTATTTATCTTCATTATTGTTTATTTGACAAAGTGAATTGCTTATCTTTTTCATATGGATAATGAAAAATTGAGCATTTTCCTGAGTTATTTTTAGGATAATGGTATTTCTCTTTTTGAATAACACAAATGAATCATTTCTTCATGCATTTGTAACTATTGTCTAACTATATTGGTTAGTGAACTGATGATGGATGCTTAGAAGATATCTAATCTAATTTCTACCATTTAGCTCACTTTTAGCTCCTTACATTCGTCAAGTATCTGACCCATGTTGAAAACATCACTCTTGCTTTCCCATCCAACTTCTCCATTGTAGCAGTCATCACCAGTGTAGACACAACTTGATATTTTTGTGAAATGCTCCTACAGACAACATTGAAGATCAATTTTATCGTAGTCTCGTCAATCACATTGGTCAAAGTGCAGTGCACTGCATCCAGCACCATTTCAGCTAAATGCTGCTGGCACTGCTCACAATTAAGACTCTTTTGCATCATCATGGATGTTTGCGCAATTGTTGTGCCTCTATTTTTACCTATTCATTACATTACTGCAATATCCATCCATGCAATTTGACAAGGAAACCTTATTACATAGCCTAAAGACCACAATCTCTGCTAGGAATACCAGCGCATTTTGTAGTATGATTTAAGATTTTGTGTCCACTTTGGCTGGATAAGTTATTTGTACCGGATGGATGGAGACAAGATAATGAATTGAAATTTGTTCACTGGCTACGCTATCTTCACTTGGAATAGCAAATGGAAGAAAGAATTGAAGAAAGCAAGAAAGAGTTGGACAGTCACTTGACTTTAAGGTTGTCCATGTTATGACATGTCTAAAATTGTTTTTGATATAATATGTGAAATCTAAATGGCAAGGAGAGAATACTAGGGTACCTATCTATGATTACCAACATGAACTGAAGAGAAATAGGAAAGGACAACTAAATGCACTTTACTTAAAACTAGGTTTGAAGGGAGTTTAATTTAGTTTTAAGGTCTTCTTCATAATGAAAGAGATTTCATACCACTGCATTGCAGTCTAAAGATGTAGTGAAGAACTTGCACACCCTTCTAAGTTGCAAAATTTTCAGATTAAGGAGAATAAATTGCTGATAGTCGTCTAAAGACTGTGCCATATTTAAAAATTGATTTGTGGCTGACTTCTGAATAAAACCTCTTCCAATTTTGAAGGATTAATCTTACCTATATCTGCCTTCTCAAGGATCTTCATCCTTATACAGACAAGCTTCTTGAAGTCCTTTTGTTACTTTTACACTAGGAGAGCCTTCTCCACAACCATTATACTCGTATTAAAACTACAAATTCTCATAGTGGTTTTCTGTCAAGAAGAGGAAGACTGGAGGACATGGATGGAAACTATAAAAATGGATATGGTCTTGAATAGAGAACAGTGGCTCAATATGAACTTTATAGCTGACTCGGCTGACTCCATGCAGTGGGCAAACCTGATGCAAAATAACATTGCTTCACAGATATACCATGATGCTCAAACACTTGAGCAGAATCATATCGAACATTTTGCATGCTTAACTAACCAGTCAGAAGATTTCCAAACCCTGGTGGTTCTGTAAAAAATTTAATCATACAATGCTAAAATGATCTTATTAAAGTATGTTACTATTTGTGTTAGTTCTTTTCTGTGATTTCATTTGTGCCTTGAGTTCCTCTTCAATGTGCTAATGATCCTGACTTTTGGTATATGACAGTATTGCGATCTGCTGGTCAGAACAAGTCATGGAATGATTCTCTAGAAGAATCAGTTGATCTGAAGAATTCATGGAATAATACTCTAGAAGAGTTGCGTGCCTCGTTGAGGGTATGATGTCAAATGTTTGATTACGTGTTTCTGACAATGAAACTTGTTATCTTCCCCAGGGGAAAAAAAAGAATTGTTACTTGAAGTTCTATGCTTTTTGATGTCCTTAACTTTTGGTTGGTAATTTTATCGTCAAAGGCATCCTCGACTCACTTTTTGCGGTTGTGGCTATTCAATCTTCTATGTTTGGTTTACTTCAACACATTATTAGTAGTTTCATTGCCCTTCATAAGATAGTTCTGATTTGTGGAGCAGATGCTGGTTGCGTATCTAGCTTATTAAGATCCTCATCTTGATTGGTGCTTCACCGTATTATTTAGTGCTTAACCCAACACCATAAAACAATGATGGTTGGCTGTATAGTGTTTTGTCATGTGCCCTGAGATTTGACCATTCAGCAAACCAAAGAGCCTATGTATTGCATGAATCTTGCATGATAATTGGGGTTCAGTTCAATCAACCATATTTGGGTTTAAGTTGAAGCATCTTTAGTGGATTGCTTTTAGTGGCTAGGGTTTGTGGAACAGATTCTGATCTGTGAATCCAGCTTGTAACAGAGTGTTACTGTTGCTCCCATCTTGAGAATGTGACTCGGCATCTTATGCTAAACTTTTATCATCAACTTGGCATGCTACCATGCTAGTGAAGGCTTCTTCCTCTTTTCATTGTCTTATGAGAAGGATTAGGAAATTTTCCATTCATATAATACATATAATTTCACATATTTGCTTTTTATCTAAATGTAGGCATTATAGGAAGTATGTTAAAAGTGGAAATAATCTCATAAAACAGACGTCATGCCTCCCACACTACCATACTCAATGTTCTGATTTATTTTCCTTTAGTATATAGGGCAAAAAATGTAACTAATTCTCACAATTTTTTTCTTTCTACACTCACTACCCATGCTGAAGAGCGCATAGATTTTTAATTGAGTGAACTGAACTATAGGTCCTAACTTGTAAGGAAACTTAAAAAAGATCTTAGATAATTCAAGGGTATCTTCATTTAAGTGGTAACAAGTATTCTGCATTTAGGTGGATCTTCATTAACAGCCAGTTTCTTTTTCTTGGCCACATATTTGACTAAAACTGTTGCAATTTATATACCTGGGATTGATTTGACATTGTTTTATGATTATACAATATTTTAACCTTGACATAGAAGCATGAAAGCCTTGCTATTCATGCTGAAGCAGCTGGTCATAAGGCTTATAGAAAATTCTTTAAACAATGTAGTTCATGGTCATTGGCATTATCTGAATATGCTAACTAGATTTGTTACGTACTATGTGATCTGATGATTTAAATAAAGTCATTTATGATCAGCATGTGCAGTATTTTGCCTCAGGTAGTTGAATTGTCCTTTGGACTACTGTTGTTATCATTACAAAACAAACTCATAGTGGTCTCAATTGCCAGCTATTGTCAATCCCTTTCAAAAGTGTTAGGAGATTTCTAATGTTTCATACTTTCATTATATTGGTCTTTGATCATTCCTCTTGGTTTTTGTCTTATAGGATGTACCGTGGAAGGCATTTTTCCAAAGTCCAGCTGTATGGGCAATGATATATGCTCATTTTTGCGGAAGTTGGGGTCATTATACTTGTCTATCTTGGCTTCCTACCTTTTTTAGGTATATTCACAACTGTTCAGTATTTTAAGTGGTAATTTGGAGCTTCCAAGAATTGTGCTTTGATATTTTTCTTTCCGGGGGAGGGGAGAGGGGAGGGGTGTCAAAGTATGTACTTCACTACTGGGATATTCAATTTTATATTGTCAACCACTTTCATGAAACATTCAACAGGAAGTGAATTTCTTACTTTTTAGGGCATTCGAGTGTGAAATTTGTATATTTCGAACCTTAAGGGATACTGTAATTTTACTATACTTCATGACCCCAGAGGGGCTAACACTATGTTTTCAAGGGGGATGTTTTAATCCACCCTTTCTTTGCATAAAACTATCTTGTCCTTTTCTTTCACAAATTTTGTAATTGAGTATTTAGTATTCATCAATTCTACTTTCTCAAAAATGTTCTCAATATAAATTGTATAAACATTGCAACTATGTTGCATTGTTTTTTCTTATATTATTTCACTCACGTAGAAGTTTTAACTTCTGTTTTGCATGACTTGCAGTGAGGAGCTGAACCTAAATTTGACAGAAGCTGCATGGGTAAGGTTAAAATATCTATCGTTTATATTCTGTTAGAGCATTCTTCTATAGATTTGAGGAGGATAGAGTAATAACTTTAGCATTCAAGGGTTGACAATATTATATCTGCTTCATTGTCATGTATATTTGTAGGGTTACAATTACAATGTATGAGCACATATTTTTCCCAAAAAAAAAAAAGATGAAGCCAATTCTTTACCTAACTGTTTTGTAGTTTATTCTTATGAATGGTGATAGCAAAGTCATAAATTTTATGCTGTTTTAACATCAGAATCACTTAATTCTTTAGCTATTGTGCTGCCTTAGACTGAATATTGTATTATTTATATTCTTACAAACGTTAAGCTATCTAATCACAGGTTTCCATCCTTCCTCCCCTGGCTTCAGTTTTTGTAACAAATATAGCTGCACAATTTGCCGATAACTTAATTGCCAATGGAGTTGAGACCACTATGGTATGAAGACATCAAAGGCTTTTAACTTTCTATATCACTATTCTCACTCTGTGTGTATTAAAAAATGGCCAATCTATTGAATCAGTTGTTGCTTGTTCCAACAAATAATATGACATGTCCATAATTTAATATAGGATGTATTCTTAGATTATCATTGTCAATAAAATTGGATATGAATCTGTATAAGCTGAGCTGTAATATTTTATTATTCCTTGGAATTTTTAGCTTTAATTTTTAAGGAACTGACTTGGAATATAACATAAGTAGGGTTACCTAGAGGAATCTAATATTATTTGTGATTTGAACCTCTCTGATGGCCTTAATTTTGTGCATGCAGGTGCGAAAGATTTGCCAAACAATTTCGTTTTTGTCTCCTGCAACCTGCATGATTCTATCTTCTCTAGATCTAGGACTGCAACCATGGGAAATTGTGGGGATCCTCACCAGTGGACTAGCTCTCTCCAGCTTTGCCTTGTCAGGTAGTGACTAATCCAGCTGGGTTACTTATTCTGGGTATAGCAAATAACAGTTATCGTGCATGACCTGCCTTTTCTGAGAGCTACTAAATACAGTGTTGGTACTTACTCCTCCCTGGCCCCAAAATTCATGCAGGGCTTTATTGTACGCATCAGGATATTTCACCTGAATATGCAAGTATACTTTTGGTACGTAAGTTTATAAATTCCAAATTGGTTGGTAATGCGTTTGAAATTCATGTCAAAACAATCTGCTTATGTCAGTTTCTTATTCTTTATGTTATAGTCAACATGTAATTTTGTGCCATTATCAATAGATGGACTGTTTGAGTTATTCTGATTTAGTGGCATGATTCCTTGAAGGGAGTTCAAAAGCATTTGTGCTCTGTGTCAGTACACTTACGTGATTTTTTTTGTTCTTAATCATGCAATACAGCAGTCTGCCTCTAACTGGAATATTTGATCATGATGGCAAGTATTAGAATTCAACCATTTTGTACAGTGATTTCACTCCCTTTCTAAATGATTGGTGAGTGTGACTGCATATGTGTTGTCCCTAAACTATGCTAATTTTTTCCTGATAAAAAATCCTCCATATTTTAGTCTATAGACTTGATTCAAAAGTCCAAGATTGAAAACATCTATCATTTGAAATCCAGGGTCATAAGTTGATAGTAGCTAGCACTTTAAATAATTGTATATGGATGAAAAGGTGATACTCATAATTCCTGTTACATAGTTGAAGCATATCCTTGACTTTCTTATATCTGCTGAATGTTGCAATCATACATAGACAGTTACTTTAAAGCATTTTTTCTTGAAATTTTCCTCTCAGGGTATTACCAACACTGTCGGAGCAGTGCCTGGAATTGTAGGTGTTGCGCTTACTGGTTTTCTACTTGATTCAACTCATTCATGGAGTGTAAGTTTTATTTTCTATTTGGAAAAGTTGCCTCTCCCCTCCCCCAATATTGTAAATAAAATAACTGGACATATGTACCGTGCAGATGTCTTTATTTGCACCGTCCATATTCTTCTACTTAACTGGTACCATTGTATGGTTGGCATTCGCTAGCAGTAAGCCTCAAAGCTTTTCGGAGAGTGATTGACTTTGTTTCTGTGCTTTTCTATGGGTTTTCCTGATTGAAGCATCCAAACTGATAGACACCGTGTTTGAGGTATCCCTAATTTGACCCTTTCCACTGTGCCTAAGTGGAAGTTGAGCATGTTTGTAATGATAGTCGTTGTTCGTATACCTGCATAGAAAATATACATGTATGATTGAAACTGTGATTTTTTTTATATCATTTGTATATTCAAGTAAAAGGTTTTCGCCACCAAATTGTTTTGAAAATATTTAGAGTTCCAAAATTTTGAAGTTGTTTATCAGAGCTTGCAAATAGTAATAATCCTAGAAAGACGTCTGTGCTGGTATCTTACCCTCTCCCTCTCTTCCTCACGAAGATACATTCTACGTCTACAAACTATTGGGTCAATTTATGTGGTGGTTTGTTCTCCCACAACCTGCTATACGACAAATATCAAGTTTGCTGTACCGGAGGATTTATTAACATACATGTAACCTGCCGAAGCCGTTAGGAGTTAGACCACAGTTAGGGCAAGTCTATGCTCTTGTGTACCCTGTCAAAGGATAAATTTTGCAGGTTAATTGCACCAGAATTTGGCTCATTGGTAGCTATAGAGCGGTAAGGTTGTTTTGTTTCTCATGCATAAATTCATCACATCTAGGTACGTACACTCATCTTTACTATAGAAACTGGGACAAAGAAAGGAATTATGAGTGTTTGCGGAAAAAGTATGTTGCATTATATTCTTCAATGCATGTATATAGATGGTACCTTTTAGCGTATTTACATAGATTTACATAGAACAAATGAAATCTTTGCAATATGTTCTATTTCTTATTTGATTGATCACTAAAAGGACCCAATTTTAGTTCCCTCTAGCATTATATCTCGCAAGCAGGGATAATAATATCTGGCATGTGAATGAACACAATAGATAAAGGAGCAACCATTATTGGTTTTGGTGAATTTACAGGTAACGGCTCCAAAGGAGGTATGATCCCTGACGAATTTACACTTAAAATGTTTCCGTTAAGTAGCATCGTTTGGCTGTGTAAATTTCCATCTTTTGCTGTTAGATGGTATTCCTCTCTTATGATTTCAGCATCACTGCCTGGAGGCAGCTGGATTATCATTGTTTTATGAGACCTCTGCTTATGGTGCAAAGCCCGAGACCTGTGCTTGAGCTTGTGTTGCAAGGTCATTGTACTGTTGAATGCTAGTTTTGCCTGGACAGTAGTGCTATTGTCAAGGTTGATCAATAGCAGCGTGATGCCATTCTGCAACATAGGAAACTTAGGTCAAATACTAAGAAAGGGAAGATTACCTGCGTGATAATTGCAATATGAGACTAACTTACCGATTGTTTTGCGCAGTGAGTGTAAGAGCGTATCTTTTTAGTACCAGCAAAGCTTGTAGACAGAACATTTCTTCCCATTAATTTGTGCCAAAGAAGAGCGCTGCAGTGGAGAAAACAGAGTATCATGCACATGAGGCTTAGATAACCTACTATAGATTCTCCATTAGGACAAAATGTGAAAAAACTAAGAAATAAGAAATAAAACTGTGTGAAAAATTGAGAGTAAAAAATTGAATAATATTGAAAGATTGCTCATTAAGAATTATACAAGAACTTTCGGTTTATATACAATTAACTAAGGGTTAAATTAAAAAATTAAATCTTTTTAAAAATTGATCTTATAATTAAGGGATTGTTTATCTTAATTTTTTGTCTTTAATTTTAGGGAGATAAATACTTAATTCTAAAGATACAAATATAAATATACACATTACAATATTACAATCAGTTATAAATATATGTTTTCTCACACAAAATTATGAGTATCTCAAGCTTAATCTTAGCTTCTGATGTGAAATGGCAAAATAGATAGGTTTATCTAGTTCTGTAAGGCATAAATGGGGTCTCAATGAGATTTCAATCTGTTTCAGGGAAATTTATTGTCAATGATTACTATGATAACCATCCTCAGAGTTTTGCATTTCACTCTCTCTTATACTTTTCTTACACAAATAATTCAAAGCATTTTTTTTATACAAATGAGGCTGTAGACTGAAAATGAAAGAACGGGATTGTAGGTACTAAGATTTAAACTCTAGACCTGATGGGTGTTACTTCTTAAAGATGGCTACATGAACCAATTGAGCTAAGTTTTGGATTAGAAAGCTTGTTTTGAAGTATGTGGAAATGAACTGTTGCAGTGATTAGGGCAGAAAGATAAATCTTCCCTTCTGTTTGTTTATGGGAAAATATAATGTAGCAATAAATTCTAGTTCTGAGTCTCATAATGAAAGAATTTCACAAAGCAATAACCTGTAGTAGTCTGGATTTGGTACAAAGGTGGTAGTATTTAGTAAACCATAATTTCCGCCAATCAGTGATTGTCTGCAGTAAGTTTTTGTATCATACTTTGATGCCATGCCAAGTTGATCTAAATACCTGCATTTCATGCCCAAGGTAAAAACACATAGAAATCAATCACAGAGAAATGGCCAAGTTTCCAGAAATCAAGTAATTGTCACTGTACCAGAAACTGAACACAAATGAATTTGTAACAAGATTACGACCGCTGTTGTAAGCTCCTCCTGCCTCACCCACCCAGGCAGTTGCTGAAGTTGTAGAACTCTTGATGATGTTATGAAGGCCACTGAATGTTGCAGATTCACCATCAAGAACAGATGGATTAAGAATCTTATCAACAAGGTGGTCATCAACTCCTATGCAGAAGAAGAAGATGATTGCCAAGTTAGAACCTTCTTTTTAAGTCTTAACCTCCTAGAAGATTCAAACACTGGATTGTACAAAGATGAATCATACCTGGTCCAAGATTGTATATGTGGTGAGTGACCACATCCAAGGATTTGGTTGTTTTAGCAATGAATTCTTTGAACCAATTTGAGTCATAGAACCCACCAGGAGCTATAACTAACGGCTTCAAATCAACATCCCTGTATATGTTCTGCACTATAATTTTTAGAGCTGCTGTGTCTGCTGCGTACTGATTCGCTGTGACCTTAGTTCCAACCCCACTCCCACACAATTCATTTCCTGACAAGCAGGAGGTACAGAAGTTGTTACCATCTACCATTAGAACTATCTTCCATCTAATTATCAATAAATTAAGTGAACTCCAAACATGTTTATCCTTCTGAATAGCTTTGCGTGAATAGTTGTCAAGAAACAGAGGCTATTATTTACCTAGCTCCCAACCATGGATGGTATAGTTCTTTTCAACAGTGTAACGTATAAAAGATTCAGCATTAGTGTAGTTCCAAGCTCCTACAGCTGAACCACCAGGCTTTATAGATCGTCCCGAAAGAGCGTTTAATCCAAAAATAACCTTCGCCCTGAATTGTGAAACATGAGTTAAATTAATAATCAGACATTCATAATGTAAAGCTCAAGGAATATAAGGGCAAATAAAGATGCTGTTATTTTTTTCAGAGGCCGCAGCCTGAAATAGGAAAAAAGTTAGATTTGAACCACAAATTTACTGAATACCATCTCATAAAGATACTGTTATATTACCCTGCTTTTGCGAAGAAGGTATTAAGCTCATCCCATCTATTCATGGATAAACATCCTTTAGTAAAACCAAACATCTCAGAAGTGTTTTTAACAAATGATGAAGTACAGGGTTCCTGATTGTCATCAGTATCATATATGACCTTGTCTTGCAATGTGCCGCCCAATCTAATCTTCAACGGTGAAAAAGCTGAACAATATACGGACTAATAAATAATTTAAGACAAAATATTGTGATTAAAGATATCCACCGAATGAAAAGAATACCTTACCTTTTACGGCATTCAAGAATATATTATTACTAAGATCCTGCAAAAGGGAAAGAAGGATGAAACACATCTCAGCGAGCACTTTTAAACTGGGAAATAGGCTTTCCAGATCGAACAGAAATACCTTTTCTATAAGTTTGAAACCATTAAGTCAAAAAATGTCCAAAATCATCATTGAAAATCTTATTATAATTAAAGTTCTTAGAAAATGTAAATCCTTTTTAGCAGAAATCCCAGATTGTCCAGAAACATGAGAGATCATTTTTCCCACAAAACTTGGGGGAAAAAGATGAGAAAAGCAATTTCATTGAAACAAGGACAGTATGGAATACATAATTTGTACACATAAACGAAAGATTGAAGATTGAAAAATTGAAAAAAAGGAAAACTTCATCAAACAACAAAGAAAACATATTGGTTGACAGAAAAGGACAGTATTTAAAAGACAAATGCAAATAAAAGAAAAAAAAAATTACCAGATTAAGCAGTCCAGCAAGACCCCAACTGCATGTCCCATAATCACATTTCTCAGGAGGCCACCAGTCCAAAGTAGCACAAATAAAATCATCATCTATAGTACCAATGGGAGCTTTCCCATCAATAAAAACAGTTCCTTCGACAGTAGCATCCCTTTCAGCAACAGCAGCAGCTTGCGAACTTACAAAACTTAAGCTGTAGCTTAAAAAACTAAAACACACCCAAAAACAAAACCCCATTCGCCAAATCTGAAAACCCATCTTTAGATTCAATAAAAAAAAGAAGTTAAGATCTTGAAACCTTTAGTGTTCCTCTATAAATTGGTAAGATAGCCATGAAACTGAAGATATGAACTTTTTAACAGGGTTTGCCATTGGAGGCAAAGGTAAAAGATAAAATAAAAAATGGGGTAGCAATAGAAACTTTGCCAAGAAAGTGAGAAAAAAATGCAATTCCAAACAGAAGGGCATTACCGTATTACTATATAAATATAATCTATTATGGAAGTGGGGAGAATCAAGTTAAGGTTGCCATCTTGTTAATTGTCTTACCAGTTTTAGAATGAAGTAAGGTTTGCTGCAGAAATGGGACCATTTTTTAGGCTTACCTTTCACTTTGCTTTCCTGGAGGAAAACAGGAAAGATTTTTTTATTAACCTATCAAACAAGCTGCAACTTGAGGATGTGGGGCCCACTTTTTGTAAGAACCTTGGAAGCTGTAAGACAAAAAAGTTGATTTGGTTAATAAATATGGCTAGTGCTTTTGGATAGAGCAACAAAAATGTACGTCGTATTGTTTCAATACAATATTTTATATCTCAATTATTATTATTGTGCCGATATCGAGTAATGCGTATTATATGAAAAATTTTATAAAAAGTATTAGTTCTTTATAAATATTATATATTTTTGTAATAAATCATAATTTAAGAACATTATTTTTAAATTGTATAATTTATAAAAATTATATTTTTCAAATCATATTAAATTTAAAATTAACAAAAAATTTGTATTATTGTATAGAAAGTTAGTATTATTAAATATAAAAAGGATTGGAAGTTTAGATTTCATTATCTAATGTAGGTAAATTTAACTAAAAAAATGATAAAGAGAACTGTTAAATTTTTTGTATGAAATTGAAGTTATTAACATTATTAGAATAGAATAATGGGCAGAATTTTGTCTATAATTAGTGAAATCTATATGTAAAGTACAAGAAAGCAGAGTGCATGAAACGAGTTGATAGGGGAATGTATGTATTTTTGTAGTCAGCATCGTGCACTGCTTCAAGTATTCCCCAGACTGCGAATCTTTTACCATTGGATGATCAAAGCTTTGATTAAAAAAAAAAAGAAAAAGATTTTCACTACATCAGCCACGGGATCAAATGTTTGGAACAAAACTAAAGAGTATTAATTGAGTTGATAAGGATCTAATACATCATTTGTAAAGTTTAAGTTTGATTTCCATTGCCAATAACCCCTTGGATCTAAATGTAAGTTCTTAATTTTGTGATTAATCATTCACTACAAGTTGGCACTTTGCCGTTTTCAAACAAGTTAGTTTGGGATTTTCAGCACAATTGTCTGTCCCTTAATTATCCTGTTTTTTCTCAGAAGGAACTGGTGAGCCTCTCTGCCCAAAAGCGAACCGCCAAGACCTGCTCCATTCAATATTTTTAGTGTAAGGACAGAACCTTTCTGATAATTTGTTGCGTTGATTTTTGTTGTACATTAACCTAACACCCTTTCTAAGGAAATTCTCCTTTATTCTGTCAAGTTTCTGTCGTCTACACCTCCACCAACAATATAGTCTACGTGGACCACGTCCGATTCTTCAACAGGAGGAAATACTCGCAAAGAGATCACCTGTCACTACAAAAAAAATCTGTAACGTTAAAAAAAATATTAGTAAAACTTTAAAATCTGTCAATATAATATTATAGATTTTATATCAATGGTCAAAATATATATTTTAATAAATTTTTAATTGTTAATATCTCTTTTATAGTATAAATTTATTTTGATAATTTTTAAGATGTTAAAATAATTTATAAAGATATACTTACGGTTCAAAATTATCAGTAAATATATATCTGTTGATATAATATTTATTGTGTATTTTATTTTTATATTTTTTATCGATGATTAATAATCATAAATATAAATTTATATATTTTAATTTTTTTATCTATATTGATAATTAATACTCGTCAATATAAATTCGTTAGTATAAGAAAAATATTTTGTAGTGTGCTCTCAAATAAAGTTTTGGATTTTGATCAGAAATGGATAACATTCCAGAAGAAAATCAGAGCTGGCTGGTTATCCAAAGAAAATCAATGTTTTCTTCACATGTCAGCTTATCTTTTCTGATTACTAGAGAATTTCTCCAATTGGAAGTTGAAAATTTGGTGCATTGGCTAAAAACAGTTAAGCAACAAGAAGAGAAAACAAAGTCAAACACCCAACAAAATTTTGGCTGATGGATAAATAGATTAGTTGAAATTGTATCAAGAATTAACCATCCAATTGCATTTAACTCAATTTATTTATGTAATTGTGGCATATGAGATTCAAATTTTAGAACTCTGTAATTTTTTTTTTCTTTTTTGTATAACTGACCATGATTTTGGATCATACAATTGAGGACCAATCCCTCATGCCTTCATCATTAAGTGTTTTAATTTTTTAATTTTTTATTTTCATTTTAAAAAAGAAATGAAAATGGCAATACTAAATTGATCTAAGTGAATAATATACCATTCTAACAAATCATATTGGGAGGTCAAGTTAATTTGCTATTCATTATCAAGGTTAAATCAACAAATTAATGATCCAAAAGAATGATGGCAACGTATTACCTGAAACTCTACCGGTGTTTGATAAATGACAATTCGGCCAATAAAAAAATACTAAATTAGCGATAAAGCTAACATTATTTTCATTTTATGATAACTCAACTCAACCTACCTATATATTTTCCCTTTCTACTCGATCGTATCAATTTCTAAAGTAAAATTTTCTAAAAAGTTGCAAATTCTGGTCACTGTCTTATTATGCCAAGACCTTATCTCATAAAGTATCAAACAAAAGTTGCAATCTGCAATACATTTGGGGGTATCTTTACTTGAAATCCACTTTAATCCTTAGCAAATAAAATTGATATTTCATTGGTGCAAGTCCCTATTAGGGTTAGTCAATAGCCTTCTTTTTTGGATTTGATTGTCCACATAGAACCATTGGGTATGACAAAATGGGGTCCGAGGGGATAAAGTAGAATTGGTTTATGATTAGGTGTGATTATTTTTAGTCTGTAGTGTTTAATGCCTAATATTTGTCTGTTCCCTTAACTTCTTCGATTCCATTGAAGAATATAACTTTTCAGGATGATTCTAAACTTAAAAATATGTGATATATATATATATATATATGTGAAGATAGCCGTGATTGATCTTGTTTTATTTGAGTGGAGGGAATAGAAAACAGCAAAATCAATAAATGGAACTAATGAAAAAGGTCTAAATATTAAATTAGGGCTGAAGAAAGATGGCAGAGCGGCGGAGCGTGTTCCTCTGTGGCAATGTAGACATCTAGCTGATTCCATTTGGGCTCACCTCACAGTGCCCATGTGAGAGTAAAACTAACAAATGGTTAAGGTGTCGTCTTTATTTCTTTTTGGAATCAAAATGTAAGAAAAGCAGACAAGCATCAAATCTTAATGTACCCAAATGTCAAATCCACCTAAAACATTTTGTATTTTGTCGAATGTATAAGACAAAAAAAACAAGCCAATTGCTGAAGGATGGAGCTCCGCCCCTGTACTACCTCGACGAACCCTAAGGTCGGCAGATACTTTTCCTTATGCTATTCTCACTCAAGTCGCTCTAACTAAAAGTCTCTACCTATATTTCTCGATATTGGCTTTTAGCCTTTTGCTAGATTTGCAATAAATTTGAATACCACGAGTAAAAATTCGGAAATGCCTTCCTCCCCACGGAATATTGTATAGAAAAGGAATTTTTGTTTACTTGGTGTAATTAAGATAGAAATTTGTAACTTGCTTTTGATAGGAAATCTTAGGGTAAAACACAAGGTCGTGAAGTAAAAAGCGAGGAGAAATATAGAATGAACAATGTTTAAAAACAATGATCCTTATTTTTTGGTACTTGAAAATATCATGAACGAACTCTAATAATTGAAATTAAAAATCTAATACTCTACATCATTGTTGGCAACAACCATCTTTATTTGCTAAACTTAAAAATTACTGAACACAGAAATGAAATTTCCTGCACCTGAAGCATCTTATTTGTTGGTTGTTACTTGGACTAACGAAAATTATTAATCATTACTCAATAACAGAACTTTAATTAGAGCCGTCTGTCTTAGCAGCGGCAACAATCACTTAGGCGCCGGGGGAGCCGCTCCGACGCGAGCACAATTACCCTTGAGCAAGTATGGGAAGAAAGGATTCAAGGGAAACATTTTAGGCCAACAATTTTCATTGACTGTGGTAATTGCCTTGCAGCAATCAGGGCCAATGCTGCCAAATTGGGCACTTAAAACAGACCTCAAAATTTCCCATACGCATCCCTGTATGTTCGTAAGAGCTGACCAGCACTGCTGAATCTCTAGTGGAGTCCCTGGTGGGAGCAGGCCCGGAAGATTTGGAATGACCCCCAAATTTGGGGGCAGCAGCTGAGCTAGCCCTGGCTGGACCAAAACTGCAGAACAGGTGGCCAATAGCAGCCAGCAAATTGTTGCTTCAGCTCTCTTTGACATGGTTATCCTTTATCACCAAAAAAATGGACCACGTTCAATAGACCACTGGAGAAGGCTTTGATGGTGAATTTGGTGGTTGAAAGGAGGAAAGTGGGTGACAATTTATAGAAGGGAAATAAAGACAGAGACCAAGTTATTGATTTTAATTAATCAGAAACTATTTTTTTTTCAGGTTTTTTCAGTAATGAAGTTACAAATTTTAAAAATAAATTGATTACAGTACTAAACACTCAACATTAATTGTATCTTGTTGAATCTTAATAGAAACAGTTTTTTTTTTCTTTCTCTTTCGTTTTACTTGTTAGAGTTTAGTAAATATAGTCATTATAATTTCTAGTGATAATTTCTCGTCCTTTCTTCACTCAGAAGCGTTCCATGGAGGCCTATATTGGTGGAATTAATAAATTCTGGATAAGAAGAAAAAAAAAAAAAAAACGGACCCTAACATTGAAGGAGAGTTTTTCCTAAACGGGAGTAATTTAAAACTTTTTTTTAACTTATTTCCCTTAACAGGACACTTTAAACCAAAAAAATATCTTGTCAGGATTTCATTCACCTTCTCCACCTCTCTTTATTTCAACATCAGAGAAAACTACATATTTGGACCAACAAACTGCTCTTTATATTCTCAAGCGAAAACCTTATCTCTGATTAACATTATTTGAGATTACTTAAACCAATAAGAATTCATGGGCTAGCAGTAAAAGTCAAAGAAGATCATCAAATCAGTTCAATGTAGAACTTAAAAAAAAAGTATTACCCAGATTTTCTGGCAAAAATTGTTTGATTTAAATGTGAGCCAAAAGTTTGAAGTTTAGAACATGAAAATTCATCATTTTCTTTCCTTTTTTTTTTTTTGTTTTTCTGAAGATGATAAAGCAACCTTATTCAATCAACACCATTATCGATTTATCAGTTTCTTTTCCAATCAAAAACTGAGAATTTTCATTTTCAAGAACCTATATTTGTACAGAAACGAAGAGATCTACAACAAAGGATTTGAGATATGGTCACAGTATTATTACAAACAACAGCAAGGTGTGAACAACTACTCGTTTGGAGCGGGTCCTTGTCGAAAAACTTGTGGACTTAACCTCTCTGATGTGTCGTCTTCGAGATCAGCAGGTTTTATGGCTATGAGACAAAGAGGCATGAACTGCCAAGATTGTGGAAACAAAGCTAAGAGAGTCGTCTTCGAGATCAGTAGGTTTTATGGTTACGAGACGAGGCATGAACTGCCAAGATTGTGGAAACAATGCTAAGAAAGACTGTGCACATTTGAGATGCATGATTTGTTGCACAAGCCGAGAGTTTCAATGCCATCTCTGCTGGAACACCATCTCCGAACCATTACCGGTAAGCAGCCCATATCGCAGACGCCAATCACAAACAAAAACACAGAACCAATTACCAAAAACCAACGGCCGATTCCAGGATTCGCATACCATCTCACCAATTTATCAGCAACAACCATAACCCCTACCACCAAAGTCGGCAATCAAAAAGATCAAAACCCAACACAATCAATAAAAATCACAATCAAAGCAAGCAGCGAAATTACTGTGGCTATTTTGGGCGATGACGGTAGTGGAGGAAAGTTGAAGTCGTAGCGACAGTGGAAGGCTTATTTGTAGTGACTAGGAATGTAATTGGACTTCAAGTCGATATAATATCTAAGTTTGATTTGATCTCAATTCAAAATTTAATGTTCGAAATTCGATTCAAATTCGATTGAATTTTATTTTTTTAATTCAAGTTCGATTTGAAATAAAAATCGAATTATTCGAGTTTGTTCGATTAAACTTAATTAATATATAAAAATAAGTTTAATTTTTATATTCGATAAAAATTTGATTATTTGTATTTAAATTCGAGTTTGAATTTGAATTTAAAATTTTTTATTAATTAAAATAATATAAATATATTTAAATATAAAAATTTGATTAATCTCATGAACTATTTAAATCGGATATAATAATATTCGAATTTGATTCGATTGAAAAATTAAATTATTTGAACTCGAACTTAACTTGATAATAATTGAATCAAATTTAATTTAATTTAAATTAAATACAAATAATTTATGAGATTAATATATTATTTATACTTCTAGTAGTGACGAACATTAATTCGAAGAGAAAGGATGTTCAGGGGCTGTTAGAAAGGAGAAAGGCAGCTTGGTGTCTAGCGTCTTCGAAAGATGAAAAATGGAAAAGTCAAAAAAGAAAACAAGACGATGGAATCAGTGTTGTGTTAGCGTTGAAAGCAAACAATTGTTGAAAATTGGAGAATGTAGACAAACTCAACATTTGCAGGATGGGAGTAAAGTAGAGAAGCAAAAAATTGGGTCCATTTGTTCTGCTTAAAAGCTATTGTTTGGGTTTTAACCCAAATTATGATATTACTTTTCTTTATTTCTTTATTTGTTCACTTGCTTATATATTATATATATTTGTTTGTTTATATTTTATATGTTAGAATTTTTAGATTAGGAATATCTTTATAAATTATTTGAAAATAAATAAAAAATAAAAAATTGATTTTAAAATTTTATGAGATCAACAATGGTTGATTCTCTAAAATTTTCTAGATTAAAAATTTATTTTTAAAATTTACCAAAATAGGGGAAAACTTTAGATAAAGTTTTAAGAATAATAATTAATATTTACTTTCAAATAAAAAATTCAAATACCAAAAATATATAAATAAATTTAATAAAATTTTGGGAAATAAATTAACAATTATCCAATAATAAGATTTTTAAAAATTTTAAAATGTAAATTTTTTAAGAAATCTTTAGATGAGGAATTTATCTAAATTTAACCCAAATTGTGAAATAATTTAAATGAAATTTCAATAAAAATAATTATATTCTTCTCCAAATTAAGAAGTAAAAACATAATTTATAAATTTGTTTAAAAATGTATGATAATTATCTAATGATAAAATTTCAAGCAAAATCACAAATGGTTGAAATTCTATAAAATTTTTAGGTGAAAAGTTTTTTCTAAATTCAACCCAGGTGGAAGAATTTAGTTGAGACTTAAAAAAAAATTGTTATATTATTTCCAAGAAATAAATGATGGATAAATAGAGATTGAATTCTAAAAAAGATATTTCTAAATTTGACTAAAATAGTGAAAAATTTAGAAATGAAACTTGTAAAATATTTCTAAATTAGGCCCACATAGTGAAAAATTTAGAAATAAAACTTGTAAAATAAAATAAATTTATAGGATGAAATTCTTGATAATTGCAAATAGATGATTACTAAGAGATTTTTAGGTGAGAAAATATTTTAAATTTCAACCCAAATAGTGAAAAAATTAGATTTATTTTCAATAAAACAAAAATTTAACAAAAAAATAAATAATTAAGTTAATTTCCAATAACGGATCCTTTTCAAAAAAACAAATGGGATTCTTGAATACTTTTGAAATGAAAAAATATTTTTATGAATTTTGTCAGATTAATAGAGAAAATCTTAAGAATTATTTTCAATATTTAAACATTAAAATAAAAGACTATTAGAACCAATATAATTGTTAGGATAATTTAACATTAAATGGTATCATCTTATGATTGGTGTTGTGGTCCACATAATCGAACTCCTAAACTCTGTTCTGAAATGCAAACCAGAACTTATTATTTTAAAAACCTTTAGTTAAGCTTAAGACATCTTTAAAAGAATATATACATTAGGTAACCAATCATATCTTAATAAAAATATTGATGATGACTCCTTAAATTGCATCTAGTTATAGGTTTATGGATTTATACATTATAACATTTTGCAACAAACACAATAAGAGCCAAAAAAAAAAAAAACTTCAAAAACACAAAGAGAGTAAAAAATTTATTTTTAAATATAAAACTATGGTTTTGTTTGTTTTGTCAACTTTTTTTGTTTCAAAATACAATGATTGGATTTTCAAGTTTTAAACTTTAAACATTTTGCTCAAATTTAAATAAAAAAAGTTTTACCAAAAAAATTTTCTAGGTAGTGTTTTTTTTTTTTTTTTTTAGGTTTTATTGGGTTGATTTGATTTTTTTTTTCTGTTTTGTTTTGAGTTTTAGTGCTAATTCATCAATATTTTTATTGATTTAAGCAAATCTTAAACAATGTTGAGTCACAAAAGACTTTCCTAAGGAAAATATTAAAAAGATTTTAATAAAAGGAGAAAGAGAATAAATAATCGCTGACATGACATTAAATTGCTTTAAAGTACCATAATAAAGGAAATAAGTTAAAAACTATGGAAATATTTTAAATTACTCTTGTGCCAGAGAAAACTCCATTGAAGACAATAGTTTTTCTTATTTTATGAGGTTACATATTAATGGCTTTATGCAATTGTTATTGTTCAACCAATTTGTTTTTTATTTTTATGTTATATTAAATTATTAACAAATTAAGAGAAGAGAGTTAAAGTTGCATAAAAGCTTGTAATAAAATTGACTCAAGGTTTATATATATTTGTCTTGGGTCATGTTGAGAATAGAGCATGAAAATATTAAATTATCAAAATATAATCATAATAAAATATTTGAAAGTGTACTATTGTAAATTTATAAATTTAACATTGTTACTCAGATTATTAATATACATATTAATTGTAAACATAAAATTGAGTTTAGGTAATGATCCATATATCCAAGGGGTGATATTGGTATATATATCAAAGGCGAAGCTAAGAAAATTGAAAAGGGAAACAAATAATATATTCAAGAGAAAGAGGGGATCAAGTATAATATTTGATGAGATTAGTTACAATTCTATAAAGGAGTTAAAAATTTTTTTAGGGACTGTGATCTTTGCCTACCTTCTGGTTACACCCTTGATTATATTTCAATTCGTCTCAAATCCTATATAATTGGGTATGATAAGATCGGGTAACTAAATAACTTTCGAAAAATAATTTTCGTATTTTTAAGTGTTTGCTTGGTAAAAAATTGATTGGTCAATGAAAAATGACTTACTGATTAATGAAAAATAAGGTCATTTTTATGAAAATTATCTTACGGATTTGAAAAAGAAAAGATATATTTTTTTAAAAAAATTTATGAGTAGAATTATTTATCAATACTTTTGAGCATAAATTTACTTATAAATAATATTGTATTAATAAAAATATAATATTATAATATTATAATAAATTATATAATAATATATTAATAAACAATATTATAAATAAATATTATAATAAAATATTAATATTAATAAATAATATTATACTAATAAATATATTTTATTATATTAATAAATCATATTATAATATATTAATAAATAATATACTATTAATAAATAATATTATAATAAAATATTATTAATTTAATTAATAAATATTATAATAAGATATTAATAAATAATATATTAATAAATATTATTAATAAATAATATTATAATATATTAATAAATAATATAAAGAATAATAAATAATTTTATTTTAAGTATTTTTTATGTTAACATAATATTTTAATATTAAATATTATTATTAAAATATAATTATTTTTAATATTAATAATTTTAATAATAAGTAATTTCAATATATTTTAATAATAAATAATTTTTAATATTTTAATAATTATATTAATATTATTTTAAAAAATAGATTTTCCATAAAGTAATTGAACAACAGAAAATATTTTTCATTAATTCATCTAAATAATAAAAAATCTCTTTCAATTCAGAAAATGTAAATATTTTTCAAAATCATTTTTTATGAAACAAATAGAACCTAATTTCGAATTTAATGGTTATCCCTAGTGATCAATTATGCAATCCTATTCTTAGATAATCTCATAAAAAAAACTGGCATAGAATAGGCAAGAATTTAGAATAGTTTAAGAATTTTTTTTATCCTGTTTAGTAGACTGATAAAAGCACATTGTCTAAAGCACATTATATATCCACATGTAACCTATTAAATTTCACTAAAAGGAAATTCAACAAATGAAATTTGTGGAAGGTAACAAAAGAACAGTGCATATATATGTGCACGCATGCAAAGCATTGTAAAATAACAAATACCAAAGGTCACCCAATGAAAAAGAACAATTTGAAAAAAAAAAAATAATTATGAAGTTGAGTTAAATTATAAAAATCGAATTTAGTTTACTATCTGGTTTAAGTTTGAATTTAAATAAACTGCATGCCACAAATAATAGTAATTATAATTATTATAATTTAAATGATTAATTTAACATTTTTATAAGAAAATATATACCGTACATTCAACTAGTTGAGTTTTTGGATATGAGATATTGATACTGATAAAATAATATATATATATATATATATATATACACGTGGGTATATATACACACACACGTATATATCCTTCTCAAAATGAAGCAAAGATCAATTATCAATCTTTATTGTATAGGTAGATGTACCTTTATTTGTTACGAAGTAGAGAATACAGCCCTAAAATCTAGACATCAACTAAATTAATCATCTTCTTGCTTAACTTATAAAGTAAACAAACTATTACAACTTTATTAGACCCAACTGCTCTAGCCAGCGCCAGGAAATAGCTACCAAGTAGGTGGAGAGCAGCTATCCTTGAGAGTTGGTGCGAAAGTAGGATTTGTTGGGAACATTTTAGGCCAACAGTTTCCCTGCATAGAAAGATTTACCTGGCAACAAGCAGGGCCAATTTTGTCAAATTGACCACTGAAAATAGACCTGTAACTTTCCCATGCACATCCTTGGGTGCTCATTATAGATGATTAGCATCGGATTACATCGTTTGGAGTTCTAGGTGGGAATAGGCCTGGAATTTGTGGTGTGGTTCCAGGTGGCGATGGTAGCACTTGGGCTACTCCTGGCTCCACAAACAGTGTAGTGAATGTGGTCGCTGCTAGGAGAAGGAAAGCTACAGCTTGAGCTATTTTAGACATGGTTGAGACAAAAATATATTGCAATTGGTTTGGTAATTTCGTGGTCCAAGGAAGAAAGCCAGCCTAAATTTATAGATGAGAATTAAAGGCAAAGTTTTGGACTGACATTGATGACTGAAAGAGCAAGCTTTAATTTTGAATTATTGTTAGAGTTTACTTTAATTTGGTCAAAATACATGTAGCTAAATAAAGAAAGGTAATGAATCTGATAACTGCCGATTAATATCTTACAATTACTTTATTTTTCTTGAATGCTAGCTTAAGATTAAATTTTTACCCAAAAAAAAAATTCAGTAAGTTTAAAATTTAAATTTTAATATATGCAGACATTTTTTATTTTACAGTTTATGATCTTTATCCATGATCTCTTTTGTAAAAACAAAAAAGAGAAAAAAAACATTAAATTAGTTGCCAACTTGTTTGTCACCGTATATTAATATTTTAGATGAACTAAAATAAAAATATTTTTTGATTGCATTATATGTAAATGCATAAAACATTTATTATCAACAAACTGTCACTAAAACACTTGAAGAAAACAATCTTTCCTTATGAAAGCTACTAATTACTCTATAATACTAGAAAGAAGTTTCTAGACGAATAAAACAATATTGAATGATCATCTATTTTCTTATTTAATTAATAAAAATTTTGTATTATTTTCAGAATAAAACAATAGACTGTAACCATGGCTGCAGTTATAAAATTTTGGAATGAAATTGATAACTGATAAAGCATTCACTAATCTTGAATTTTTGTTAAAATTTAATTTAATTTGGTCAAAATACACATAACTAAATAAGGAGAGATAATAAATTTGATAACTACTGATTAAGATCTTACAAATAACTTATTTTTTTTGAATATTTAAATTTTATTAGTTCGTTCTACTTCTAGCATGAGACTCAATTTTTACCAAGAAATAAAGTTTTTTTTTGTCAGTGTCTATAGTTTTTGTCTCAAAATGTGGCTAACTTGGGTAGAAACTCATACAGGGTTTCTAGATCATTCGTTCCCTTAAAAGGAAGCATATTTTGTTTGTTCAGATTGCAAAATGAAGGACTTCTCTTCTCCCCATTTCAATGAAAACAAAAATCTTCTTCCACAAAAACAGAAAATTATATATCTATCCACATTAATCGGCAATAATATCTTTGTATGTAGCACTTTTCGGTTTAGCAACTATGCTATTGAAGTAACAAATACCAAGAGGTTGAGTAGTTGTTACTACTGTAAATCAAAGAGTATGGTCCCAACGGTTAGAACTTAAGGTATCGGTTGATATCTAAAAACATTTTTCATTTTTATTTTTT
Source organism: Durio zibethinus (assembly GCF_002303985.1). Next base: position 4,337,473 of record NW_019167860.1, on the reverse strand, counting down.
AAAAACACTTTTCATTTTTCATTTCCTGTTTCATTTAAAAACACGTTTGATTAATAAAATAAAAAATAATTTCTGAAACTGAAAAAGAAAACGTATATTTTACTTTGTATTTATTAGATCAGGCATTATAGATCCATAATGGTCCACAAATTGTAGCCATTACATGTTTGATTAATAAAAGTAAAGAATAATTTCTGAAACTGAAAAAAACGTATATTTTACTTTCTATTTATTGGATCGAACATAATTGATCCATAATGGTCTACAAATTGTAGCCATGACATGGTTGTCCAATAGACACGAGAAAAGTTAAAAGCAATGGGACTTACGCTATTTTATGAAAGTTTGAACATATGCTTTTATATTTGCTCCTTGGGAGCGTCGAACACAGGATAAGAATAAGGTTCAACAAGGAGAGTTGTTCATCCGTGTTTTTTCATTTTTTTTCTTAGGTTTTTTCTGTTTTGATGAAAAACAATGAAAACGATTTTTTTCGTTCTCAAAATTAGATATATTTTTATTTTTTAAAAAATAATTTCTTCAAACTGTTACCATATACGTTTCTCTATCATTTTTCATTTTTAATGAAAATAAAACAAACAATGGTTCGGTTTTCTTAAACCAAACACTGCCTAAGAATTTTTTTAAACCATGACACTATAGTGAAAAAAATATCAGACAATCAAAAAACTAATAAACAATAAATCAGCTGCTAGCCTGTTTACGACCATTTTTTTTTATATTTTAAGTTGAGACGATTTGAATTCTGATTATTAAAATTAAGAATTTAATACTCTATTAAAATGTGATTATTGGCTGCTTATTCATCATATATTTTAGTTAAACTAAAATGAAACTATCTTTTAATTGCATTTTATATAAGTACATAACTGTGAGTAAAACTTCTGCAGGAAGCAGTGTTTTCTTATGGAAGCTATTGATAAAGCTAAAATACTAAAAGCAAGTTTCTGGATGAGGAGAAAGAAAATGAAGAAGAAAACAATATTGAATGATCATCTAATTTTTTATTTAATTAATAGAAATTTTGTATTGTTTTCAGTATGGAACAATAGGCAATAATCGTGGCTGTAGTTACACGAACTTGTGGCAAATACCTAGTCATCATCACCAAGCAATCGTCGGCTATTCCAGTAAGAGCGTCACAACAATCAGTAGTTAAACCTTGGAAGTCTCCTGTGGTGAAAACCTCTTGAATTTCTACAACACAAGCTTTTACATTGTCGTAATTTCCAAGGCACTGCCCTATTTGCCATCCTAGGTCAAATCCGTGTTTGAAATTTTTTCCTTTCTGGGGAAAAAGTTTATTTATATCAAATTTCTCGTATGCAAAAGTTTCTGGAGCTATGGTTGCATCTATTGGTATTTGAAGTTGAGATTTTGGTGCCAGTTGAGATTCTCCTGGTTGGACCATCGCAACACTGCAAACTGCTAGCAGCACCATGCCCATAACTCCATGGCTAATGTGTCTATCCATTTTGATGCTATCGTGGAAAGGAGGCTAGCAAATTTTATTGGCATAGTGTTTCAAAGAAAAAGAGTGGAAGAATTTAGAGTGATGCGGAAAGAGAGAAATGTTTGAAAACGTACTTAAGCATTCATTTGTTTTAAATGATTCTATATTGGCTTAACAGTTTCTTATTTCTCTAAATTTAGAACATTAATGTGTTAAGTACTTCATAACGTTAATATTCAACATTATATTGGCTTAACGGTTTCTTTTTTTTTTTTTAAACAAATATTTTTTTTAGCAATAAAAGATTTTTAAGTTTAATTTAATATTTTTTTTGAATAGATTCAAATATGTTTATTTATTATAAAAAAAATCTAAAAACCATTTGGAAAACTAGAAATTTTCAAACATTAGAGCAACAAGGTCCAATCTTGGTAAATGATAAGTGTAACTTAAAATGCTAATTTCCTCAATTTAAAGTAATTATCTTCTAAAGTAAAAGTAAAAAACCAAATTATTAAATAAAAATACATAAATTATTATTTATAGAAATATTAAATAACAATTATATCTTTTATTTCACTATAATTTAACATCATCGGAAACATTATTCCTTTTATATATTTATTATGATTTTATTTAATTTTATTTATAATTTTACTAACTCAATTGGTATCACTTGAGTTGTAAGTCATTTGACTAAATTCAATCAAATATTTTATTAACTATTTAAATAATAAAAATAAAATTATATTTAATATGTCATAAAAATAAGCATTATATACTTACTATCCTTCATTGATTTTTTAAAGAACAATCTTATTATTCTTAAACAACAAACGCCCGAATATTAGAACTTGAATTAATCAGAAACTGTTTTCTTAAGCTTTTATAGTGAAGTTACAAATTTTGGAAAAAATTTGACGACAATACTGAACACTCAACATAGTATCTCTTGAATTCTTAATAGAATCAGTTTTTTTTTTTTTTTTTCTTTTGTTTTACTTGTTAGAGTCTAGTAAGTAGATTCATTACAAGTTCTCTTTAATTCCACGGAAGCCTATATTGAAGGAGTTAATAAATATTGGGTTAAAAAAAAAGAAGAAGAAAAAACGGACCCTAACATTGAAGAAAATAGTTACACTTTTATTTCATGAGGTTACATATTAATGAGTGTATGCAATTGTTATTGTTCAATCCATTTATGTTTAATTTTCACGTTATATTATTTATTTTTTTTAATTTTCGTTATATTAAATTATTAATGAGAGAAAAGAGTTAAAGTTGCATAAGAGTTTAACTTCAAAAAAAAAAAAAAAAACAAGTTGCATAAGAGCTTGTAATAAAATTAACTTTTATATATATTGGCACTGGGTTACGTTGAGAATAGATCATGGAAATAAAGGGTTAAATTAAAAAATATAATCATAATAAAATGTTTTAAAGGGTACTATTGTAAATTTATAAATTTTACATTGCTCCTCATAAATTATTACTAAAACACATAATAATTTTAGAAAAATTATTTGATATATGATCAGTAGACCTTTTTAATTCCACAAATGAAATTAAATGAATGAAATATTTTCTATTTTGTAAAATTAATTTTCTTGCTTTTTAAAATATACATTAAGTGATAATGATCCATATTCAAGGGTAATACTCTTATACTACACCTGAAACCATCTCAAACCCTATGTAATCGGGTTTGATAAGGTTGAGTATCTAATTATGACTACCATAGCTATCCCTAGTCAATTATGCATTCCTATTATTAGACAATCTAACGAAAAACACTAGCATAGAGTAGGCAAGAATTTAGAATAGTTTAAGAATTTTTTTATCCTAATTAGTGGACTATAAAAGCAAATTATCTAAAGCACAAAGTGAAGGCATACTTACTCATTATATATCCCTCAGGTAACCAATTAAATTTGACTAATATGAAATTTAACAAATAAAATTTGAGGAAGGTAACAAAAGAAGGGTGGATATATACACGCATGCAAAGCATTGAGAACTGAAAAAATCCTAAAGGTCACTCAATGAAAAAAAAAAAAAAAATAATTTAATTATGAAGCCGACTTAAATTATAAGAATCAAATTTAGTTTACTATCATCTTTGAGTTTGAATTTATATAAACTATATAATACAAATAATAGCAATTATAATTACTATAATTTAAATAATTAATATTTGAAGATAAAATTGCTAATTTAACATTTTTTAAGAGAATATATATTTATATATATGTCCTAGAATTTTCGGATATGAAATATTAATATATTCTTATATGAATTCCTTACATACCAATATTTCTAAAGGTTGTGGATAAGTTTGATTTTAAATATTTTGCAAAATTAAAATTGGCAATTTTTGAGTAATTTAACTTTTTTGGAATTATTGGGTTGCTTAGCTTTTATTTTCCTAAAAAACTTTTATAAAGCAATGTTAGAAATGAATCTATTTTAAATAGTGTTGGAATTGTAACTCAAATCCCATAATAGATTTATTTGGGATTGGATAGATATTACTTGATAGATAAGAAGACTTGTAAAAAAGAATTTTAAGAGGAAAAAGATTCTTAATAGGCAAGTTTGTATGCTTATAAATAGGTGAAGTCTCTTAGGATTAGGTATGAGAAAATATGTAAGAGAGTTGTAAGATTTTATGGGATAAACATCCTATAGGACTACTGGGGATTTAACGTCTTCATGGGTGTGTATGTTTGAGTGGACTAAAGAAAATGAAAAGGTCCACATAGGTATAGTGCATGGGTGTACAAGGATATGTGTTTGTTTAGGTTAAAAATACTCCATAGGACTGAAAGAGATCAAGAAGATCTATAAGTATTAATTGTGAATGATTGTTTTGATGTAATTCTATACAACTAATGGATCTTGTTTTTCATCCGTGGACATAGATTGGTGGGGTGAACTATGTTAAATTATTGTCTCTTGTGTGATCGATTAATTGTTTGATTATGCTTTTACTAGCTTGATTGGATAGAAGCTTTTTGCCTAACAAGTGGTATCATAGCTATGATGATTTTCAATAAATGGTATCAGAGTTGAAGGTTCAAGACGTGAGAAGAGCTGAAGGTTCAAGAAATGGGATAAGACAAGCCTAAAGGAGCTTAATTCAAGGAAGAAGTTTGAGTTTGTGTTTTAAAATCAATTTACGTGAAGCGTGAAGACACATAATAGAAGATAATTGTGAGACTTCTTTAGCATAATGAAGCCAAGCATATTTAGCATAAAGATAGATGATTTGATAGAATTTGCATCAAGGTAAAGATTATTGGGAATTGTGTCTCAAATCCCATAACAGATTTGTTTGAGATTGGCTTGATATTGCTTCATGGATAATAAGACTTGCAAAAGAAGAATTCTAAGAGGAAATAGATTTTAATAGGCAAGTTTGACTTGCAGAAGAAAAATTTTAAGAGGAAAGAGATTTTTAATAGGCAAATTTGTATGCTTATAAATATGTGAAGTTTTATAGGGTTAGATATGAGAAAAAGATATAAGAGACTTTTAGGATTTTATGAGATAAACACCTAATATAACTACTAGAGATTTAATGTTCTTATAAGTGTGTATGTTTGAGTGGACTAGAAGAGATTGAGAGGGTCCACATAGATATGATGCATGGTTGTACAATAGTACCTGTTTGTTTAGATTGAGAATACTCCATAGGACTGGAGAAGATTGAGAGGATCTATGAGTATTAATTGTGAATGGTTGTTTTGATGTAATTCTTTACAACTAGTAGATTTTGTTTCTTATTTATGGACGTAGTCCAGTTGGGCTGAACCACGTTAAATTATTATCTTTTGTGTGATTGATGAATTATTTAATTTTGTTTCCACTAGCTTTATTGATTGGAGACTTTTTGCCCAACAAGTAGGTCCATGTGCTTTATAAAGAGGAAAAAAAATAGATATCTGAATGTATTATTTGAGTGTGATATTTTAGTGCATGTAGCTATGTTCTTACCTAGAATAAAAACAAATCCAAACAATCTCTCTTAAATATTGTTCATAGTTTTCAAAAGGAAAATGCTATATGCATTCTCTTAATACACATATTTCACACATTCATATAAAATATAAGTTTCCAAAATTTTATTATAACATCATAAAGATTTTAGTATTTTGCACTTATATCTTTAAAATAAGAAATATATAGGATATATGAGCACATCATTTGAGTAAAATATTTTAGTGCATAGTAATATCCTTCTCAATATGAAGTAAAGATCAATTATCAATCTTTATTGTATACGTAGATGTACCTTTATTTGCTAAAAAGTAGAGAACACAACCCTAAAATCTAGACATAAACTAAATTAATCATTTTCTTGCTTACCTTATAAACTACATCAAGTGGTAATGATCCATATCCAAGAGTGATACTCACATTATACCTGAACCCATTCCAAACCTTATGTAATCAAGTTTGATAAGGTTAAGTATTTAATTATGAATATCATAACTCTCCCTAGTCAGTTATGCATTCCTATTATTTGACAATCTCATCAAAAACACAAGCATAAAGTAGGCAAGAATTTAGAATAGTTTAAGAATTTTTTTATCCTAATTAGTACACTATAAAAGCAAATTATCTAAAGCACAAATTGAAGGCATACGTGCCCATTATATATCCCATAGGTGACCAATTAAATTTGATTAATATGAAATTAAACAAAAAAAATTTGAGGAAGGTAACAAAAAAAGTATGGATATATACACGCATACAAAGTGTTGAGAACTAAAAAATCCAAAAGGTCATTCAATGAAAAAGAATAATTTTAATGGCCAAAAAAATTAAAAAAATATTTTAATTATGAAACCAACTTAAATTATAAGAATCAGTTTACTAATAGTTTTGAGTTTGAATTTATATAAACTGTATAATGTAAATAATGGTAATTATAATTACTATAATTTACAAAATTAATATTTGAAAATAAAACATTTTTATAAGATAATATATATTTATTTTTATATATGTCATAATGATTTTTCGTCTAGGGAGACTCGATCGCTAGACTTGGTGAAAATTTTCGGAGTGACCACCAATCTTTTTATAGGGTGTGATTGGCCACCCAAAATATCATCTTTTAGTAAAAAATTTTAAAATTAATTAAAACTTACTAAAAGAAATTTAAGTCTACGAAATCAGGACTAGGTCTGAGAGTACAGTTACGAGTAAAGAAGGTATTAAGCACCCTCACGTCACTCGTTCAAAGAATGGTACTATTTAAACATGTGTAATCCTATAATTTTGATAATAGGGTCTTTTTTTTATTTAAGTTTAATTTCCCAAAATTTATTTTAAACCATTTTTCTCTGTTACGAAATTAACATTATTATTATTATTTCCTATTCTATAAATTCTCCAATGCTTTGATAGAATTTATAAAAAATCATTATTTAAAAAATATTTCGAGAAAATTAATCATTCATAAAATTCTCAAAACTTCATCATAAGATGTTTTAACTATTTGTTTTAAAAAAGGATTTTAGGAATATCTCGACTATTTGGTGAATTTCTAAAATTTATTAAACGAATTTTAAGATTATTTCGACTCTTCGGTGAAATCCTAAACATTTTGAACTAGTTTTAAGATTATCTCAATTTTGGCAAGATCCTAAATAAAATCATTTTTTGATAGTTAAAGGAATTAATTAATTAATCTTTATTATGATTATTTTTAAAAATTTTATTATTTATTATTTAATTTTTTTATAAAATAAAAATTTAGATTATCTGACTTACCGGTGAAATCTAAATATTAATTTCTTATTTGAAAAAAATCAAATTCTTTATTATATGTATTTTTTAAAATTCAAGATATCAATTATTATTAATTTGATTTTTATTATTTTTTATTATTGTTTTACATTGTTTAAATCAATCTTTATTTTAGTAAAAATAATTTTAGATTATCCCAACTCTATGGTGAAATTCGAAAAAATTATTTTTACTTACAATAATTAAAGAGAACTAAACTCTTTTAGCTTTCTCTAACAATTGTATTTAAAAAATTCATTTAAATGATTTATTCTTTTATTTATCATTATTTATTTTTTTTTAGCAAAATTTTTTTTAAATTATCCTAATACTTTGGTGACATTTAAATAATATTTATGCTTGTAATAAAATTTATTTCCTAAAAATTTTTATTTATATTTTTATAGGTCTTTATTTTATTTTAGTTTCATTTTTTATTCTATTTATTTATTTGTTTCTAAAAAATTATTACTAGTAATTATAAAATAATAATAATAATAATAACATCATAAAAAAATAACATAAAATCAACATAAAATAAGTAAAATAAAAATCAAAACGAAAAATAAAAAGAAAAAAAAGAAAAACCTGTAAAACGGGTCAAGTTGGGGCACGGTTTGGCACGTGGATCCTATGCGAGTCGGGTTAGGTTCAAATGCCTAAAATGGCATCATTTTAGGGTGGCTATACAAGGCTTGTTTCAGTTTTTTTTCTTTATTTTTTCTTTCCCCTCTCTCTTTCTACCCTAGAGCCTTTCCCTCTAAAATCCTAGCATCTTTCGTCGACCACTTAAAACCTAGTTTTTGGCCAGTCGCCGCTGTACATTGGTGGTTGAAAACTTTAACTGGCGTCAAAAAATTTAAAAATTTTTAGATTTCGACGATGAACCCAGATTTTGGTAGTCGAAAAATTCAAATGGTGGCCGAAAAATTCAAATTTTCTCGAATTTTGATGACCCAAATAAAATCTAAAAAATTTTTTAAAAATTTCTTATTGATCCTTTTTGCTTTCTAAACACCTTTCCAAGCCCAGATTTTTCAAAAAAAAAAAATCTACAACTTTCTACATCGAGAATTTCATTCTTGAAATTTTTTTTTTGTGTTTGCTGTTGGTTTTTTTTATTATGTGTGTTTTTTTTTTGTGTCCCCGTTCTTTGCAGAGATTAGCTCTATTTATAGAGCTTTTGAGATTCAAGATCCTAGATCTTCTGGGATCTTTTTATGGAAAATTTGGGTGTCTATTCGGTGACTTTTGGTCATCGAATTTCATGCTGCCATGTTAGCAGTATCAGGAAGAAAAATGAACCTTTTGGCAGCTTGATTTCAGCTACCAAAGTTAAAATCAAAGATTTTCTTTTTTGACTTTTTTCTTTTTTTAAAATAATAATAATAATAATAATAATAATAATCATAATAATATATAAAAAAGAATAAAATTGGTGCCTACAGTTACCCCTCTTTGCTTATTTTTGAGAATTAGGAATAAAACAAAGACAAAAAAGACACCAATTTTGTTTGGGCAAACACATACAAAAGACGAAACATTGAACATAAAGTTTTTTTTTTTTTTAATTTGAAAGGCTCATCTAAATAGAGGCTATAGAACTTTAAATTCAAAAAGCTTCTCTCACCAGAGGCAACGAACTTTAAATTCAAAAGCTCCTTTAACCAAAGGCAACGAACTTTAAATTCAAAAGGCTCTTCTCACCAGAGGCAACAAACTTTAAATCCAAAAATCTACTTTAACCAAAGGCAACAAAATTTAAATTCTAAAAATTCCTTTCACCAGAGGTAACAAACTTTAAATCCAAAAAGCTCCTTTAACTAGAGGCAACGAACTTTAAATTCAAAAGGCTCATCTCACCAGAGGCAACAAACTTTAAATCTAAAAAGATACTTTAACCAAAGGCAACAAAATTTAAATTTAAAAAATTCCTTTAACCAAAGGCAACAAACTTTAAATTCCAAAAGCCAAGAGGACTTATAGATTATGCCATTTGGTCTTACAAATCATGCCTAATTTTGATAGAGTCCTCTGACTAGAGGCTCTTAAAATTTTAAAGCTCCTCTGACCAGAGGCAACGAACTTTAAATATTAAAAGGCTGAGAAGCAATGATATTTGAAAGATTTCTCTAAACAGAGGGTTTACGTCTTTCCTGCTTTTGACTTTTTCTTTTGTTAGTCTTGGATTGTCCTAGACCCATACATTTGTTATGTCATGTAAATGCATGAATGACATTTTCATGTTTTTGCAATGCCATTCAATAAATGATGATCATGACACGAATGCACTTATTATGCAAATGAAGAAACCAACTTCTTTCTTTATTTTTTTGTTGTCATTTTCTTTTAATCTTCAAAATTTTTTAAGGTTTATTTCCTTTCTTCTTTTCTTGAATCCCATGCATTTTGGCAGTTGATTAAGTTCAGATAAAAAAAGATTTCTCTTCATATCCCATATGCTATGTTGATGACTTTATGACTTATAAGCCACTTTTCCCATTAACCTTTGTTCCTTACTATTTTGCTTATCATTTTAAATTCCCTTCAAAATAATATGTGTGTCTTTTATGATTATTGTTATTCCTTTATCATCTTTTGAATTTCAAACAATTATAACACATTGCACATTTCTCTTTTTAATGAGAGGGAGAAAAAGAAGGATAAACAAAGTGGTATTTTATTTCAGTAAAAGGGATAAGTGTTTCATGCATTATAAAAAAGGATATAACAAGGACAATAAGTAATCACATAACAAATATTCAAATCATTATGATCTAATTCATCATGGATTCTTTTTTGAAGACTCTTGATTGGTGCCCTTGATTTTTTGAAAATGCAGCAAACCAAACTAACCCGAAACCATTGAGATCTTTTGGCACATATAAAGAATTGAGTCACTCCATTCATTATTCTTTTTTTTTTATTTAAGTTATCATTTTAGGTTTTCAACTCAGATGTCTTTTCAATTCATTTTACTTTTTTTTTATTTTTTTAAGCATAATACTTTTTTACTGCATCGACATTAACTGGATTTAGCAGATCATCTCCATCCATTCTTGCCAAGATCAGTGCCCCACCAGAAAAAACTTTTTTCACCATATATGGGTTTTCCCAATTAAAAGTATATTTTTTTCGAGGAGCCTGTTGGTTAGGAAGAATCTTCTTCAATATTAATTCTCCTTCTCGAAATTATCGTGGGTGAACTTTCTTGTCATGAGCTTATATCATTCTTCTTTGATATAGTTAGCCATGGCAAAGTGTAGCTAATCTCTTTTCTTCAATGAGATTCAATTGTTCATATCAAGTGTGAACCCACTCAGCTTCTTTTAACTTAACTTTCATGAAAACATGCAAAGAAGGAATTTCAACTTTAATGGGCAATACTGCCTCTATCTCATATACCAATAAAAATGATGTAGCTCTCGTAGATGTGCGAATCAAAGTTCGATAAGCATGTAATGCAAATGGTAGCTTTTTATGTCAATCTTTATACATATCTGTCATTTTTTCAATAATTCTTTTTATGTTCTTATTGGTCACTTCAACTGCCCTATTCATCTTTTGACGATAAAGTGCTGATTTATGGTGTTTGATTTTAAATTGAGCATACATCTCAATCATTATTTTATTATTTAAATTAAGAGCATTATCCAAAATGATCCTTTCTGGAAGGCTATATCGATATATGATTTCTTTCTTAATGAACTTACTAACCACCATTCTTGTCACATTAACATATGAAGCTACCTCTACCCACTTTGTGAAGTAATAAATTATCACTAAAATGAATTGATGTCTATTTGAGGCTTTTGGTATAATGGGCCCTATCACATCCATTTCTTACATAGAGAAAGGCCAAAGTGTTGACATAACATGCAAGGATGTTGGAGGAGCTTGAATATTGTCTACATAAATTTGACATTTATGGTATTTTCTAGCATAGTCAATGCAATCTTTTTCCATTGTCAACCAATAATATCTTGCTCTCATTATTTACTTAGTCATCATGTGACCATTTGCATAAGTTCCACAAAACCTCCATGAATTTTTTCTAGTAACTTTTTAGCTTAAACAGTAATTACACATCTTAATAGTGTTTAGTCTCAATTTCTCTTATAAAAATTTTTTCCATCTAGAAGAAACCCATTACCAACATTCTCAACATTCTCTTATCATTCTCTGATATGTACTCTCAGTACTGTTGATACTTAATATATTGTAATATGTCAAAATACCATGGTTTTCTATCAACTTCTTCATCAACATTTGAACAGTAAGCTAGTTTCTCTCGCAAGGTTAATTTGATGGGTTAGATTTTAGCATTTTCATTTAATTTGAATATTGCTGCCAATGTAGCCAAAGCATCAGCCATCTGATTTTTTTCTCGAGGTAAATGATGAAACTAAATATTCTCAAATTTTTTGATCAATTTTGTTATGTACTACTTTTGGTATAAAATCAATTTTGAGTCTCTAGTTTCCCATTCTCTTCACAATTGGTATATGACCAAAGTAGAGTATCCATAAACTTTTAAAGTATGGGCCTTTTTTTCAAGAGTAGCTTTATGACCCAGAATACATACTTCATATTTTATCATATTATTGGTGTAATCAAAATTTAGTTTTACAGTGATTGGGTAGTAATCCCCTTCTGAAGATATCAAAACTGCTATAATACCATGCTTCAAAGCATTTGATGCACCATCAAGATACATCTTCCATATATTTTCATTATGCTCTTCTTTATCTATGTGCATTATAGACATTAAGTCTTCATCTGAAAAATAAAATGTCACAGGCACATAATCTTCATGAGTCCGTTTTGTAAGAAATTCAGCAATAGCACTTCATTTGATTGTCTTTTAAGACACATATACAATGTCATATTCAGAAAGTAACACTTGCCATCTTGCTATTCTTTCTGACAATTAAGGCTTTTCAAAGATGTACTTGATGGGATCTAATTTTGCAATAAGCCAAGTGATATGATACAACATGTATTATCTGAGCCTACGAGCTGTCTAAGCTAATGCAAACACATCTTTTTCAATAGTGAATACTTTGACTCGTAATCGATAAACTTTTTGCTTATGTAGTAAATGGCTTGTTTTTTGCTTTCTATTTCATCATGTTTCCCTAAAACACATCCCATTGATTTTTCATGCACCGTTAAATACAGGATAAGAGGTCTTTCAAGGACAAACAGCATTAATATTGGTGGATTTGATAAGTATTCTTTAACTTTTTCTAATGCCATTTGACAATCTTCATCCTATTCTCTGGACTCATGTTTTCAAAGAATCTTAAATATGGGATCACATTTGGCTATAAGTTGAGAAATGAAATGAGCAATATAATTTAATCTTCCTAAAAGTTCCCTTCTTTTTATGTATATGGAGGTTGTAGCTCTTAGATGACATGTATCTTATCTAGATCCACCTCTATTTCTCTTTTACTGACAATAAATCCTAGTAATTTTCTTAAGGTTGCACAAAAAATGCATTTAGCTGGATTAAGCTTGAGTTGAAACTTTTTTAATTTCTTAAATAACTTTCTGAGATTAGTTACATGATTTTTTTCTTCACAGGATTTGGCAGTCATGTCATCCATATTAACCTCTATTTTTTTGTGCATTATATCATGGAATATAGTTATTATGGCTCTTTGATATGTTGCTTTAGCATTTCAAACTGAAAGGCATGACTTTATAGTAAAATGTTCCTCATACTGTTATAAAATTAATCTTTTTCATATCTTTTTGTGCCATCTTAATTTGATTATAGCCTGAAAATCTATCTATGAATGAAAACAAAGAGTGTTTAGTGGTATTATCCACTAACGTGTCAATGTAAGGTAATAAAAAATTATCTTTTGGACTTGCTTTATTCAGATCATGATAATCAACACACATTCTTACTTTGCCATCTTTTTTAGGTACTAAGACTATATTCGCCACCCATTCGGGATATTTGGCCACTTCTAAGAATCCCGCATCAAATTACTTTTCATTTTTTCCTTTATTTTTAACAACATTTTAGGTTTGATCCTTCTTAGCTTGTATTTAATTGGTTTGCACTCAGGCTTCAACGGTAGTTTATGCACTATAATTTTAATATCTAGCATCGACATATCTTGATACAACCAAGCAAATACATCTACATATTCATGTAGTAACTTTATCAATTTTTGCTTTATTGGTGATGACATTGAAGTACCAATCTTAACCTCTTTTTTAGTTTTTTTATCCCCTAAATTAACAACTTCAGTGGCTTCTTGATGAGGCATGATTTGCTTCTCTTCTTGTTCCACTAATCTCAATAATTTTAGGATATTGGATGGTCTTCCACATTCTCTTCATCATCGAGTTCATCAATATAAACAAAATTTTCAAAATCAAATCCTAGAATATTGTCATGATGATTTTCATATTCATTATTCAGATACCTGAAAATAAATGAAATGGACAAAATGTAGAATGATGTATAGTGATGCAAGGAATTAAAATGAAAGAGGTAAAAGAAATGGACAAATGTGCTATACTTGTCATTTATTCAATTGAAAGTGAGGAAACAAATATACATAAGACATTTAATGTTTTTAACAAAAGCATTTAGATTAGGTTCAACACATTACTTTGGAGAAAATTTAAAAACAACAGGTAGCTCTTCAATATGTCAATTTTTTAATTCTGCATCAGAAGGAGTAAGATAAACCTATGGACAGCCTAGATTTTTGTTATCTTTTTCTTTACCCACCATTTGTATAAAAAATTCAGCGAAGATATCTTCTAATAATGGTGTAAACTTTTTTTTTATGTTTCTTGCTATATCTAGATAGATATAACCAGCTGAGATAAAAGTCTCGTAAAGGGAAAAAAAATATAGGCTTTCAGTTTCTACTTCTTACCCTCAAAAAATAAGCCAACCTTTTTTCTCTTTTTGCCTCTATGAGCTTCATTCTTCCTTTTTGAGTTAGCTTGTACCCTAGCCCAAATCGATTATCTTTCTTAGGCATCATCAATGGTCGTTGCATCCCCTACAAGTCAGCCAACACTTGTTATCCTTCCCTACCACTTTTTTAAATGCCATATTGGAAGCTTTGGATAGATATGGAATAGGTACTTTTGATCTTTCACTCACATAGGTTGCATTAACGAATTCAAAAGATCTGAAAAGAACATTTCGGGGCTTTTTCAGCTACTTCAACATATAATGTGGTAGAGGGTTTAGTCACCAACAGGTCTTATTCACCAACAATAATGACCACCTTTTCATTAATTATGAATTTTACCTTCTGATGCAGAGTGAAAGAAATAGTTCCTGCCATGTGAATCCATGGTCTTTTCAAAAGATAACTATAAGAAGGAGCGATATCTATGACTTAAAAGACTATGTCAAAAGTACATGGTCCAATTTGGATTGATAGCTCGATATCGCCTATCACTTCATAACGAGTCCCATCAAAAGCCTTTACTATCATATAACTTATCTTCATATGAGACATGTCAACTGGCAATCTTGATAGTGTAGTCATAGGCATGACATTCAAAGAAGATACATTATCAATAAGCATCTTTGCTAGTGTATGATCCTTGTATCTTATGGAGATATGTAAGGCCTTAGTATCACCTTTACCATCAAGTGGAATTTCATGATCACTAAATGATATATAATTTCACACTGTGCTATTTCCACTATATGATTAAGTTTTTTCACAGATATATTGTGAGTTACATAAGCCTTGTTGAGTACTTTGAGTAAAGCATTTTTATGAGGCTCAAAATTTACAATAACGAGAGCATAAAAACCTAAGCTGATAAGTGATTTAATTACTCCATCACACTATATTCACTATGCTTAATAAGCTTTAAAAACTCACAAGCCTCTTTTTTTGTAATTAAATTTTTATATTCTCAATCTAAGATTGGGGTTGGGTGAGTCTCTTGATCGTTGGGTGATTTATCTTCTTTTTTTAAGCTTTTTCCCCTTCTTTTTCTTTTTTTCTTTCATGTTCTCTCAATTCTTCTAGGGTATAACATCGCCCACTTTGAGTTATGCCTCCAATGCCAGTTATGTTTAATGTACTTGCATCACATGAGCCATATTGAAGAGAACCATTATCCAAACCTTATGATATGATATTACAATCATATTTCTAAGGGATTGCCTTATTTGATTTGTAATGAGAATGGGCTACGGACCTCAATTGTCATCTTTAACTTAGTTGTACAAACTGGTTCGTCAATTTTAGCACTCAATTTTTCATCATAAAAAATTGTGACAGGCTCAAAATTCATATGAATTGGCTTATTAACCTTAGCACTTGGTTTTTCCTCATAGAAGATGGTAACAGGCTCAAAATTCATTCAGTGAGACCTACTTTTAGACACGTTTTTCGTCATAACATTTACTTAACTTTCTTCATATTTTCATAAAATTCAACTAAAAAAGAATCCATCATTCTCTGTAACTCCTGTCGAAATACTTTACAATCTTGAAGCGAATGACCAACCATCCTTATATGGAATTCATAAGTGTGATTTGAATTATATGATAAATTTCCATCATCTGAGTTTTCAAGAATTGGATGAATCATATTTGCTTTCACAAGGGTAGCAAATATTTCATCCATAGGGGTTCTGATCTCGCTTACTTCTCTTTTAATATTCTGAGTTGTCTCACTATTTAAAACATTTATTGATCCTCCACCATGATTAGGTAACGAAAGGGCCTCCACACTTGGTTCGACCTTGGTTATGAAATTTAAAATTTTGTTATCAATCAGGCTTTGCACCCTCTGTTTGAAAGCTCTATAATTTTCCAACGAATGGCCATAAATTCCATAATGATAGTTACAGGAAGCTTCAGGATCATACCATTTCAGATATGGAGGTTTCAAGAGCTTTATGGGCTATCGAGTCACCAAGTGTTTCTAGAATAACTAAGCAAACAATTCCGTGTATGTCATAAAAATTGGATCAAATCATTGTTGCTTTCAATTATTTTGAGGTTCCTTCGATTAAAGTCTGTGGTATTTGCCTGAGGGGAAGGTTGTGGTGAAGGTGCTCGGGGGCGAACATTGGCTTGAAAAGTAGGTGTCTAGGTTTGCCTTGGTTAGTAATGGTATGGGTTTTGGGAAATGTTAAAAATGGTTAGGTAAGAAGGTTAGTAAACAGGATATGAATAGTATGGGATAAAAGGTCTTGGTTTGATTTTTCAGTGGTGACAGCGTACACTTTTACTTTTTTTTTCTTGGATGGTTCTTCTTTCTTTGATCTAGAAACATCACATCCTTAAATCCTTTCATTTTTAATGGTATTTTCTATTATCTCTCCCATAATCACTATATCAGCAAAGTTTTTCATGGCATGACCAATGAGCTTGTCATAGTATGGTGCTCGAAGAGTATTGATGAGCAGAATAGTTATTTTTTTCTTGGTGAGAGGAGGTTGAACCTAAACGGCAACATCTTACCATCTCTGTGCATATTTTTTTAAATTTTCATTAGCTTTTTTTTCCATGTTTTACAAAAATAGTCTATTTTGAGCCATATCTGTGATCTACTTGTATTGAGTAATAATTTTTTTGGCTAGATCTTTTTATGAATGAATATGACTCCTGTCTAATT
The DNA here is from genome assembly GCF_002303985.1 of Durio zibethinus. Next base: position 4,320,574 of record NW_019167860.1, on the reverse strand, counting down.
AAATATACCATATGGCAGCTAATCCAATAAGATTATCCTAAAAACAATAGATAAGTAACTTGTCATTATTTATATGCCCAGTCATTTTCCTATAGAACATAGTGATATGTGCCTGAAGGCATTTGGTTCCATCATATTTTTTAAATTTTGGTATTTTAAACTTTGGTGGGATTACCAAATCTAGAACTAACTGAGTTCATTGGCATCAATTGTGCCAAAAATATTTACACTTTTAACAGCTTGTAGCCTTTCTTCTAAAAGATCTAACTTTTACTGTGCCTTTGTATTCTCAGATTGTTCTGGCATGCCTTTTTTTAGTTTCTCATGTTCTCTTGGGTCATCTAAATCTGGGACCATAATGGGTTCAACATGACTTGCCCCAATATTTAAACCAACATGTCCTTAACTACATGGTTGAATCATGAATGGAGGTAAATTAAACTGAACATGTTGCTGCCTTTCAGGTTGTGTCATTTGTGGATGCATTTGATGAGAGGTTTGAGCATAGGGTGGAGTAAACCCTGGTGGATACAATGGATCTTCCCTATCACTGGTATTTTCTTGGGTTTGAGGTTCTTTTTCAGTAGTTACTTATTCGGCTACCCCTTTTCCTTTGGTCATTTTCCTTATCATGTCTATTATTGCAATCATTTTTTTTCGAGTCCTAGTCATTTGTTCTATCAACTCTTGTTGAGACGTAATCATTTGCTCCTGTATATTAAACTAAATTTTTTTATTTTTTTTATTCTAGATGCTTGCTCGCTTTCTATGATTCTGACTTGTGAGCAAGTGTTGTAACGATGATGAGTGATCTAATCTATGTTTTTTTTATGGCCTAACTATCTTTACACCTGATTGAATTAAAGAAAACTCTTTGAGATTTGTTATTTTGAAGTCTCTTTCTTTTAATGTATTTTTAAAAATGAAACACACATATGATGCATGAATGCATGAATGCAAAGATTTTAAGTTTGAACTTGAACCACCATATCATAACTTCACATTATCCTTACTAAATATTTTTTTCATTACAATATTAAAATTTTTAAAAGAAACACCCTACATGCTTGTACTACTTATAAGCATTCTCTAAAAAATTGGTCAAGCGTTAGCTATGCTATCTTGGATAAACCTTTTCTTTCACTTGTTTAGCTTTTTGGGCTATGTCTCTTGCTTTGAAGCTGACTTCTCTTATCTATTCTACAAGGCGAGTGGCTTGAAATTCTTTCAACTGATATTCATCCTTTCAATACTGTGCTCTATGTTCAAATTGATCTCGTTTTTCTCTCAAAACTTGAATGGCTTCACGTCGATAATACATTTGCTGTTTTGAGTCATCTACGAGACCTTGTAGTATCTTTTTTTCTTCCATAGATTGACTAAGCTTTTCTTCTTTAGATAACAAATTGGATCGAAGCTGTTCTGCATTCTTTCTGAATTTTCAAGCTCTGTAGTCATTGTGGCAATGGACTTATACCAGCTTTCAAAAATCTTTTATTGTTCTCTTTCAAGCCTTCAAGATTTTGCTTCACTATTATTAGTCTTATCTTTCCACTCATTAATTTCATGCTGAAGCCTTTTCTTTTCAAGCTCTCATATTTCTTTTTCTTTTTCAAATTTACACTTTATAATCTTCATATTTTCAAGAATCTTTTCACAATAGGTGTCTTCTTGATGGCATGGTCTGTTTTCTTTAGGACTAACTTTGCTTGTAACTCGTTGACTTTTCATATAAGATATGCAGGTGTGGCTTTGTCTGTATATCCCTCATAATCTACTCCTTGAGTCTGCTTCCATTCTTTGATAATCTTTTTTACCTTCTACAGAAATCTTAATTCTTTAAAAGAGAATTCTAATTCCTAAAGCCCATGAGTCATTGGAATAAATTGCTTTGACCCTAATTGTCGATGAACCAGTGCCAGATCATAGCTTATACCTCCATACGATCCTAAGAGTAGAATCCATGGCTTGTCAGCACACCTATATAATATGACTTCTCATGGCATCCATGGAGCTTTCCATATAACCTGAGCACTAGTGAGATTTTGTAAAGTCAATACCCACTCTTCCTTGGTCTTTGATTATGGCCACTCAACATTGTAGCATTCTTTAATTAGCCTATTTTTATTACTATAAGTAGGATGAAATTTACCCATAAAATGTTGAAGATGACTTTTTGCCTAAATGTAGAGTAACTATACACACCCTATGAAGCATCATCCTCTTCTTCGGTAATGATTCAATGGTCTAAAGGTCTTTGCCAATATAGAAGGAATATGATTGATTTTATTGTCTACCTACTTGAAAAAGTCAATCACTAATACCTTAACGTGCCCCATAACCTTTAAAAAGATGATCAAGCCATAAATTACCAAAGCTATCATTCTCATGCCTCGTTCATCCTCTAAGTGTTTGATGATGTAATCACGTAAGATTTTTCACGGGATGCAATCACTTGTACTTTTTGTTTGGATATACGAATTCACATTCTGAGTGGGGGCCTCCATCATACAGGCGAGTTTTTTTTTTAGATCCAAGTTTTTGACCTCGCCAATAGATTTTGTCTGGATTAGAAAGATGCAACCGTAACAATGTAGTATACTTTTCGATTGTCGGGGTCATATCTATTTCGTTAAATATGAAAAATCTATATGCAGGATCCTAAAACTGAACTAAAGCTCTTATCAATTGATTTTTCATAGGCATCTCAAGCAGTGAAGCAATATGACTGTATTTTTCCTTGAAAGCCATATTCTTAGAAGTTGTTACATAGCATTAGATTTCAACCAACTTAGAGATGTCATTTTGTTGAAGTCCCAACTTGATTTCTTCAGGCAAAATTTCTTGTTTAGATTCTTTCAAACAATTTCCTATTTTACTTTGGGCTTCTAATGATAAAGCTATTACCACATTGGTTTCTTGACACACAATAAGCTTCGAAGCTGAGAACATCATGATAATGTTTTCAAAGCAAGATTGAAAATCTTCTTACTAATATTGGCATATTGATAAGCACATCCCATTTACAAGTGTTTATGACGATGCATGATCATAAAACAAAAGGAGAGCAAAACAAAATAGGGTTAGTAATCACATTAAAATAAATATTCTTTTATGTGTTCTAATTTAGGGTATAATCTACAAAAATGGTATGGGCCTATCTAAGGTTGGTTTCTTAAGGTTCACTATATGCATGGTTTGGTAATTAACATAGGTTAAAAAGGTTCCCAAATTAATCCTCACTGTCATCCACTATGGACTAATAAGGCCCTCAATCTTCACCCATAACGGGCTGTCGACGAAAATGGTTCAACTTGAGTAGAAGTATTTTGTTAGCCCAAGTGGAGGCATCATAATCTCATGAAAGCATAGATACTCTACTCCTTTTTAAAAAGGAATATATTTGAGAGCCCGAGTATAGAGCTTGTGCATGAATGCAAATGTGCACGTGTGTGAGGGAATGTAACAAATATAATTAACAATATAATTAGCAATAATATAAAATAATAACATATCACAACTAAATGAAAAAAAAATTAATATTCGAAGATGAAATAAGAAATTAAAATTAAATATCGAAAAGACTATGAAATCAAAATTTGGATGACGCATGTTTAATTTTTTTGGCTTGACTTTCAAGCATTCCCCAGTGGAGTTGCTAAGCTGTCATAACGATTTTTCATCCGAGGGGACTTGATCGTTAGACTTAGTGAAAATTTTCAGAGTCGCCACTAATCTTTTTATAGAATGTGATTGGCCACCCAAAATATCATCGTTTAGTAAAAAATTTTAAAATTAATTAAAACTTACTAAAAGCAGTTTAGGTTTGCGAAATTAGGATGAAGTTCGAGAGTACGGTTACAAGTGAATAAGATATTAGCACCCTCACATCGCCCTTTCGAAGAACGATACTATTTAAACATGCGTAATCCTATAATTTTGATAACGAGGTCTTTTTTTATTTAAGTTTAATTTCCTAAAATTTATTTTAAAATATTTTTCTCTATTGCAAAATTAACATTATTATTATTATTTTGTATTCTATAAATTCTTCAACGCTTTGGTGGAATTTATAAAAAATCATTATTTAGAAAATATTTCGAGAAAATTTACCATTCACAAAATTCTCGAAACTTCATCATAAGATCTTTTAATTATTTGTTTTAAAAAAATGATTTTAGGAACATCTCGACTCTTTGGTCAGTTCCTAAAATTTATTAAACAAATTTTAAGATTATCTCGACTCTTCGGTGAAATCCTAAACATTTTGAACAAGTTTTAAGATTATCTCAATTTTAGCAAGATCTTAATAAAATCATTTTTTTATAGTTAAAGGAATTAATTAATTAATCTTTATTATGATTATTTTTAAAAATTTTATTATTTATTCTTTAATTATTTATTTATAAAAAAAAATTTAGATTATCTCGACTCACCGGTGAAATTTAAATATTAATTCTTGTTTGAAGAAAATCGAACTCTTTCAATTTTCTATATATATATATATTTTTAAAATTCAAGATATCAATTATTATTAATTTCATTTTTATTATTATTTTACATTGTTTAAATCAATCTTTATTTTAGTAAAAATAATTTTAGATTATCCCAACTCTACGATGAAATCCGAAAAAATTATTTTTACTTGCAATAATTAAAAAGAAGTAAACTCTTTTAGCTTTCTATAACAATTGCATTTAAAAGATTCATTTAAATGATTTATTCTTTTATTTATCATTTTTTATTTTTTTAGTAAAAATTATTTTTTTAAAATTATCCTAACACTTTGGTGAAATTTAAATAATATTTTTGCTTGTAATAAAATTTATTTCCTAAAAATTTTTTATTTATATTTTTATAAGTCCTTATTTTATTTCAGTTTCATTTTTTATTCTATTTATTTATTTGTTTCAAAAAATTGTTACTAGTAATTATAAAATAACAATAATAATAATAATAACATTATAAAAGAAACATAAAAATCAACATAAAATAAATAAAATAAAAATAAAAAGGAAAATAAAAGGAAAAAGAAAAGGAAAAACCTACGAAACGGGTTGGGTTGGGGCGCGGGTTGGCTTACGGATCCTACGTAGGTCAAGTTCGATTCAACGCCCAAAATGGCTTCGTTTTAGGGCGCCTATAAAAGGCCTGTTTCAGCTTTTTTTCTTTATTTTTTCTTTCGCCTTTATCTTTCTCTACCCCAGAGCCTCTCTCTCTAAAATCTCATCACCCCTTGTTGGCTGCCCTAAAACCCAGTTTTTGTAGGTCGTCGCCGTGCATCAATGGCCAAAAACTTCAATTGGTGTCGAAAAATTAAAAAATTTTCAGATTCTAGCAATGAATCTAGATTTTGATCACCGAAAAATTCAAATGGTTGTCGAAAATTTCAAAATTTCCTAGATTCCAATGACCTAAAAAAATTGAAAAAAATTTTAAAAAATTCCCCAGTGATCCTTTTCGCTTTCTAAACACCTTTCGAAGCCTAGATTTTTCAAAAAAAAATCTACAACTTCCTAGATCGAGAATTTCATTCTTAGGAAAATTTTTTTTGTGTGTTTACTGTTGGTTTTTTTTTTATTATGTGTGTTCCCCTTTTTTTGTGTCCCTGTTCCTTGCAGAGATTAGCTTTATTTATAGAGTTTCTGAGATTCAAGATCCTAGATCTTCTGGGATCTTTTTGTGAAAAATTTGGGTGTCTATTGGGTGACTTTTGGTCATTAGATTTCATGCTGCCGTGTTAGGCAATGTCAAGAAGAAAAATGAGCCTTTTGGTAACTTGATTTCAGCTACCAAAGTTGAAATCAAAGATTTTCTTTTTTGACTTTTTTCTCTCTTTTTTTTTTTTTAAGATTAATAATAATAATATATAAAAAGGAACAAAATTGGTGCCTACAATATATATTGTAGAATTGTTGGATATGAAATATTAATATATATTGATATGAATTCCTTTTATACCAATATTTCTAAAGGTCGTGGAGAAGTTAGATCTTAAATACTTTACAAAATTAAAATTGACAATTTTTGAATAATTTAGCTTTTTTTGAATTATTGGGTCACTTAGCTTTTATTTTCCTAAAAAAACTTTTATAAAGAATTGTTAGAGATTAATCTATTGTAAATAGGTCCATGTGCTTCACGAGAGAAAGAATAATACTGAACGTATCTATTAGTGTAAGTATTTTAGTGTTGTAGCATGTTCTTTCTTAGACAAAAACAATGCCAAATTGACAATCTTTATAAATATTATTATAGTTTTCAAAGGAAAAAGTGCTATATACACTCACCTAAACACCCATTCACACATCATATAAAATAAAAGTTTTTCAAAATTGTATTAAACTTCCTAAGATGTAGAATTTGCACTTAATCTTAATAAAAATATTAAATATATGAGTGATCATTTGAGTCATTTTTGTGATAGTAGTTCTTCATATACAAAGATTCAGATTGGTCAATCTTTATTTAATTACTAAAACAAAATTAACTTTTAATATTGAATGATCATCTAGTTTTTTTTTTTTTAATTAATAAAAGCTTTGTATTGTTTTCAAAATGGAATCATAAGCAGTAACCACATGGCTGCAGTTACAAAATTTTGGAATGAAATTGATGACTGATAAAACATGCATTAAGCTTGAATTCTTGTTAGAATTTACTTTAATTTAGTCAAAATATATGAATAGCTTAATAAAGAAGGGTAATAAATTTGATAACTACTAATTAAGATCTTATAAATACCTTATTTTTCATGAATACTTAAATTTTATCAGTTTGTTCTACTTTTATCATGGGACTCGATTTCTTCCAAGAAATAAACTTTTTTTACCAGTGCCTACAATCTTTGTTTGAAAATGTGGCTAACATGGGTAGAAACTCAAAAAGGGTTTTTAGTTCATTCGTTTAGTGAAAAGGAAGTGTATTTTGTTTGTTCAGTTTACAAAATAAAGGACTTCCCTCTTGCCCATTTCAATGAAAACAAAATCCTTCTTCCATAAAAGTAATTATAAATGGAAAGAATAATTTCTGACACTAAAGAAAAAATGTTTGTTTTACTTTCTATTTATTAGACTGGACACATATTATAACGGTCATATGGTTGTCCAATAATGGTACGACTATATGAAAAGTTGAAAGCAACATATTTGCACATGTTTTTGAAAGTTTAAATATTTGCTTTTATATTTGATGCCGGGTAGCATAGAACACGGAACAAGAATAAGGTTCGACAACAAAAGTTGTTTATCCGTGTTTTCAATTTTTTTTTAGGTTTTTTCTATTTTCTTGGAAAACAATGAAAATGACTTTTTCCATTCTCATAATTGGATACATTTTTTTTTCAAAAATATTTTTTATAAACTGCTATGATATATATATTTTATCATTTTTTATTTTTAATAAAAATTAAAAAATGGTTTGATTTTCTTTAACTAAACATAGCCTAAGATTTTTTTTTAAACCAATGACACTATAGATGAAAATATAACACATAAACAAATAACCAATAAGCAATAAATCAACGCCTAGCCTGTTTGCCCTTTTTTTATAATTAAGATGAGAGGATTTGAATTTTGATTATTAAAATTAAAAATTCAGCATTTTACTAACATATACTTATCACCATATATTTTAGTTAAACTAAAATAAAACTATCTTTTGATTGCATTTTATTAAGTGCATAAAACATCTATTGTCAAATAATCGTCACTAAACACCTGCAGAAAGTAGTCTTTCTTTATGAAAGCTATTAATTAACCTAAAATACGAAAAGCAAGTTTTTGGATGAGGAGAAACAAAATGATATTGAATGATCATCTAATTTTTTTATTTAATTAATAAAAGCTTTATATTGTTTTTAGAATGGAAAAATAGACAGTTATCATAATTGTGGTTACATGAACTTGTTAAAAACACCTTGCAATGTCATCGCCAAGCAATTGTCAGCTATTCCAATAAGGGTTTCGCAACAATCAACACGTTGATTGACTACACAAACTTTTACATTTTCCTAATTTCCAAAACATTGCCCTATTTGCCATCCTAGGTCAAATCCATGTTTGAAATATTTTCCATTCTTGGGGAAAAGTTCATTTATAGCAAATTTCTCATATGCAAAAGTTTCTGGGGCTATGGTTGCATCAGCTGGTATTTGAAATTGTGATTTTGGTGGCATTTGGGATTGTCGCAGTTGTGACAATTCAAACTACTGGTAGCATCATTCCCATAACTCCAATGCGTCTGTGCATTTTGATGCTATCCTGAAAAGGAAGCAAGCAAATTTCATTGGTGTTGTACATCAAAGAACAAGAGGGGGAGAATTTGTAGTGATGCGAAAAGAGAGAAACATTTGAAAACATACCTCAGCATTCATTTTTTAAAAATGATTTTGTATTGGCTTAACAGTTTCTTATTTCTAGGAATTTAAAACATTAATGTATTAAGTACTTTGTATAATTCTTAAACAATAAAATGCCTTAATATTAGATTTGGAATTAATTAGAAACTATTTTCTTAAGCTTTTATGGTGAAGTTACAAATTTTGAAATAAATTAATGACAATATTCAACATTTAATATTGTATCTCTTGAATTCTTAATAGAATCAATTTTTTTTTCTTTTGTTTTACTTGTTAGAGTTTGGTAAATAGATGCATTACAATTTCTAGTGTTAATTTCTCACCGTTTGTTCATGCTTTGATTCCACGGAGGCGTATATTGATGGAGTTAATAAATTCTAGGTTAGAAAAGAAGAAACAAACTGACCCTAACATTGAAAGAAATAGTTAAAATTTTATTTCATAAGGTTACATATTAATGAGTGTATGCAATTGTTATTTTTCAACAATTTGTCTTTAATTTTCACGTTATATAAATTTAATTTTTTTTTTAATTCATGTTATATTAAATTATTAACAAGGAGAAAAGAGTCAAAGGTGCAAAAGAGATTAAGTTAAAAAAAAAAAAGAAGTTGCATAAGAGCTTGTAATAAAATTAACTTTGATATATTTTGGCCTTGGGTTATGTTAAGAATAGAGCATGAATGAAAAAAGGTTAAATTAATAAAAAAAAGATAAATTACGTAAAATTACATTGTGATTTGAAACAGATTTCAAGTGAACCATGAGGTTTGAAATGTAACATTTAACTATCTTATAATTTGTTTTATTAATTTTTTTAATCAAAACCGTGACTTTTTTTGTTATTTATAAAAATTTTCATTTTTTGGAATTTTTTTGTATTCGACATTGGAAGAAGGGAATCAACAAAGAGAAGAAACAATTAAATGTAGGAAATTATAGAAAATTTTCTTTGTAAGTAAAGATTTCTAGGGTTTCAGAATTGATTTTATAATTTCTTTACGGGTTTAGTTTAAGAGGCAATTCGTAAGTAAACTCAAAGGTGAGAGTAATTTGGACATAAAAATTAGCTTCAAAGATCAGAAAATGGTAGCAATAGCTCGAGCACAAAAGGCAGAAAAAAATCAAGCAACACCAAGAATCAATAAACATTTAAGGAAAGCTGGCACCACAGTCCTTACCAACATCAATCTAATAAGGAGCTGAAGTTAGAAAGCACACAAATAGCCAAATTCCTAGAAACAAGTAGCCAATAGATAAAGCAAACAATTTTCAGTAAATCAAAGCAATACATAAAGAATTTAGCACACTTGAACCTAAATCCTGCACACAACTAATAATCCTATGCACAACATTGAGTAAATTCAAACCAAAAAATGGAACCCAAGCCCATATTACCAAAAAATCAGAAAGTAGAAATCTAGCTAAACCATAATCGAAACATCAAATCATACAAGCAATACACAAAAAATAAAATAAGTTCATTTTAAAATTTTTAAATGCTTTGAATCAATGGCTAGCAGGCTAATGAAGGGAATTAGATAGAAAAAAAGTTTGAACCATTGGAGGAGAAAAAAACTAAAAAAATTGGAAATAAAGAAAAAACTCACGATTTTGGACAAAAAAGTAATAAAACAAATCATAAAGTAATTAAATGTCATAATTAAAACTCAGGGACCACTTTACATTACCTTAAATTACAAGATGGTTTTATGTAATTTACCCTTCAAAAAATATAATCATAATAAAATGTTTTAAAGTGTACGATTGTAAATTTATAAATTTTACATTGCTCCTCATAAATTATTACTAATACCCATAATAATTTTAGATAAATTATTTGATATACGATCGATAGAAATTTTTTATTTCATAAACGAAATTAATTGAATTTTATATTTCTTATTTTTTTAAAATATTTATTTTTTATTTTTTTAAATATATATCAAGTGGTAATAATCCATATTCAAGGGTTATACTTGCACGCTACACCTAAACTCATCCCAAACCTATGTAATCAAGTTTGATAAGGTTGAGCATTTAATTATGAATCTCATAGCTATCGCTAGTCGGATATGCATTCGTATTATTTGACAATCTCATCAAAAACACTAGCATAAAGCAGGCAAAAATTTAGAATAGTTTAAGAATATTTTTATCCTAGTTAGTACACTATAAAAGCAAGTTATCTAAAGCACAAAGTGAAGGCATACTTACCCATTCATTATATATCCCACAGGTGACCAATTAAATTTGACTAATATGAAATTAAACAAATAAAATTTGAGGAAGGTAACAAAAGAAGTGTGGATATATACACGCATGCAAAGTGTTGAGAATTGAAAATTCCTAAAGGTCACTCAATGAAAAAGAAAAATTTTAATGGCCAAAAAAATAAAAAGAATAACTTAATTATGAAGCCAACTTACATTATAAGAATCGATTTACTAGCAGTTTTGAGTTTGAATTTATATAAACTATATACCACAAATAAAGGTAACTATAATTACTATAATTTAAATAATTAATATTTGAAAGTAAAACATTTTTATAAAAGAAGATATATTTATATTTATATGTATTGTAGAATTGTAGGATATGAAATATTAATATATATTGATATGGATTCCTTTCATACCAATATTTCTAAGGGTCATGGAAAAGTTAGATCTTAAATATTTTACAAAATTAAAATTGATAATTTTTGAATAATTTAACTTTTTTGGAATTATTTGATCACTTAGCTTTTATTTTCCAAAAAAACCTTTTATAAAGCATTGTTAGAAATTAATCAATTGTAAATAGGTCCATGTGCGTCATGAAGAGAAAATAAATAGATATTTGAATGTATTATTTGAGTGCAATTTTTTAGTGCATGTAGCACTGTTCGTTCTTAGAACAAAAACAAATCCAAACAATCTCTCTTAAATATTGTTCATAGTTTTCAAAAGGAAAAAGGCTACATACACTCACCTCTAAAATAAGAAATATATAAAATATATGAGTGCATCATTTGAGTATAATATTTTAGTGCATAGTGGTTTCCTTCTCAATATGAAGTAAAGATCAATTATCAATCTTTCTTGTATAGATAGACGGACCTTTATTTGCTAAGAAGTAAAGAACACAGCCCTAAAATCTAAACCTCAGCTAAATTAATCATCTTCTTGCTTACCCTATAAACTCAACAAACTATTACAACTTTATTAGAACCAACTGCTCTAGCCAATGTTAGTAAACAACTACTAGGCAGGTGGAGCACTGCCCCTATTATGGGAGCAACTATCATTGAGTTTTGGTATGAAAGGAGGATTTGTTGGGAACATTTTAAGCCAACAGTTTTCTTATATGGAAAGAATTACCCGACAACAAGCATGGGCAATGTTGTTAAATTGGCCACTAAAAATAGACCTATAAATTTCCCATGCACATCCTTGGATGCTCATTGTAGATGACCAGCATTGGATTACATCGTTTGGAGTTCCATGTGGGAATAGGCCTGGAATTTGTGGTGTGGCTCCAGATGGTGATGACAACACTTGGGCTACCCTTGGCTGCATAAAAACTGCTGTGAATGTGGTTGCTGCTAGGAAAAGGAAAGCTATAGCTTAAGCTGTTTTAGACATGGTTGAGACAAAGATATATGGCAATGCAAAAGTATGGCTTATTGGTTTGGTAATTTCGTGGTCCAAGAAAGAAAGCCAGCTTGAATTTATAAATGGGAATTAAAGGCAAAGTTTTGGAATGAAATTGATGATTAATGGAGCATACATTAATTTTGAATTCTTGTTAGAATTTACATTAATTTGGTCAAAATACACATAGCTAAATATGGAAAGGTAATAAATATGATAACTACCGATTAAAATGCTAATAAATATGATAACTACTTATGAAGACGTTACTTTTACCTTTTTTTTTTTTCAATAATGCTAGCACAAGACTAAAATTTTATAAAAAAAATACAGTAATTTTGAATTTTAGAATTTAGTACCTACAACTCTTTTTCAATCTATAGACTGTGATCTCTTTTCTAAAAAAAAAAAAAAGAAACATTAAATTAACTGCTAACATGTTTGCCATTATATTAATATTTTAGTTAAACTAAAATAGAAATAATTTTTCATTGCATTTTATATAAGTACACAAAACATTTATTACCAAGAAACCTTCACTAAAACACTTGAAGAAATCAGTCTTTGTTTACAAAAGCTACTAATTACTTTAAAATACTAGAAGGAAGTTTTTGGATGAAGAAAACAATATTAAATGATCATCTAATTTTTTATTTAATTAATAAAAGTTTTGTATTATTTTCAGAATGGAACCTTAGCCAATAACTGTTAGAGATCACCATAGCTCTGATACCACTTGTTAAACCAATAGCCTTAATCTCATCACGCCGATGAAAATATAATTAAATAATTAATCAATCTCACAAGAGATAATAATTTAACATGATTTAGCTTGACCGACTCACATCTACGAATGAGAAAAAAGATCTACTAGCTATATAGAATTACAAACATACATCTATATCAAGCATTCACAATTAATTCCTAAAGACTCTCTCAAGATCCTCTAATCTTATGGAGTGTTTTCAACCCAAACATATATATAATCATGTGCACCCATGCAATATACCTATGTGGACCCTTTTAGTCTCCTCTAGTCTACTCACAAATATTCAAACATTCACACCCATAAAACGTAAATCTCTAATAGTCCTATAAGGTATTCAAACATACAATTCTTTTATATCTTTTTCTCATAGCTAAACTTATAAAGACTTCACCTATTTATAACCATATAAACTAGCCTGTTAAGGATCATTTTCCTCTTAAAATTCTTCTTCTATAAGTCAAATTTGTTGATTAAGAATATCTTTTCTCTTAGAATTCTTCTTTTGGAAGTCTTCTTATCCATCAAGCAATATCTAGCCAATCTCAAACAAATTTGTTATAAGATTTGAGTTGTTATTCCCAACAGTAACCACGTGGTTGTAGTTACAAAATTTTGCAATGAAATTGATTATTGATAAAGCATACACTAATCTTGAATTCTTGTTATAATTTACTTTAATTTGGTCAAAATACACATATAGTTAAATAAATAAGGGTAGTAAATCTGATAACTACTGATTAAAATCTTACAAATACCTTATTTTTCATGAATGTTGAAATTTTATCAGTTCATTCTACTTCCATCCCGAAACTAAATTTCTACAAAAAAATAAAGTTCTTTTATTAATGCTTATAGTCTCTGTCTAAAATGTGGCTAACATGGGCAGAAACTCAAATAGGATCTCTAGATAATTTGTTTAGTGAAAGGGAAGCATATTTTGCTTGTTCAGTTTACAAAATGAAGTATTTCCCTCTTGCCCATTTCAATGAAAACAAAAGCCTTCTTACATAAAAGTAGAAAATTATAAATATAAAGAACAATTTCTAAAACAGGAGAAAAATGTTTATTTTACTTTCTATTTATTAGATTGGACACCATTGGTCCAAAAATATAACCATCACATGGTTGTCCAATAATGATATGACATGTGAAAAGTTAAAAACAACATACATGTGCTTTTTTGTGAAAGTTTGATGATTTGCTTTTATATTTGTTGCTTGGTAGCGTTGAACATGAAACAAGAATAACATTTGAAAACAAGAGTTGTTTTCATTTTCATAATTGGATAAATTTTTATTCTTTAAAAAATATTTTCTTTAAACTACTACCATATATGTTTTCTTTACCATTTTTAATTTTTAATGAAAATTAAAAAATGGTTTGATTTTCTTAAACCAAACACAACCTAAGATTTTGTTCTAAGCCAATAACACTATATATGAAAATATATCATATAAACAAATAACCAATAAGCAAGAAATCAGTTAGTAGCCTATTTGCATTTTTTTACAGTTAAGATGAAAGGATTTAAATTTTGATAAGTGTAGATATCCATTTTGTCTAGTATCAATTATTATTATTATTATTATTATTATTATTATTATTTCTTTCTTTTTCTCATTTCTTCTTTTCTTTTCTGATCTATTTGACAAAAATCTTAGTGCGTTAAATGCACCCTTCCTAAAGTATAAACTTTCAGCCACTGCCAATTGCTGGCAGCTGCCTGACACCCTTGCCTAACTTGGTAGCCTGGGTTTTGGTCATCAAAAGTCTATAGATTGATTGAAAATTTGGGATTTGAATTTCAAAAAATATGAGATTTAAATCCCAGAAAGCTTTATAAATAGAGCTCAATTCTTGCACAAAATGAGGAAGAAGCCATTGAAAAAAAAACTTGCATAAAAAAAACTAGATAAAAAAATCTTGTCAGATCCAAGAAAATCTCTGTTAAAAAGAAAAAAAAATCCAAGAATACCAAACCAAAAAATGAAATAACACACACGACGAAACTCAACCTTTTGTAACGAGGATTTCAGTGCCTTAAAAAAATTAAAAAAAATATTTTTGGCCATAACTTCAGGCCTTAATCTATATAGTTCAAGGTTGTTTCTCGCAAAACTAGGCTCATATCTGTGTTTAGGGGGTTGAGGGGAAAGTTTTTTGTGACTTCGATTTTTTTCGACAATCAACGGCTTACGAATGAAATGATGTATTGGCATTCGATTTTGGGAGTAGTTGTGGCCGATTGGAGTTAAAGAGAGAGAGTCTAGGAGAAAGAAAGAGAGGTAGAGATAATGAAGAAGGAAAATGAATTAAAAAAAATTTAGGCTTTTATAATTGCTTTCAAGACCAAAACGACATTGTTTAAGACCTAGAGGATTCGTGCGTCGACTCGAGACCTAACTCGAGGTTCACGACTCGACCTGGTGACTCGACACCCCTCAAGCTATTGACCAGTCCAAACCGCAACTGATTAGCTCACCTGAACTGGCATTGACCGATTTGATTCAGGTAAAATTTTTTTTATTTTTTGAATTATTTTTTTAAAATATTATTTTTATTATTTTAAATTTTATTATTAGTATTTATGCACGGTAAAATGTTTAAATTTGCTAGAAAAATTTTGTTGTTTTAATAATAATTAATAAAAACAAAATAAATAAATAAATAATGAAATACATAGTTAAAATTCTTACTAATTTTGTTAAAATTTGGAATAAACTTTATAAAGAAATGATAAAAAATAATAATTAATAATTAATGACTATGATACCTAACCTTTGATGAATTTCTAAAATTGAAAATAAAAAAATAGTAAAAATGTAAGAAAAATCCGATCAGGAGATTCAAAAATATTTCGAGTAGTGATGCTTATGAAAATTTTAGATGAGAAGATTTTTTTTTATATTACCAACGTATTAGACTATTTATAAAAAGTTTTCAATATAATAAATTTTTTTTGCTAAAAAGTAGTAAATAAAAAAATTAACTAATTTGTTAAAATAAATTAATAAAAAATAAGGAAAAAGAAAAATTTATCCGTTGATGGGATTCTCAAACTATTCTGAGTTGTGATGTTTTACGAAATCCCTAGGTGAGAAGATTTTTTAATATTACTATTGTATTGGAATATTTATGAAAAAAATATTCAATATGATAAAATTTTTTTTTTCAAAAAATAAAACAAAGTCAACATATTTCTAAAGCAAAAATAAAATGTGTGCATCAACATATTATCATTTGTATTGCATGCACGACATAGTTTTTTCACGAAAAATAAATTCGAGCATCCGAGTATGAGATTCTAAGGTAGATTTTAAATACTTTACGAAATTAAAATTGATAATTTTTAATAATTTAAGTTTTATGGAATTATTGGGTCACTTAGCTTTTATTTTCCTAAAAAAAAACTTTTATAAAGCATTGTTAGAAATTAATCTATTGTAAATAGGTCTATGTGCTTCATGAAGAGAAAAGAAATAAATATCTAAATGCATTATTTGAGTGCAATATTTTAGTGCATATAGCACTATTCTTTCTTAGAACAAAAACAAATCCAAATAATCTCTCTTAAATATTGTTTATAGTTTTCAAAAGGAAAAATGCTACATACACTCACCTAATACACATATTTCACACACTTATATAAAATATAAGTTTTCAAAATTGTATTATAACTTCCTAAAGATGTTAGTAATTTGCACTTAAATCTCTAAAATAAGAAATATATAGAATATATGAATGCATCATTTAAGTATAATATTTTAGTGCATAGTAGTGTCCTTCTTAATATGAAGCAAAGATCAGTTGTCAATCTTTATTGTATAGAGAGATGGACCTTTATTTGCTAAAAAGTAGAGAACATACCCCCAAAATCTAGACATCAACTAAATTAATCATCTTCTTGCTTACCCTATAAATTCAACAAACTATTACAACTTTATTAGACCCAACTGCTCTAGCTAGCACCAGTAAATAGCTACTAAGTAGATGGAGCACTGCCCTTATTATGAAAGCAACTATCTTTTAGTTTTGGTACAAAAAAAGGATTTATTGGGAACATTTTAGGCCAATAGTTTTCCTGTATGGAAAGAATTTTTTGGCAACAAGTAGGGGCAATGTTGCCAAATTGGTCATTGAAAATAAACCTGTAAATTTCCCATACACATCTTTGAATGCTTATTATAGATGACCAGCATTGGATTACATCTTTTGGAGTTCCAGGTGGGAATAGGCTTGGAATTTGTGGTGTGGTTCCAAGTGGTGATGACATCACATGGTCTACCCCTGGCTACACAAAAACTGCAATGAATGTGGTTGCTACTAAAAGAAGGAAAGCTATAGCTGGAGCTATTTTAAACATGGTTGAGACTAAATATATTGCAATACTAAAGTATGGCTTATTGGTTTGGTAATTTCATGGTCCGAGAAAGAAATCTAGCCTGGATTTATACAAAGGAGTTAAAGGTAAAGTTTTGGAATGAAATTGATGATTGATAGAGCATACATTAATTTTGAATTCTTGTTAGAATTTACTTTAATTTGGTCAAAATCCACATAACTAAACAAGGAAAGGTAATAAATCTGATAACGACTGATTAAGATGTTACAATCACTTTTTTTTTACTAATGCTAGCATAAGACTAAAATTTTAGAAAAAAAATCAGTAATTTTGAAGATCAAATTTTAGTACCAACAACTCTTTTTGAATTTATAAACTATGATCTGTTCTAAAAAAAACCCAAGAAACATTAAATTAGCTACTAACCTATTTGCCATTATATTAATATTTTTGTTAAACTAAAATAAAAATAATTTTTTATTGCATTTTATATAAGTACATAAAACATTTGTTATAAAAAAACCATCACTAAAACACTTGAAAAAATCAATCTTTCATTACGAAAGCTACTAATTACCCTAAGATACTAGAAGAAAGTTTCTAGACTAAGAAAATAATATTGAATGATCATATAATTTTTTTTTTAATTAATAGAAGTTTTGTACTATTTTCAAAAGGGAACCATAGGTAGTAACCATGTGGCTGCAGCTATAAAATTTTGGAATGAAATTGATGACTGATAAAGCATACATTAATCATGAATTCTTGTTAGAATTTACTTTAATTTGATCAAAATACACATATAACTGAATAAAAAAGGGTAATAAATATGCTAACTACTAATTAAAATTTTACAAATATCTTATTTTTCATATATGTTTAAATTTTATCAATTAATTCTACTTCTATCACAAGACTCAATTTCTACCAACAAATAAAGTTTTTTGACCAGTGCCTACAGTCTCTTTCTTAAAATGTGGCTAACACGGGAAGAAACTCAAATATGGTTTCTAGATCATTCGTTTAGTAAAAAGGAAGCATCTTTTGTTTGTTCAGTTTATAAAACAAAGGATTTCCTTCTTGCACATTTCAATGAAAACAAAAACCTTCTTCCATAAAAGTAGAAAATTATAAATATAAAGAATAATTTCTGACACTAAACAAAAAAGGTTTTGTAGACATTTTATTTGGTCCAGGTCCAAATCAATGGGGCCTGGGATCCAAGTTGTTAAGCCCAACCATTTATTCTTTCATATTTATTTATTCATTAGTTATTTATTTGGTTATTTATTTATTTATTTTTGGGTTTTATCTTATTTATCTGTTTTTGTTTATATTTGATTTTTCATGGGTTTTTTATATGATTTATCTTTTTTTGTATTATTAGATTAGGTGTTAAGATAATATATAAAAACATAAAAAAATAAAAAATAATGAAAATTCTATCATGAATGGGTGTTGGCAGAATCATAGATGGTTCTAATCTTTGTGGAAATTCTATGTTTTCTAATAATACAGAGATCCTGAGAAAGAGGGAGTCATAGTCCGTTAGAAACTTTTCTGCCTATTCCTATAAATTCACACATTGATCAGAAAGAAAACACACAGAGAAAAACACAAAAAAAGAAAAATTATAGAAAGTCAAAATACAGAGATAAAGCAAGGAGTGCGCCACAAAAGTAGTCAAGAAATTTTTGAAAAATTTCTTTTAAAAAGATTTTTTCTGAGAATTTTTCAAAAAATTCTTAGATTTCGACAAATTTTTCTAGATTTCTGTGAATTTTTCAATACTGGTTGAATTTTTTAGTAAGTTTTCCAAAATCTGGTAGAAGATTCTAATAAAGGTTGAATTTTTCGATGAAGTTTCGGTGAACCAACCCAGATTCTAACAACTTTTTCCAAAATCTAGTGAAGATTCTACTGGAGTTCTTCAGGTGATAGAGAGAGTGGGAGAGAAAAGAGAATATAAGCAAAAGAGAGGAAGGGAAAATTTGAGGAAAAAAAAAGGTTTTTTTTTTTTTTACCTTTTATACCTGACCAAAACGATGTCATTTTGATGTTTAACTTAGCTCGAAATTCGCACATTTTACTGCTTGGAGATTTGACCCATAGCGTTGACCTACTTTTAACCTATGTACCAGCCGATCCTTTCAATTGAGCCAAGCTACACTGAGCTGCCAAGTTGCATCCTTAGAGCAAAATTCTATGCATGTAGCCAAGCCACGCTTAAGCCACCGAGCCGAGCCATTTCCATTTTTGGTATTTTTTTATTTAGTTATTTTATTTATTTATTTTTGTATGATTAAATTTTAAGAAAAAAAAAATAAAAAAAAAAATTTTTAGAATAAATACTAATTATCCAATGATAAAATTTTTAAAAATTTCAAATGATAAATTTCTATAAATTCCTAGGTGAGAATTTTTTAAAAAAATTTGTCCCTAAATGGTAGAATAATTTAGAGAAAGTTTCAGTGACAATAATTAATATTTATTTTCAAACAAAAGAAAAGAAAAAAAATAAAACTTTTTGGTTGAAAATATTTGACCATTATCCAATGATGAGAATCTTAAAAATTTCAAATGGTAAATTCTAAAGAAATCTTTAGGTGAAAATTTTCTTTAAATTTGTCTCAAATGGTGGAAGAATTTAAAATAAATTTCAATAAAAATAATTGGCATATTATTTTCTTTCCAAAGATAAAAAACAAAACAAAAAATTTTCTAAATTGACCCAATTGGTGAAAAATTTAGAAATGAAAAATAAAAATAAAAATAAATTCTGAAGATGAAATTCTTAGTAATTGCAAATGGTTGATTATCTAAGAAATTTTTAAGTGAGAGGATATTTCTAATTTTGGTCCAAATGGTGGATGAATTAGAAATATTTTCAATAAATAAAAAATAATTAAATATTTTTCTGACGACGGAACCTCTTCAAGAAAATAAATAAGATTCTTGAATACTCTTAAGGTGAGAAAATATTTTAAGAATTCTTATAGATTGATGGAGAAATCTTAAAAGTTATTTTCAATATTCAACATTAAAATAAAAATCATTAGAACCAAGATAATTATTAGGATAATTTAAAATTAAACGATACCATCTTAAGATAGGCGTTGTGGGGGTACTGTAACATTCTCCACACGTAATTGAACTCTCAAACTTAATTCTGTTCAGAAAATCAAAACTTATTCTTTTAAGACCTTTAATTAAGCTTAAGAGTTCCTTAGAAAGATAAATTTATTACACTTAATTAAAAAAAATTGTGACAATTCTATTTGTTAAATCTAACTATAAATTTATGGATATATATATGTTATGACAAATTTATTTTACTTTCTATTTATTAGACATGACACTATTAGTCCATTATTTATTAGACATGACACTATTAGTTCATAAATTATAACCACATGGTGTCCAAATAAAGATATGACATGTGAAAAGTTAAAAGCAATATACTTGCGCTTTTATGTGAAAGTTTAAACATTTACTTTTTTATTTGCTGTTTGGTAACATCGAACATGGAACGAGAATAAGGTTCGACAAAATGAGTTGTTTATCTGTGTTTTCATTTTTTTTAGGTTTTTTCAATTTTCTTGAAAAACAATGAAAATGACTTTTTTTATTCTCATAATTGGATTCATTTTTATTTTTTAAAAAACATTTTCTTTAAACTGCTACTATATATGTTTTCTTTATCATTTTAAATTTTTAATGAAAATTAAAAAAATGGTTTGATTTTTTTAAACCAAACACAACCTCATATTTTTTCTAAACCAATGACACTATAGATGAAAATATATCATACAAATAAATAACCAATAAGCAATAAATCAGCTATTAGCCCGTTTGCCATTTTTTTATAGTTAAGATGAGAGGTTTTTGAATTTTGTTTATTAAAATTCAAAATTCAACACTCTACTAACATATGATGTGATTATTGATTGCTTATCACCATATATTTTGATTAAACTAAAATAAAACTATTTTTTAACTGCATTTTATATAAGTACATAAAACTTTTATTATCAAATAATCATCATTAAATAGCTGTAAAACGTAGTCTGAAAGCTATTGAAATACCTTAAAATACTAAAAGCAAGTTTCTGGATGAGAAAAAAGAAAATATTATTGAATGATCATTTGATTTTTTTTTATTTAATTAATAAAAGTTGTTTATTGTTTTCAGAATGGAAAAATAGACAGTAATCATAGTTGTGGTTACACGAACTTGTTACAAATACCTAGCAATAGTCATCGCCAAGCAATTGTCGACCTTCGAGTAAAGGTGTCACAACAATCAACGCGTTGATTAAGTACACAAATTTTTACATTGTCCTAATTTCCATGACATTGGCCTATTTGCCATCCTAGGTTAAATCCACATTTGAAATTTTTTCCTTTCTTGGGGAAAAGTTTATTTATAGAAAATTTCTTAGATGCAAAAATTTTTGGGGCTATGATTGCATCAATTGGTATTCGAAGTTGAGATTTTGGTGGCATTTGGGATCGTCCCGGTTGCGACAATGCAAACTACTAGCAGCATCATTCCCATAACTCCAATGTGTTTGTCCATTTTTTATGCTATCATGAAAAGAAAGCTATCAGATTTCATTTGTGTTGTGCTTCAAAGAACAATAGTGGGAGAATTTGCAGTGATGCGTAAAGAGAGAAGCATTTGAAAACATACCTGAGCATTTGCTTTTATTAAATGATTATATATTGGCTTGGCAATTTCTTGTTTCTCAAAATTTAAAACATTAACGTATTAAGTACCTTGTATAATCTTAAACAAAAAATGCCTTAATATTATATTTTGAATTAAGCAGAAACTATTTTCTTCAGCTTTTATGGTGAAGTTATAAAGTTTGAAATAAATTAATGACAATATTTAACACTTAACAGTGTGTCTCTTGAATTCTTAATAGAATCAATTTTTTTTCTTTTGTTTTACTTGTTAAAGTCTAGTAAATATATGCATTATAATTTCTACTATTAATTTCTCGTTGTTTGTTCACTCTTTGATTCCACGGAGGCCTATATTGAAGGAGATAATAAATTCTGGGTTAGAAAAGAAGAAACAAACTGACCCCAACATTGAAGGAAATAGTAACACTTTTATTTCATGAGGTTACATATTATTGAGTGTTTACAATTTTTATTGTTCAACAATTTGTCTTTGATTTTCACATTATATAAATTTGTTTTTTTTATAATTTCATGTTATATTAAATTATTAACAAGGAGAAATGAGTCCAAGGTGCATGAGGGTTTAAGTTCAAAAAAACAAAGTTGCATATAAGCTTGTAATAAAATTAACTTTTATATATATTGACCTTGGATTGTGTTAAGAATAGAGCATGAAAGAAAAAGGGTTAAGTTAAAAATAAAAGGGTAAATTACATACCACCTTATGATTTGAGACGGATTTAAAGTGAACCCTAAGGTTTAAAATATAACATTGAACTACCGTATGATTTGTTTTATTACTTTTTTGCCCAAAATTGTGACTTTTTCTGTTATTTATAAATATTTTTAGTTTTTGGGTTTTTTCTGTATTCAACACTAGAAGAGGGAATGAACAAATAGAAAAAAATAAAAGCAAGAAATTGCAGAAAAATTTCTTTGCGAGTAAAGATGTCCAAAGTTTTAGAATTGTTTTTATAGTTTCTTTCTGGGTTTAGTTTAAGAGGCAATTTGCAAGTAGAATCAATTGAGAGAGCAATTTGGGCAAAACAATTAGCCTCAAAGATTAGAAATACAACAGGAATAGCTTGGGCATAAGAAGCAAAAGAAAATCAAGTAATAGAAAGAATCAACAAACATTTATGTAAAGTCGGCACCACAACCCGTACTAGCATCAATCGAATAAAGTGCTGACATTAGAAAGCACACAAATAGCTCAATTCCTAGAATCAAGCAGCCAACAGAGAAAGCAAACAATTTTTAGTAAATCAAAGCAATACATAAACAATTTAACACATCCAAACCTAAATCCTACACACAACCAAGAAACCTATGCACAATATTGAGTAAATCCAAATCCAAAAATGGAACCCAAGCTCGAATTAGCAAAAATTAAAAAGTAGAAATCTAGGAAGCCTACAATTGAAACATCCAATCATACAAGCAATACATAAAAAATAAAAAAAGTTCCTTTTAAAATTTTTGGATGCTTTGAATCGATGGCTAGAAGGCTAATGAAGGAAATTAGATAGTGAAAAAATTTGAATTATTGGAGAAGAAGAAAAAAATTTTTGAAAAAATGGATATAATGAAAAAAGTCACTATTTTGGGCAAAAATGTAATAAAACAAATTATAAGATAGTGAAATGTCACATTTTAAAACTCTAGGACCACTTGAAATCACCTTAAATCACATGATGGTTTTAACCTTTCAAAAAATATAATCACAATAAAATGTGTTAAAATGTACTATCATAAATTTATAAATTTTACGTTGCTCCTCATAAATTATTACTAATAAACATAATAATTTTAGATAAATTATTTGATACATGGTCAATAGATTTTTTTTAATTTCACAAACAAAATTTATTCGATGACATATTTCTTATTTCTTTTTTAAATTAGTTTTTTATTTTTTTATTTTTTTTAGATATACATCAAGTGCTAATGATCCATTTTCAAGGGTGACACTCGCACACTACACCTAAACTTGTTCTAAACCTATATAATCAGGTTTGATAAGGTCGAGTGTTTAATTATGAATATCATAACTATCCCTAAGCAGTCAGTTATGTATTCTTATTATTTGACAATCTCATAAAAAAACATTAGCATAATGCTGCCAAGAATTTAGAATATTTTAAGAACTTTTTTATGCTAATTAGTACACTATAAAAGCAAATTATCTAAAGCACAAAGCGAAGGCATACTTACCAATTATATATCCCATAGGTAACCAATTAAATTTGACTAATATGAATTTAAACAAATAAATTAGAGGAAGGTAACAAAAGAAGTGTGGATATATACACGCATACAAAGTGTTGAGAACTGAAATATCCTAAAGGCCATTGCATGAAAAAGAATAATTTTAATGGCCAAAAAAATAAAAAAATAATTTAATTAAGAAGCCATCTTAAATTTTAAGAATCGATTTACTAGCAGCTTTGAGCTTGAATTTATATAAACTATATACTACAAATAATGGTAATTATAATTGCTATAATTTAAATATTTAATATTTGAAAATAAAACAATTTTAGAAGAGCATATATATATATATATATATATTGTAGAATTGTCGGATATGAAATACTAATATATACTGGTATGAATTCCTTGCATACCAATATTTCTAAAAGTCATGGAGAAGTTAGATCTTAAATACTTTACAAAATTAAAATTGATAATTTTTGAATAATTTAACTTTTTTGGCATTATTAGGTCACTTAGCTTTTAATGTCTTAAAAAAAACTTTTATAAAGCAATGTTAGAAATTAATCTATTGTAAATAGCTCCATGTGCTTCATGAAGAGAAAAGAAATAGATATCGGAATGTATTATTTAAGTGCAATATTTTAGTGCATGAAACACTGTTCTTTCTTAGAACAAAAACAAATCTAAACAATCTCTCTTAAATATTGTTCATAATTTTCAAAAGGAAAATGCTATATACATTCACCTAATGCACACATTTCACACACTCATACAAAATACAAGTTTTCAAAATTCTATTATAACTTCATAAAGATGTTAGTAATTTGCATTTAAATCTCTAAAATATGAAATAGAAGAATATATGAGTGCATCATTTGACAGTAACATTTTAGTGCATGGTAGTATCCTTCTCAATATGAAACAAAGATCAATTATCAGTCCTTATTGTATAGATAGATGTACCTTTATTTGCTAAGAAGTAGAGAACATAGCCCAAAAATCTGGACATTAACTAAATTAATCATCTTCTTGCTTACCCTATAAACTCAAGAAACTATTACAACTTTATTAGACCAAACTGCTCTAGCCAATGCTAGTAAATAGCTACCAGGTAGGTGGAGCACCGCCCCCATTATGGGAGCAGCTATCCTTGAGTTTTGGCACGAAAGGAGGATTTGTTGGGAACATTTTAGGCCAACAGTTTTCCTGTATGGAAAGAATTGCTTGACAACAAGCAGGGGAAATGTTGCCAAATTGGCCACTGAAAATAGACCTGTAAATTTCCCATGCACATCCTTGGATGCTCATTATAGATGACCAGCATTGGATTACATCGTTTGGTGTTCCTGGTGGGAATAGGCCTGGAATTTGTGGTTTGGTTCCATGTGGTGTTGACAGTACCTGGGCTACCCCTGGCTGCACAAGAACTACAGTGCATGCGGTCGCTGCTAGGAAAAGGAAAGCTATAGCTTGAGCTGTTTTAGACATGGTTGAGATAAAAATATATTGCAATACCGAAGTAAAGCTTATTGGTTTGGTAATTTCATGGTTCAAGAAAGAAAACCAGCCTGAATTTATAGATGGGTATGAAAGGCAAAGTTTTGGAATGAAATTGATGACTGACGGAGCAAATATTAATTTTGAATTCTTGTTAGAATTTATTTTTGTAGACACCCAATTTGATCCAGGTCCGGATCAATTGGGCCTGATCCAAATGGATAAGCCCATGTTATTTTTTATTTTGTATTTTATATTTTTATATTTTTGTATCTTATGTATTTATTATTACTATTTATTAATATATATTTATTTTTTTTATTTTTTATTATTTATCTGTTAATATATATTTATTATTATTTATCTATTTATATTGTTATTATCTGTTAATATATATATGTATTTATTATTATTTATCTATTTATATTATTATTATTATTATTATTATCTATTAATATTTTTATTTATCTAATTATTTTCTTTTAATTATCTATTAACATTTTTTTATTTGATTTGATTTTCTTTTTCTTCTTATTCGGCTGGGATTGGGATGAAAATTTAGAATTCTACCGTGAATTTGGAATTCAATCAGAGTTCATATTAGATTCAAAGATTGAATCTCAATCCAAGGAGGAGTTGGGATTGAAATTTCTGATCAATCCCTATAAATAGATCCACGAATCACAAAGACCAGGACATAAAAACGTAGACACTAACTGAGAAAAAGAGCGAAAAAAGGTGTTCAAAAGGGTCAGAAGCAATTTCAGGAATTTTTTAGAATTTAGGTGAATTTTTTTCTGAAAATTTTTTGAAAAATTTTCAGATTTCGGTAGAATTTTTTGGCGAAAGTTGAATTTTTCAGTTAGCTACCCAGTTTTCGATAACTATTTTCAGAAACCGACTAACTTACCGGTGAATTTTCGATGAAAACCCCAGATTTTGACGACGTTTTTTAGAATTCGACGAGATTCAACCGGAGTTCTTTGTTTGTTTAGAGAAAGAGATGAGGAAAAGAAGAGAAGAGAGAGACAAGAAAGGAGAGATCCTTTCTTCCTCAAGCCAAGCCGTTCCCAGGTTTTTTCTTTTCTTTTCTTTTCTTTCATTTTATTTATTATTTATTTATTTATTATTATTATTATTTATTGATTAGATTAGAATTATTTAGTATTTTTTATTTTATTTTATTCTATTTTTATCTTTATTGTTATTTTATATTTATTTTTTTTATTTTCTTTAAATAAACTTCCAAAAAAAATAATATTTTTAAGGAAAAGTTGAAAGTATCAATTTTTCTTGAGAATAAGTCTTCAAAAAAAAGGTTTTTAAGGAAAAATTGAAAGTATTTATTTTCCTTAAAAATAAGTTTTTCTAAAAAATATTTTTGAGGAAAAGTTGAAAGTATCAATTTTCCTTGAAAATAAGTTTTCAAAAAAAAAAAAGGGGTTTTTTTGAGGAAAAGTTGAAAGTATCAATTTTCCTTAAAAATAAGTTTTAAAAAAAAAGATTTTTTTGAGGAAAAGTTGAAACTATCAATTTTCCTCGAAATTAGAGTTTCTAAAAAATTTTTTAGGAAAAAGTTGAAAGTATCAATTTCCTTGTACAAAAGCAATGAATTTTTGAAGAGAAAAGAGTTTATATCTAAAGCAATCATTTTTTTCTTTTTTCTTTTTATTTTTTTAAATTTTCTTTAATGTTAAATAATCCGACGATGGAGCCTCTGCAAGTGAAACAGTGTTTCCTTGAATACTCTTGAGGTGAGGGAATTTTCTTAATTTTTTGCTAAAAGTATTAGAGTCAATTGAGAATAATTTTTAATAATTAATTACTTGGTAAATTTTTAAGGCTTATTGGATAACACAAAATTAAGCTGGTACCATCTTTCAATAGGCGTTGTGAGGGTGTTATAACCTTTCTCACACGTAACCGAACTCCCGAACCCTGTTCTGGTTAGTAGACCTGAACCTATTCTTTTAGGGACCCTTAAACTTAGGTGTTCCTTGAAAGGATAGATTCTTTAGGTGGCCAATTGCACCTAGATAAAAAAGATTGGTGGCGACTCCTTCAAGTCAATGTCTAGCGATGGATCCCCGGATCTAGACGTTATGACAGCTTGGCGACTCCACTGGGGACATGCCAAGAGTCAGGCCAGCAAATAAATTTGTGTTACCCAAAAGCCTAATAAAATTGAACCTTTTTGTATATATTTTTTTACTTTATTAATTATGTCATTTATATGCATATGCATAACATGAGCTCTATACCCGAGCTCCGTCCCTCTAGAAAGGAGTAAAGTACCTATTGCTTTCATGAGGTTTAATGCCTCCGTAGTGGCTAACGAAATACTCCTACTCAAATTAAACTTTTTCCGCTTGTAGCCTGTAATGGGTGAGGATTAGGGTGCCTTACTAGTCTATGATGGACAATGACGTAAGGAGCAATTTGGAAACCTTTAGACTTTAACCTTAAACCACATATAGTGAACCTTAAGAATGCCTAACTATAGATAGAGCCATCATTCTTCCCTTTTAGAATTAACCAAAAGCATAAGGTTCATTCCTCTTATTCTGTGTGATGTTTTAATTTACTTAGTTATTTTTTTATTTTTTCTGGGCATACTGACCTTTTTTCTCATTCTCTTGCATTGGTTCATGTTCATATCATAAAGTTGCATAAAGAACATTTGCTTGAAAGATAGTCTTCAACAAAATTTTTCATGGACTCTACAGCACGACTAGTTTATTTTTCATCTGTATTAGTACCTTGCAAGTCAGCCAATGAAGTAAAGGTCCAGTCAGAAAAGAGTCAACTGAAGATGGGGGATTGCTTACCAATTGGATATGATTCTACCTTGTCTCAAGAAATATCTATCCTCTTCAAACAAAATAATTTAGAGGATTTGGTTTATATATGAAAGAAGATGAGTCCGTCAAGACAAGAGCAGTTATGCCAAAGACACGGGCATATAGCACACTTTCTAGTAGTAGTTGTCGATGATCAACTAATCAGAGCTGCAGCACAATTCTGGGATCCTGCATACAAGTGTTTCATTTTCAATAAAGTTGATATGACACTAACCATCGAAGAATATTCAACTTTGTTGGGTTTGCACCTAAAGACTCTCGATAAGATATATGTCAAAAAATACAAGTCAGGGTTTCGTAAGGGTTTGGCTCAACTCATGGGGATAGACAAAGAAGTTATGGATTCTCATACAAAGAAAAAACAAGAACACGTTTGCCTATCGTGAAAGTTCTTTCATGAGTTTCTCTTGCAACATGCCAACAGAAAACGGGGGTTAGATGTATTTGCCTTAGCTATATACGAAATAGTGATCTTTCCAAAGGTTTTGGGTTATTTTAAGATAGCGATGGTTGACTTCTTCGAGAGTGTGATCAATGGCTATAACCTTTCAACAGTAATATTAGCAGAGACTATCAGATCTTTGAGTTATTGTCGTCAGAGTGGATGGCACTTTATAGGCTGTGTGCAGTTATTATACGTATGGATGAAAAGCCATTTCAAATGGGGAAAATGTGCTTTCTCGAAGCTTTATGTCTGCAATTGAGCTCTGATCAAGGAATTCTATGAAAGTGGGTGGTCAAAAAAAAAATCTAAAAAAGAATGGATAACTTTCCTACAAAAATTGACCAGTACCGAAGTAAGATGGTTGGCCCCGTGGATGAATCGTGAACCTATGTTGTATCAGTGTAGGGATAATACAGTGGTCCCACTTTTGGGTTTATGGGGAGTAACAAATTATGCACCACTCCTAGTGAGAAGGCAGTTTGGGGCAGAACAGTTCATTCCTATGATGCATAGGCTTCATCAGTTAGATTTTTCTTACAGTGAGCTAAAAGCATTTCAGAGAATGAATGAGATGATTAAAGCATGGAAAAACCCCTAAAGAGTGAGTCCTGGATCATTTACTGATAAAGTCACTCCAAGGTATTTGGTTTGGAGGGCAAAATGAAGATAAGAAATGGTATTCACTTATGAAAGCTTTTAATCGCCAACAAGAGGAAAGTTGAAAGAGACACCATCAGAATTAAAGCTTACGACAAAAGAGTTTGAGTTTGAAAAAGATAAATTAAAGCAAAAAATCCAGAAGCTTCAAGAAAAAAAAGACCAAGTGGAAAGATAGAGCTGAAAGTCATGAAGCCAGAGATTGCAAGATTGCTAGAGAACGTGATACGGCTGTTAAAGACTTAGCAGAGCTATACCAAAAACATAAAAAGTTATGTGTGAGAGAAAAGGCCAAAGAGATAACCATTGTTGAGCTGACTGAAGAGAATGCAAGATTGAAGCAAGAATATGCTGAATTGAAAGAAAAAAGTACTCAAGTAAAGACAGAGAATGAAATGTTAAATAGCTACCTAAGCAGGCTAAGACATGAGTTGAATGAACAAGAAGACCATATTGCTGCATTGGTTAGAGAGCATAGAGAGTTATCATACCAAGTCTGGTGCGGTAAAAGAGAAACTTAAGAAGATAGAAATATATTGAGAACCTAATTACCCAAATTTGTAAAGGGGTATGCAAGGCAAGAGAGATGGTAGAAGAGGCAGAGGCATTAAAACAAGTGGTGGCCCCAGTAAGAGAGCATGGAAAGCGTCTATTAAACTTCATCGAAGAAGCCAAGGCCTAGTATGAGCAGATCAAATGATTTTATGGTTATAACTTTAGGATGATAAACTCAATGTAAATAAAAGGTTTTTTTTGGAATAAATGAAATCTTTAGTTAAATACCGTCTTACGGTAAATGTTCTTTGCATACATGCATTTTCATTCATTACATTCTCACTCATTACACTTAACAAATGACTATGAGATAGTCATATAAATTTGCTAATTCTAAGATATGATATTCAAGGTTCAAGGATAACTCTATCTAGCAAGAACCCTGTCCATCGATATAACACAAAAGCCAGAGCCAGACAAATGGAGCAAAAAAATTCTCACAGATTTGAAAAGTTGGAGAAAGCATAGAAAAAAATTGAGAATGAGTTTAGTAAGATTCTATATGCTCTCAATAAGCTAAACAAGGGAAAATGAATATAAGAAAATACAACCAACAAGGCCCCCAATTACAAAAAGTGGTCGACCCTTCGTATCTTCTAGGTTTTGGCCCACAACAAACCCAATCCATGCAGGATATTCCACCATAACAGTTTTATATCCTGTATACCCTGAAATACCATCAGCTTCGAATCCAGGGCATTATCAAAGCTATGTAAATTCTGTCTTTGTTGAAAAGGTAGTAGAACCAATTCTTGATTTAGATAACTTAAAAAAGAATGAGCTGGAGAAAGTAAATGTGGCAGAGTCTCAAGAAGATCCAAAGATTAGTATACTTGAACAAAGATTACGGACTGTAAAAGGGATTGGATTTTATGGTTCTGTTAATGTTGTTGGGCTGTACTTAGTTCTGGATCTAGTCATTCCACTAAAGTTTAAAGTACCAGAATTTGATAAATATAATGGTACGAAGTGCCCAAAAACTCATATAACCATGTATTGCTAGAAAATGGTAGCCCATGCCCATAATGAAAAACTATTGATGCAAGTTTTTCAAGATAGTCTTACAGGCTCTGCTGCTAGGTGATATGTTCAGCTGGACAGAACTCGCATTCATTTTTGGAGCGATATGGCTCATAACTTCATCAGTCAATATCGATATATTATGATTTGGCTCCTGATCGTTTGTCTTTACAGAACCTAGAGAAAAAGACAAATGAGTCTTTTAAAGATTACGCCCAAAGATAGAGGGATGAAGCTTCTCAGATACAACCTCTTTTGATTGAAAAAGAGGCTACAGTGCTATTTGTCGACACTTTAAAATCTCTTTATTATGAGAATATGATAAGGAATGCAACCAAAAATTTTATTGATATAGTGATTTCAAGAGAAATTATAGAGAGTGCCATCAAAAATGGCAAGTTGGAAGAAGGTGAAGCATCTAACAAAAGAGTTCTGAAGAAGAAAGAGACTGAAGATCAGGCTGTGAGCTTTGATAGACAGTAATTTGAGGGTTATCAACCCTACTCACCATAAAGATACCTTTCATATTACCTTACTGTAAATAACACTTTCCCTTACTTATACCAACTATTTGTACAGTCATCTTATCCCCAAACATATCAACCTCCTCTTAGGCCTCAGAATACCACTTATAGTCCTAACACTCAGCCTACCCCAAGACCCCAAACTTGTCCAGCTAGCCCAATGGGTGGTTCACGGAGCAACGAACTACCCGTAAAAAATATGTATTTGACCCAATCTTAATGACCTATACAGAATTATATCGTGAGCTTTACAATAGTCATCTGATTGCTCCTAGTAAATTAGAGCCCCTCAAGCCACCTTACCCTAAGTGGTATGATCCCACAGCCTATTACGACTATCACTATGGGATTGTCGGTCATTCCATCAAAAATTACACTATCCTGAAACACAAAGTGCAATGATTAATCAAGGATGAAATGATTAACTTTGATACATGAGGGGTGACTGCACCAAATGTTAGTGGCAATCCCTTGTCTAATCATAATGTGAATGTTTTGAGTGAAGAACATAAACGCCATTTGAAGAAAAAAGTGGTAGATATTAAGACACCTTTTAGTTAGTTGTTTGATGTTTTATGAAAAATTGATATGGTAGAACCAGTGAGTCCACAGAGCTATCATGGAGTATATATAGCCGGCACTAGTTGTAAATATCATAGTGGGGCAATGGATCACTCTATCGAAACTTGTGAGCAGTTTCACCAAGAGGTGTAAAAGCTCTTGGATTCATACCAGATGGAGGTCTACGAAAAAAGAGAAGACTTAGAAATTGTTGAAGTATCCATGACTAATAAGCCTACAAAGTTGTTTCCAAAGTTGGTGACAATTCATTATGGGGACAAGCCAAAGTCAATCATAGACAAACTCATTCCCAGGCTTATAACTTTTAAAATTTTGACTCCCTTTCCATATAAGAATGATAAAGTTGTATCCTAGAAATATGACTGTGATACAGTAGTTCAGGGGGTAAGAAAGAGATGTCTCTAAGGCTAACGCCTTCAATATAACTGGTGTAGGAGGCATTACCCGAAGTGAAAGGTGCTACACTCTAGAAATATTAGAGAAGGCTAAAAGAGAAAAAGTCAAGGAATGAGAAGGATGAAATAACCCTAAAGTAGAACCTAAGAAAGATCGCTCGAAGTCAGTGTTAGAAAAAAAGGCTTGTGAATTTCTAAAGTTGGTAAAACATAGTGAGTATTCAGTTGTTGAACAGTTGAACAAAATGTCAGCACGAATCTCATTACTATCACTACTATTAAATTCGAAGCCACACCGAAATACCCGCTGAAAGTATTGAACCAGGCATATGTGACACATAATGTATCTGTTGAATATGTGAAGCGCCTGGTTGAAAATCTATTCATGTTGAATTATATTTCATTCAGCGATGATGAGATTTCCTTGAAAAAAAGGGAAAATGCCAAGGCTTTACATATAACGGTCAAGTACAAGAGCCATATCATAGCCAAGGTCCTTATCGATAATGGCTCTGCTATTCAATGTCATGCCTATGTCAACTTTAGTGAGGTTACCCATTAACTACTCTTATATGAAAGACAGTCAAATGATTGTGAGAGCTTTTGATATGACCAGAAGAGAAGTCCTGAGGGATATTGAAATGCCTTTCAAATTAAGCCATGCACTTTTAATGTGAAGTTTCAAGTGATGGATGTCTCTCCATCCTATAGCTGTCTATTGGAAAGGCCATGGATTCACATGGTAGGAGTTGTGCCCTCTACCTTGCACCAAAAGATCAAGTTTAATGTAGAAGGTCAATTGGTAGTGGTAGTTGGAGAGGAAGACATATTAGTGACCTAACTGTTGAATGCTCCGTATGTAGAGGCTACCGAAGAAGCAATAGAATGCTTCTATCGATCTTTTGAGCTAGTTAATTCTGTAGGTGAAAGACTTAAAAATTAACTTTTTTCAAAGATAGTGATGAACCAAGTCATCAATAAGGGTTGGTATCCAGGATTAGGGCTAAACAAGAACTTGTAGGGAATAAAGGAATCCCCGACAGTGATAGACATAATGAAAGGTTAGGCCTAGGCTTTGAGGTAGCAGAATGGGATATCAAGAGAAGGCCAATAGGAAAAACAGCAAGACTAATGGTTATCTCACACCTATACAAGACGTTTAGACCTAAAAGATTCATGTACCCAGATACAGGAAAAAGCGTGGAAAGAGCTTTTGCCTAGTTAACCATTAATGCTATTGAAGATGAAGTGGGGCTTAATCAAGAGGGATGGGTCCGCTTTTATTCGTCAAATTATGAGCTGAACAATTGGAGTGCCATTGAAATGCCTGTGACTTTTGAAATTAATACAATGTAATTGTAACATCCTAATAGCTATTGCCCAAGGCATTGTGGTGATCTTTCTTGTTTGGGTCATTTATCTTTTATTATTTTAATAAAGATTAGGAATGATGCATTTTTATTCATTTCTTCTTGTGTCTCATTATTGCCATTTTTTCAAACACATTTTGCCAACATATCCCATTTCATCCAATTTCAGGTCCTTAAATAAACATGAAGATAATTATGATAACAATCAAGAGGTTAGTTTTGAGAATTCAATTAACACTGATGAACTTGGCAATGAAAAGAATTTTGAGAAATATGTTGTGCCTCCAAACCTAATGAGATTGATTGAACAAGAAAATAAGCCAATTGAGCTTCATCAGGAAACAATTGACTTAGTGAATTTGAGAGATAAAGAGAATAAGAAAAATATCAGAATTGGCACTTCACTTTCATCTGGAGATAGGTAACGTTTCATAAATTTACTTCAAGAATTCATAAATGTGTTTGCTTGGTCTTACCAAGAATATGCCAGGACTGAGCACGGAGATAGTAAAGCACATATTACCCTTAAAGCCAGAATGTAAGCCAGTCTAGCAAAAACCGAGATGAATGAAGCCTAAAATGTTACTAAAGATCAAAAAAAAGATGAAGAATAGTTTTGATACAAGTTTTTACAGGGGTTAAGTATCCAGAGTGGGTAGCTAATATAGTACCAGTTCTTAAGAAAGATGAAAAGGTACAAATGTGTGTAGACTATTGTGATTTGAATAAGGCTAGTCCAAAGGATAACTTTTTTTCGTCTTATATCGACACACTGATAGATAACACAGTTAAGCATTCAATTTTCTCTTTTATGGATGAGTTATTAGGGTATAATCAGATAAAAATAGTTACAGATGATATGGAAAAGACCACTTTCGTGACCATATGAGGAACATTTTGTTACAAAGTCATGCCTTTTAGGTTAAAGAATGCTGGGGTAAGATATCAAAGGGTCATGGTAACACTCTTTCATGACATGATGCATAAAGAGATTGAGGTGTATGTAAACGATATGATTGCAAAATCTTGTGAGAATGAAGATCATGTCATCAGCCTTAAAAGGTTATTTGAGAGATTGAGAAGGTTTCAGCTCAAGTTAAATCTAGCCAAGTGCACATTTGAGGTAAAGTCAGAGAAGTTATTAGGCTTTGTGATCAGTGAAAGAGGAATTGAAGTCGATCCAAACAAGATACGGGCCATTCAAAATTTGTCACTTTCGAGTACACCAAAAGAAGTTTGAGATTTTCTGAGAAGATTGAACTACATTTCTCGGTTTATCTCTCAGCTTACCTACAAATGTGATCCCATATTTAAGCTTCTTCGCAAGAATAATCCTGGAAAATAAAATGAAAAATGTCAAGTGACTTTTGATAAAATTAAGTAATACTTGTCAAACCTTCTAGTGTTGGTGCCTCCTATTCCAGGGAAACCCTTAATTCTATACTTGACAGTGTGTGAGAATTCAATGGGATGTGTGCTGGGGTAATAAGATAAGTCTAGCCGAAAGGAGAGAGTTATTTACTATTTGAGTAAAAAGTTCATAGAGTATGAATCTAAGTATTCCTTATTGGAGAAAATGTGTTGTGCATTAGCGTGGACTGCCAAAAAACTCATATAATATATACTCTATCATACCACATAGCTCATAGCAGAATTTGATCTAATTAAATATATATTCGTGAAGTCTTCTTTGTCTGAAAGAATTGCTAGATGATAAGTAATGCTCTCAAAATATGATATTATATATATAAGCCAAAAAGTAATAAAAGAGGGTGCTATAACAGAGTTTCTTACAGATCGTGCTACTGAAGAATATGAACCAATGAGGTTGGAATTCTCTGAAGAAGATCTAATGACTATTTTCCAATTGGAGAAAGGGGAGCATGGAGAAAAATGTTGGAGAATGTATTTTGATGAAGCTGTCAATGCCTTGGGACATAGAATTGGGTAATTCTGATCTTTCCAGAAGAAGAATACTACCCTGTAATAATAAAGTTAACTTTTAATTGCACAAATAACATCGTTGAATATGAGGCATGTGTTATGGGCTTACCAGCTACTATAGATAGAAGAGTGAAAGCATTAAAAGTGTTTAGGGACTCAGCTCTAGTTATATATCAGTTGAAAGGGGAATGGGAGATGAGAGATTCAAAACTCGTTCCATATCATAACTATATTCTAGAGTTGATAAAACAATTTGAAGATATCCAGTTTGACAATTTACCTCAAGAAGAGAATCTGATTGTCGATACATTGGCTACTCTGACTGTAATGATTCAAATTAATGACAATACTGACATTCAGCCCATTAGGCTAGATGTTAAGGATATGCCAGCTCATTGCTCCAATGTAAAAGAGAAAAAAGATGAGAAGCCCTGGTATTATGATATCTTACAGTATATTAAAGATCAACAATACCCAGTTCAAGCAATAAAAAATGATAAAAAGGTCATCCGAAGATTGGCTATGAGCTTTTTCCTGGATAAAGGTGTTCTGTACAAAAAAAATCGTGATCAAGTATTACTAAGATGCGTAAGTAAAGTTGAAGCAAGAAAAATCATTAAATAGGTACATGATGAAATATGTGAGGCACATGCCAATGGACATATGATGATGAGACAGATCATGAGAGTAGGATACTACTGGTTGACAATGAAGAGTGATTACATTAACTATGCTCGTAAATGCCATAAATGTCAGATATATGCTGATAAGATCCATGCTTCACCATCTGTTTTACATGTTATGGCACCACCTTAGCCATTCTCAATATGGGGCATGGATGTCATTACTCCTATCACCCCAAAGGCTTCTAATTGGTATAAATTTATTTTTGTGATGATAGATTACTTCACAAAATAGGTGGAGACAGCATTATATGCAAATGTAACATGATCTGTGATTTGTAAGTTCATAAAAAGAGAGATCATCTGTAGATATGAACTTTTAGAGAAAATTATTTCAGATAATGCCAAGAATCTAAATAGTAAGATGATGCAAGAAATATATGCTCAATATAAGATCAAGCATCATAACTCAGTACCATACCATCCGAAAATGAATGGGACAGTTGAGGCAACTAACAAGAACATAAAAAGAATTCTTGAGAAGATGACTGAGACTTATAAAGATTGACATGAGAAGTTGCCATTTGTACTACATGCATATCGAACATCAGTGTGCACCTCTACTGAGGTAACCTCATTTTCTTTGATTTATGAGATGGAAGCTGTACTACCAGTAGAAGTGAAGATCCTATCCTTGAGGGTTCTAAAAGAAGTTGGATTGGAAGAAACTGAATGGATTCGAGAATGCTATGAACAGTTAAATTTCATAGAAGAAAAGAGATTGACTACATTGTACCATGGTCAATTATATCAAAAGAGAATAATGAGAGCTCATGACAAAAAGATTCAGCCCCGTTGTTTTCGAGAAGGAAAGTTGGTCGTGAAGAGAATCTTCCCAACCCAGCACGATAATAGAAAAAAATGGACTCCGAATTGGGAAGGGTCGTATGTGGTAAAAAGGGCTTTCTCGAGTGGAGCACTGATACTGACTGAGATGGATGGAAATGATTTACCCATTTCTATAAATTCTGATGCTGTGAAAAAATATTATGCTTGAAAAAAAAGAGAAAAAAATTAAATGAAAAATGAAAAAAAAGAAAAAAAAGGAAAAAAGGAAAAAGGAAAAAAAGAAAAAAAAAGTGAATGAAAAAGGAGAACTCAAGGCGAAAATCCTAAAAGGGCAATTTAAGTCATAGGGGGTTTATCTAAGTTGAAAACTTGAAAAGGTAGCTTAGATAAGGAGAATACAACATCAAATTTAAAAATCCATTGGCATAGAGGCTAGCAAATTTAGAGGAGCTCTAAGTTGTTAAGTACATCAGATGGTTGATTTTTTAAAAAAACTTTGAGATGTGTTATCATGATTATCCGATTGTTCATTTTTGGGCTTTGTCCCCCATACTTATCCTTGTAATTCTTCCTTGGCCAAAGTTTGCCAATATTTTGCTAATAAAGGACATTCTGTTTCACTTTTGTGTCCCTCTTCTGTTGATGGTTTCTTAACCATTCTTATTCTTTTCTTGTTAATACTCTACAATCGAAGAAATGTGCAAATGCATTTTTACTTGTTGAGTTTGAAATAATGATTGATAAATGAATAATGGCATGAAAGATTTTTACATTACATTGAAGAAGTCAAGAGTGATAAAAGTAGAATCAAGATATTCAGTTTCTGATAAGGACATTGAATTTGGAAAGAGATTTCTTACAGGAAGAATGTGAGTGGAAGAGATGATTGAGAGCTACACTAGCTCGATCTTAAAAGAGCAGCGTAATTTAGTCTTTGAAGAATAAAAGGTGATGCCCAAGAAAAGAGCTTGAGAAACTTGAGTACCACAATTGAATAGGAATCAATTAGCCAACATTCGCATAGCATACATTAAATTTCACATGCATTACATAGCATACACTACATTCAAGAAAATATAGTGCATAAATTCAAGAAGCAAGGGTATTCCAACATCCCACAAGAGAAGACAGATGTGAAGACATTTTCAAATTTGAGAAAAAGATTGTTAGGTAAGTTTCTAATCCCTGAAATAGGATATCTCTCGATATCAGGGTTGATTTGTAAGAATTTTGGTCATAATCTCTTGAAATTCCTTCAAACACGATTTTTAATTTCTTTAGACATGATTGTCAATGAGCCTTTTATTTTCAAAGTTATGATGCCTCTGTTCAAAAAAGCAATTTATTTTCAAAAATTGTTGAGCCTCTGATTAGAGGAGCTTTGTTTATTTTTCAAAGTTATGATGCCTCTGTTTAGAGAAGCAATTTATTTTCAAAAGTTGTTGAGCCTCTGATTAGAGGAGCTTTGTTTATTTTTCAAAGTTACGATGCCTTTGTTTAGAGGAGTAATTTATATTCAAAAGTTGTTGAGCCTCTGATTAGAGAAGCTTTGTTTATTTTTCAAAGTCGTAGAGCCTCTGATTGGAGAAGTTTTGTTTATGTTTTTCAAAGTCGTTAAGCCTCTGATTGGAGGAGCTTTGTTTTATTTTTAAAGTCGTTGAGCATCTAATTAAAGGAGCTTTATTTATGTTTTTCAAAGTGGTTAAGCCTCTGCTTAGAGGAGTTTTGATCAAATTTTTAACATAAAAAATGAAAAAATAGTTCGAGTGGAGTCTTTGAATTGGTCTCTATGTCTTTGCGTAATTTTTGTTTCACAAAAAATATGCAAAGAGGGTAGTTGTAGCACTCAATTTAGTTTAAGCCTGGATCAATTGGGCCCGGTCCAAATGGGTAGGCCCATTTTAATTTTAATTTTGTATTTTATATTTTAATTTTTTTGTATCTTATATATTTATTATTACTATTTTTAATATATATTTATTTTTTTTTTATTATTTATCTGTTAATATATATTTATTATTATTTATCTATTTATACATTATTATTTATCTGTTAATATATATATGTATTTATTATTATTTATTTATTTATATATTATTATTTATCTATTATTTTATTTATCTATTAATATTTTTATTTATCTAATTATTTTCTTTTAATTATCTATTAACATTTTTTATTTGATTTTATTTTTTTTCTTCTTATTCGACTAGGATTTGGATGGAAATTTGAAATTCTACTGTGAATTTGAGATTCAATCAGAGTCCATATTAGATTCAAGGATTGAATCCCAATCGAATGAGGAGTTGAGATTGATCAGAAACTCTTCTGATCAATCCCTATAAATAGATCCACGAATCAGAAAGACCAGGACACAAAAACGCAAACACTGACTGAGAAAAAGAGCGAAAAGAGAAAGAAAAAGGCGTTCTGAAGGGTCAGAAGTAATTTCAAAAATTTTTTAGAATTTTGGCGAATTTTTTTCTAGAAATTTTTGGAAAATGTTCAGATTTCGGTTGAATTTTTGAATGAAGTTTGAATTTTTCGGTGACTTTTTTGACACCGATTGAATTTTTCGGCCAGCTACCTAGTTTCCGGCAACTATTTCCAGAAAATCGACCAATTTTTCGGTAAACTTCCGACGAAAATCCTAGATTTCGACGATGTTTTTCAGAATCCGATGAGATTCAACCAGAGTTCTTTGTCTATTTAGAGAGAGAGAGGAGGAAAAAAAAAGAAGAGAGAAAAAGAATGAGAGATCTGCTGAAAAATAGAGGAATTAGCCTTTTACACCTGTTGAAAACGATGTTGTTTTGGCGTTACTGTTCCCAGAGGATCTACGAGTTTTTGAAATCGAGCGACCCGACCGAGTGCTGACCCGCATGTGACCCGAGTACTAGCTGACCCCTCGAGCTGAGCTGAGCCAACACTGTCGAGCCGCGTCTTCGAGCCATCATTTCTTCCTCAAGCCGAGCCGAGCCGTTCTAGGTTTTTTTTTCTTTCATTTTATTTTTTATTTATTATTATTATTATTATTTAATTATATTAGAATTATTTGGTATTTCTTATTTTATTTATTTTATTTTAGTCTATTTTTATCTTTATTGTTATTTTTATTTTTATTTTATTTTTTTATTTTCTTTAAATAAACTTTCAAAAAATAATATTTTTTAAAAAAAGTTGAAAGTATCAATTTTCCTTGAAAATAAGTTTTCTAAAAAATATTTCGAGGAAAAGTTGAAAGTATCAATTTTTCATGAGAATAAGTTTTCAAAAAAAAAAAGAGTTTTTTTAGGAAAAGTTGAAAAGTATCAATTTTCTTTGAAAATAAGTTTTCTAAAAAATATTTTCGATGAAAAGTTGAAAGTATCAATTTTTCTTAAAAATAAGTTTTAAAAAAAAAAAGGTTTTTTTGAGGAAAAGTTGAAAATATCAATTTTTCTTGTACAAAAGCAAATGAATTTTGAAGAGAAAATAGTTTATATTTAAAGCAATCATTTTTTTTCTTTTTCCTTTTTTATTTTCTTGAATTTTTTTAATGTTAAATAATCTGACGATGGAGCCTCTATAAGTGAAACAATAGTTTCCTTGCATACTCTTGAGTTTAGGGAATTTTCTCAATTTTCTGCTAAAATTATTAGAGTCAATTGAGAATAATTTTAATAATTAATTACTTGGTAAATTTTTAAGGCTTATTGGATAACACAAAATTAAGTTGGTACCATCTTTCGATGGGCGTTGTAAGGGTACTATAACCTTCCTTACACGTAACCGAACTCCGAACTCTGTTTGGTTAGTAGACCTGAATCCTATTCTTTTAGGACCCTTAAACTTAGGTGTTCCCTAAAAGGATAGAATTCCTTAGGTGATCAATCGCACCTAGATAAAAAGATTGGTGGTGACTCATTTCAAGTCAATCCCATTGATCCTATAACATTATAACAATTTTAATTTGTCAAAATACACATAGCTAAATAAAGAAAGTTAATAAATCTATTAACTACTGATTAATATGTTACAATTACCTTTTTTTTTTTCAAATAATGCTAGTACAAAACTAAATATTTATAAAAAAATTTTAATAATTTTGAAGTTTAAATTTTAGTGCCTACAAACTCCTCTTTTATTTATAAACCATGATCTCTTTTGTAAAAACAAAGCTACAAAAGCATTAAATTAGCTGCTAACTTGTTGCCGCTATATTAATATTTTATTCCAACTAAAATAAAAATAATTTTTGATTGCATTTATATAAGTACATAAAACATTTATTATCAAAAAACCATCCTAAAACATTTGAAGAAATCAATCTTTCTTTACGAAAGCTACTAATTACCTTAAAATACTAGAAGAAAATTTTGGATGAAGAAAACAATATTGAATGATCATCTATTTTTTTTTATTTAAGTAATAAAAGCTTTGTACTGTTTTCAAATTGGAATCATAAGCAGTAACCACACGGCTGCAGTAACAAAATTTTGGAATGTAATTCATGACTAATAAACATACATTAATCTTGAATTCTTGTTAGAATTTACTTTAATTTAATCAAAATACATGAATAGCTGAATAAGAAGGGTAATAAATTTGATAACTACTAATTAAGATCTTAAAATACCTTATTTTTCATGAAGTTTAAATTTTACCAGTTTGTTCTACTTTTATCACAGGACTTAATTTCTTCCAAGAAATAAACTTTTTTTTACCAGTGACTACAGCCTTTGTTTGAAATGTGGCTAACATGGGTAGAACTTAAACAGGGTTTCTAGATCATTCGTTTTAGTGAAAAGGGAAGCGTATTTTGTTTGTTTCAGTTTACAAAATGAAGGATTTCCCTCTTGCCGATTTCAATGAAAACAAAATCCTTCTTCCATAAAAGTAGAAAATTATAAATGGAAAAGAATAATTTCTGAAACTAAAGGAAAAAGGTTTGTTTTACTTTCCATCTATTAGGACTGGACATTATTGGTCCATACATTGTAACCATCACTTGGTTGTCCAATAATGGTACGACATGTGAAAAGTTACAAGCGATATACTTGCACTTTTTTGTGAATGTTTGAATATTTGCTTTTATATTTGATGCTTGTAGCATTGAACTAAGAACGAGAACAAGGCTCGACAACCAAAAGTTGTTTATCCGTGTTTTTCATTTGTTTTAGGTTTTTTTTTTTTATTTTGTTGGAAAACAATGAAAATGACTTTTTTCCGTTCTCATAATTGATACATTTTTATTTTTTCAAAAATATTTTTTATAAACTACTATGATATATGTTTTTTTAATCATTTTTAATTTTTAAGGAAAATTAAAAAATGATTTGATTTTTTTAAACCAACCGCAGCATAAGATCTTTTCTAATCTAGTGATACTAGAGATGAAAATACATCATATAAACAAATAACCAATAAGCAATAAATCAGCTGCTAGTCTGTTTGCCTTATATATATATATATATATATATATATATATATATATATATATATATATATTTATATATATAGTTAAGATGAGAGGGTAAGAATTTTGATTATTAAAATTAAAAATTCTAACACTCTACTAACATATGGCATGACTATTAGCTGCTTATCACTATATATTTTAGTTATACTAAAATAAAACTACCTTTTGATTGCATTTTATATAAGTACATAAAACTTCTTTTGTCAAATAACCGTCACTATATACCTACAGAAAGTAGTCTTTCTTTATGAAAGCTATTAATTAACCTAAAATACTAAAAGCAAGTTTTTGGATGAGGAGAAAGAAAATATTATTGAATAATCATCTAATTTTTTTGTTTAATTAATAAAAGCTTTCTATTGTTTTCGAATGAAAAAATAGACAATAATCGTGTTATGGTTACATGAACTTGTTAAAAATACCTTGCAGTAGTCATCGCCAAGCAATTGTCAGCTATTCCAACTAAGGTTTCACAACAATCAACGCATTGATTGACTACACAAACTTTTACATTGTGCTAATTCCAAAACATTGACCTATTTGCCATCCTAGGTCAAATCCGTGTTTGACATATTTTCCTTTCTTGGGGAAAAGTTTATTTATAGCAAATTTCTTAGATGCAAAGTTTCTGGGGCTATGGTTACATCAGTTGGTATTTGAAATTGAGATTTTGGTGCCATTTAGGATTGTCCCAATTGCAAGAATTCAAACTACTAGTAGCATCATTCCCATAACTCTAATGTGTCTGTGCATTT
This sequence comes from Durio zibethinus, assembly GCF_002303985.1. The sequence continues at coordinate 4,277,022 of NW_019167860.1, read as the reverse complement.
TAATGCTATCTTGAAAAGGAAGCTAGCAAATTTCATTGGTGTTGTGCATCAAAG